>QUOP01000140.1:0-469444 GCA_003675405.1 Hericium coralloides
CGTGAGACCCAGTGAGATGTGTTCTTTGTCTGTATATGGACCCAATTGCTTTATCGCACCAGCGGAGACTAGAATGGAGATGGCGATTGATTGCCAGAACGAGAAGAACAGGATGCCTTTGACACAGAGGAACTTTGGCATGGGGCTGCAAGGGTCGAGGGATTAGCTACCGGTGGCGCGACTAAGAGATGGACACGCACCGGAAGGGCTTGAGGTCGTCGTTGATACATAACCAGAACATGGCCAGGCAATACAAACTGAGACAGATACTGGCGTTGTAGACGATACTGACATAGAGGTAGCCGGAATCACCACGAAAGTCACCTTCGTTGTACTTCCCGGTTGCCTTGAGAACGAGAGTAGCTACAGCTAGAATCGGCTTTACTTGGACATACTCTGAAGGCCAATCAGATCATGAGCAAAATGAGAGTATGGAGGATTCAAGTTCGCGCACGTAGAATGCCTCGTTTTAGGAAAAGAAACGTATGCGGGTCACTGATATCAATTTCCGGTTGAAATATGTTCGTGGGGAAGGGTGGATGTTTTGGAGGTCTCCCATGCACGAGAATGAGCAGCGATCGTTCGCCGCCGAGGTATCCGAGAAGTAGTTGAAAGAAGCAATAAATTACAAACGCCTGAGCAATCATCAGTTGCTGCGACGAAGAAAGGACATGTGAATACGGACGTACCTCGTATATGTCCCGAATGACATCTATAACGAAGGCGGCCTCCAGCGAGAATAGTGATATGAGAGACGATATTGCATATATCGGTACCATTAAGATTATGCGTATGACCATTCTAGGGAAATAGGATGCATGGAAATGTCAGTGCATATTCAAGAAAGTGGCGCATGCAGGTTTGTGAGCAGGCTACAGTTGCAAACAAAGAGAAAGCATCTACCAAGCACTCGTCACCATGCAGCGGTTGCACAAAGAACGATGGCCGTGCCGTAGGACGAAAGCAGGAATGGGAAACATACCTCTGGAGCATAGGCTTCCGGTAATTCTTGAGATGCAGATAAATGGACATGGAAGATACTACGGTGGCCACCAATGTCGCAATTCCTGCGATGATGAGAATCGCGGGATGCAGAGCAGAGCCCGACCCTCCGCCTGGGACATCTAAACCAACGCCATCCGCGTCGAACATTGGAGCAGGAAACTGCCCCGAGGAACCACTCGCGAAGTAATGTTGCCAAAGAGACTTCAGGGCGAGACAATTATGGTTCTGGATGAGACGACACAGGCTCCAGGTATAGCGGTAGACAACTAGAACTTCTAGGCAAGTTGGTAGGAGGAGAACGCGAGCGCGTATGATAAAGGGGACTGCGCATCAATGACGCGGAGCATCGGTTTCTTATTTAGTTTCAGAAGACAACCTACAGTAATTACATAATACTTTCCTGATAAGTTTCCAAGTTTCTTCTTCCTTACAATCGCCTTCAAGATCAAAATCTTGCTTGTCAACATGTATTGTTCCATCGTCTACTCTCCTCCAGAATAAGATGAGATGCTGTGTCCGGCTGATCTCTTACTGATATGAAGAAGTCGAGGGTTCGCAAGCAAAAACTCATCAAGTCGACCATGCTAGAATCTCCTTCTGCGATGGGCCGGGCAGATGGGCCGGGCACGAGGACATCGTCACTAACTATGGTCACTCAGGATATAAGTACTGGTTCCTTCCACATCTGTTGGGATCCTGACCACAGCCGATATTTTTGAGTGCTCGAAATTCTTCGAATCAATAAAGACTGGTTTCAAACTGTCGTCGGGCTGGTGTCAGCTCTGGTCGGTTTCACAATATTCACTGTAAAGATTGCTGCACACTCCGTGACCTCCTTGCTTTCTACTCCTTCATCTTCTTGAATTATGCCTAAACTACCCACTCTAAAGCTGCCGCTGACCCCGGTGCGTAAGCTCCTCCGCCTCGACCTCCTCAACCCCGCCGCGGCCCTGGGGAAACGCCGCTCCTCCAGCCGCTACCAGTCGCAAATGGCGCTGCCCTCGCGCCAATCCGTCCGCTCGCCCTTCGACGTCGTCTCCTCGTCCAACAGCTACTGCATCGCCCTGCTCAACGAGGTCGAGGACGCCGTGATCGTCACCGCGCTCGACGCGATCCCGTTCTGCTGCCACGCGGACCTGCTCACGATGACGCGCCCGCAGCTCGTCGGCGTCGCGCTCAAGCTCAACGCGCGCCTGCCCGTCGCACTGCAGATCGACCTCGACCCGGCGCGCCCGGACGCGTACATCCGCAACGCCGTCGAGCTCCTCGTCGGCCTGAAGCGCGTCGCGCCCGCCACGCCGAACCCGCCGCGCGCGCGCGCGCTGCACGGCGCGCCGGAGTCCCCGCAGGCCTCGCCGCTCGCCGCGCGCAGTCGCTCTCAGAACTCGTACCTCTCCGTCGGCAGCCCGCTCGTCGCGGTCGCGGAGGAGGACGAGGACGCCGCGCCGCCCGTGCGCCCGTCGAAGAAGCGCAAGCTCGAGGCGGAGCCCGAGTTCGACCCCGCGCTCCCGCTCACGCCCGCCCCGCGCGCGACCCTCGTGCGCGCGCAGACGGAGCACCTCGTGCTCGACGAGCCCGACAGCCCGACTCCGCGCCGCCTGCTGCGCGCGCAGACCACCCATGTGCGGAACGGCGCGGAGGACGCGGATGCGGGTGTCGATACTGCGTTCGTGACGACCAACCGCCCGCGCCGCCGTTACCGCCCCAAGGGCTTCGTGCGCACGTCCACGCCGAAGAAGTTCAAGCCTGCGGCGGATGTGTCGGGCGCGGAGCAGGGCAGGTCGTTCACCGCTGCGGACCAGAGTGAGTTGACGTTTGGGCTGGAGGGGCTCACGATGCTGCCGGCTTCTGAATCTGAGCACTCTGATATGGAGATCACGGTCAATTTGTGATTCTCTGGGGGTCTTTTTGTCCTTGTCCTTTCTATATTCCGTCGTTCGCCGCTCTGCATTCGTGTTTCCGTCCTTCAGCCAGTGATTGCTTGTATGTCTTTTATACCATGGATTCCGCGTAACATACATACCTAAAGCCTCGCCGATAATATACATAATTAGCGCCATAATTTCACGCCAGGGTAACAGTAACACTACATTTCAAACCATGCTGCTCATGCGACGACGCATCCATCGGGTAAATTTGGCATACCATCCGCGCCGAGATCGAGGCCAGGTGGTAATGGGCCCATGATTTCTGCAGGCGGCGCGCCATATGATTGCATCTGCGGGCGGTAGCGTCAGAACGACGGCGGTCCAAGAGAAGACAAACAACGCGCCTCTGTCATGAGAGTGACAATCTGTCCATTCTTTTCGGTGTTTTCATCCTTGTATCCAGGCTCGTCGAAGATAGCCAAGATCTTCACTATGCTTGCCTGCTGCGACGCATAGCGCTTCTTATCCTCGGCGCTGAGCGTAGCGACATTTTTCTCGAGATATGGCGGGAACTTGATCACCCAGGGATGAGGTCCAACGCAGAAAGAGAGAAAGAAAAGCGTACCGATTCGTGTAGCTCCTTGAGAGGCTCGTAAAGGATGTCCTTGCTCATAAGCTGGCCCATCATATTCGCGAGTATGCCTTCAAGCTCGCCGTCCGCCTCTCCCTCTCCCCCAAGCTGCGCCAACATCTTCTCCAGATCGTCGGTGGGTGGCGCCGCACCCGCCTATAAACGACGATCAGACCAGGAAACATAAAAAGCAATAAGATCACGCACTCTCCCCTCCGCATCGCTCGCCTTGAGCCGCTCCATCGCCTCCCGGATATTCTTCTGGAAATCATCCTCGTCGACCTTCGCCTTCGGCACCTCCTTCGCCTTGTCCTTGTCCTTCGCCTTCTCCGCCGGCCCCGTATACTCCTCGCCGATGTCGCCGAGCCCGTCCATACCCTCGACAAGCATCGCCTCCCACGCCTTGCGGAATGCCGCCTCGCGCTGCCGCTCCTCCTCCGTCTGCGCGCCCTTGGGCGCCGCCGCGCCGTCCGTGGGCGCCGCGTCCTCGGCTGCGCCGAGCTCGCGCATCACGGACTCCATCTGCCGCGCAAACTCCGTCGCGAAGTCGGTCGAGAGCGGGTCGTCGCCTGCGGGCGCGGAGGACGAGGCGGATGCGGCGGGTGCGGGCGCGGGTACGGGCGCGGGTTGTGACGAGGGCGATGCCGCTGGTGCTTTCGCTTTCGCGTCTTTGGGGTTGGAGAACTCGTCTAGGATATCTATATGGTAGTAGTACACGAAGGGGCGGAGCGTGTGTGGTCAGTCGGCGGGCTGGCGGGCAGGCGGACAAGTGCAGGCACGCGACGCTCACCATCGAGATCATCGACGTCTTCTTCGTCGTCGACGCGCGGTTTCCGTTTGTCGTCGGACATGGTTGTTAGCTTTCAGCTGTGGCCAGAGTGTGGTTGTGAGGTGTACGAGTCGGGTGGGTGTTTGGGAGAAGAAGGTCCGAACGCAAGCTCGCGTCAACTCGACATTGCGATTTCACGCGCCTCGGCTTTGTGCGGATGAGATCATTCACAAGCTCCTTCCTCCTCTACCCACGACGACGAGCTCTGCAGGAGTCCAGGATCTTCCTCTAATCGTGGACACTGTCTTCAAGCCTCCTCTCATGATGTGTTTCTTGACACGCTTATCTTGATGTAATGTCCATTGACATGCAAGCGGACGGCATTGGTTCGACTTGGCGACACCTCACGGTCAGTATGAAGCTTGAAGGAGAGTAGACACTTTGCACCACTTTGGAACCTCGAGGACCATGCTACTGAACAAGGAACAAATCACTCCTCGTTCACCGAACGAATATGAACCTTATGAGCTGCTGGTGGCGGCAGAAGCGAGTCGACCGAAATGGCGCCTTTCAGAGTCTTTTACCTTCCCGAACATCTAACCTCGGGCACTACTGAAATCATCCACCTTGGCACCGCGGGACGACAGACTCTGTCTCAGAGTCGAAGCGCGGAACACGGGTCGGATGACTGACATGAAACCCACCTAGCTACCCGTCAGTCTGAGACAAAATACTCTTCGCCTCGCTCATCATGCATTCAACGGCGCCACTCATCTTTTTCCTATCGTTCTTCGTCGCCTTACCCTGGTCGACAACCGCCGCTGACGGTCCGAAGAAGGGTCAGATCAAGAACCTCGTCACTTTTGGCGACTCCTATACAGACGTAGGTGGACCAGCTGGATCAAGCAACAACGGCACACAGTGGCCCGTCTATGTCGCGGACTACGCACATGTCAACCTTTTCCCATTCGCCCGCTCTGGGGCTGCGTGTTCCGAAGAACTGACTCCGAAGGCGAGCCCATATCTTGTGCAGAACGAGCTGCCAGAGTATTTTTCGGCGACAGGCAACGGTAGCATCAAGGTGAAGCCAGACGAGACCATCTATACCTTATGGATCGGCACAAATGACCTCGGCGTGAATGCGATACTGAATAACGAGGTCAAGAACAATGCGACGATCGTGGACGTGACGAAGTGCGCCGTCAACTGGGTGAATACGCTGTACAAGAGCGGTGCGAGGAATTTCCTGTATCAAAATGTAAGTCATTATATCAGGTATAGATGGAACACTTCCGTCATCGAGCTGAGCCCACCATATTTCCAGATCATTCCACTTCAGCGGACCCCGCTTTACCAAGTTGACAGCTACTTGACTCGCTATTGGAGCCAGCCGCGAAACAGCACGGCATGGAATCTTATGATCGACCAGCTAGCAGTCGGAGGGAACGCAATCGCAGAACTCATGCTGCAGGCGCTACCAGCCTCCCTGCCAGACGCCCACATCGGTCAGTCTTCGCAAATTAAAAAAAATCAGCACGCTCGATATTGACGAAATATATCTTAGGTCTCTTCGACTCCCACAGTCTGTTCAACGACATTCTAGACCATCCCTCTAATTATCTCAACGGCAGCGCACCGTTGAATGTAACAGGCTCGGCGCATGCCTGCAGGTTCGACGTCTATGAATCGACTAGCGGTGTGGAAGGAAATTGTACCGACGCAGAGGGCACCGCGGTCGACAGCTTTGCTTGGTGAGTCTTGTTCAAATTAGACACAGCTTCAGAGGCGCTGACAATATCGCCGTAGGTACGATGAAGTGCATCCCTCTGAACAATCGGATCGTGTGGTGGCTCGGGAGATTGCCAACGTTATTTCTGGGAAAGGGAGTAAATGGGCAACTTGGTATAGTTGAGCGTATCATTCGACCGCGTTATGTATCCCACACTTGAACATCTTAAGATGGAGCGTATTGAGAGACTGATAGTAAATGCTGAGCTTGTGCCTCTTCCAATCTTGACCGTACGCGTGGTCCTTATGTCGGCACGAACTCGAGGAATAGTATCGTTGTTGTAGGTTCAGGGTGCGGTCAATTTATCAAAAACTCAGAATGAAGCTTGAGCGCGGTGTCCATGAACCGACGGGCAGGAAGGAACTTGGAAGGACCCAAACGGAAGCCGGCAAATGCCGACTAAGAAACATCGTCTGCTCCGCGATTGTCGAGTCGACGTGTACACCCTCTTGAACGCTTTCGCGACGCTTTGTTCTGTAGGGACCGTCAAAGCGCCATGTCGCGCCGTAAAACAGGTCCCTTAGACTGTAGAACGGCAAACCTATCGAGTTCCGCTCGAAGAAAGCGTATCTGTGTTCGGCGTTTGATAACGACCTGAGATGACTCCGGGCGACCTGTTCGCAATACGTATCGTACCATCAAGACATAGACTCATAGTCAACAGGCGATCAGCTGCCTTGTAAGTCGTCCATAATGATAAAAGCCAATGTTTACGACTCTCAAAATCGGTTACATGACAGGTGTGATCCATGGGAATAAAAGCCGCAATTTGACCCCGTCGTACTTCTCGTACTCTCGCCGCGGTCATGGACAGCCACGCGCTGAAGGTCAAAGCGCAGGAGACAAGACGGAACAAGGGTCCATGCGTCGGCGCCAGGCAGCAATGGCCTGGATGCGCTAGCCGTCAATGCGTGCGGTTCAAAGCGGCCTGTCCCAGCGGGCGTCGGGACCGTCCTACGCCCAACGATGGCGATGATTGTCGGAGTGCGCGCAGGGTTCCATTGCAATCTATCTGGATACAGTATGCTACACGCGCGGGGTACAGCGGGCCGCCGGCTACCGATTTTTATCGATTTTCCATGTTGTATCAACCAGTGGGTGCACGCTTCCACCGGATTGTTCCCTGGGCCTAGATCAAAGCGATCCTCAATTGCTCTGAAACAGCTCCAAGCGGCTAGCGGGACTTGAAAGTGCCAACCCCTTTCGTATGTCATGTCTGCCTTATTTTGAAATCGCAATATGAGCTGGGATGGTTGACTTTCGGCCAACAGCGTGACGCTCCCCTTCGCGGCCTTGGAGAAAATCCACCGCCTCGTGCTCAACACACGCTTACATTCCATTTTTGGGTAACAACGGCAGCGCAGAATGAAATTTGCCGCAGGCTTAATTGCACAAAGAGAGATTTGAGAATTTCTGTGCATTGGCCTATTGTCTATTGCTCAATCGGTGGCAAATCATAGCGGGACGCGTGCTGTTGAACACGTGTAGGGTGCTCTTCATTGTCCCCCACTTTTGCAATTTGTCTTCAACAATTTAGCCGAGGGAATATAAGGCGAGCTCGTCCTTGCCCCTCACCCCCTCCCCCACCCCGCTCAACCAACCCATATTTTGAATCCATAGTCAAACTCCAGCTACCTTCCCTCGGCGTTGTCTATACTTTCACCTCTCGTCAACTATTTTCAACTCTCTGTCGTCTTATCGGCATCATGTCCTACCATTCTGGACACCATTATGGTCCCCCTTCCCGCGACGGTATGCACGGCGACCCGCGCGCTGTCGCTCCTCCCCAAGGTGGCCTTCGCATTGATGTCGCCTTCCCTCAACATCACGCAGGACACTTCTATCAATACGATCCGTCAGTACCATTCATCCTATCTTCTCATTCATCAACTTAAGGCATTGACCTTCAGCGCGGTGCACGGGCGAAGCGGACCCCATGCCACCTACGGCACCGCTATGCCGCATGGCTCGCAGCTCTCGACCATTGACAGGCGTTCCACCTCTTCTGCGGGTGCGCGCACTCAGCGAGGACACCCAGCATTTTCCCCACAACCTCCGATGGTCCAGACAGCCAACACCAATCACGGTGGATATGCGGCGCCCTACGGCGCGTCGTATATGCGGGGCGCAAGGTCTCAAATCTCGGACGACAATATTGATCCTCGGTAAGTGGCTGACATCCTGCGCTTTCTTGCGTATACTGATTTGTGAATGCACCCCCATCCACAGGCTCCGTCGTCCCGATTCGTCCGAGCGTTCGTCCTTCCGTTTGAGCAAGGTCACGGATCGGGAGTGGAGGAGTGCGAGTCCCGATGACGATGACGATGGCGACATTGGCCCGGGTCGCGGGTACTACGGCCGTCTGCCCACGTGAGTGTTTTTGCCATTGTCGGGCCTGGTGTCATACTGACAGAAGAATAGGACGATGACAGCTCGCTATCCGAGCACGGACAACACTACGACGCCCACCTCAGAGACGTAAGTAGTTTTGCCTTCTATCGCTTGTGCAATGTGGCTCATTTTTCGACTTCAGATTGTCCATCGCTCAGTGGCAAGAAGATGACAATTACGTCGCACCGGAGCGAGAGACCACGCCCGCCCTCGCCCCCACTGCTGCGCCCGAGATGGCGCCTCCCGCCGTCCCCGAACGCCCACTTAGGAAAGCACGCGCGTCTGAGAAGTCCGCTGGGACCATTGTCCCCGCCCCCAAGGGCACAGTCGTTCGGCGCAGGTCATGCCGCAAGGCCGCTGCGGGCAAGAACCCTTCTTTGTCCACTCCTTCCACCACCACCACCACCACCGCCACTCCCGAGGTCGGCCCTTCCTCGTCCACCGCGAAGGGAGGCAAGGGGAAGAAGCGGGCCTTGGAGGGCGACGTTCCCGCCTCGGCTGTCAAGCGTCGCAAAGGTGCTCAGTCCGAGCCCGAGCCCGAGCCCGAGCCCGAGGCCGGCCCTTCTACTTCTTCCCCTGATGCCAGTACGTCGACCACCCCTGCCGCTGAAGCATCTGCAGAGACGATGAAGTGCCTTTGGGACGGCTGCGGAGAGCCCGTGCTCGCCACAGAGCAAAACCTCACCATGCATCTGAAGGGCTGCCACGTGAAGGCTGTCGAGGACCAGGACAAGCACCCTTGCAAATGGGATGGATGTTCCAAGAAGATGAAGTCCAGTTCTATCCCTCGGCACGTCACATCAAACCACCTCACGCTCGGGGCGGGCCACTGCAAGGTATGCGGCGCGAACCTAAGCCGGATGGACTCTGGGGATAGGCATCAGAAGAAGTCATGCTGTCGGTGCAAGGACTGCAAAAAAAAGTGCGCTTCACTGGCCGAATTGGACGAGCATCATAGGTTACACTGCCCGGGAAAGGCGAAGAAGGCGAAGAAGTAGTCATTTCTTGGACTGTCATGTGATTGAGTGCTGTATCGTGCGTTTATGTTGTGTTCTGTGTACTTTTGATATTCTCGATGCCCGTGGTCTGCTTTTTCTGTCTGTACTGTACTTTTTGAATGCACTTGATCCTATATGGACTTATTACTAGAGCGTGTGGGCGACATGGACAATTGACGAGATGCCCGCCTTGTGATTCCGTGAATATATAGATGCTGGGGCTGAGACTCGGCGACGGGCGTGCCGCTTTGGCACGCTGGGTTCCGAGCGCAAGGGACAAATAGCGCAGTACTACGTATACATCAAATATGGACCGCATCGTCGAGGGAGACCCATCCGACGTCAGGCTCAAGTAGCTCAAGTGGACTCGCAGCGTCACAATTTGAACGAGTCAATTCACAAGGTATGGTATTTACTGGTCATTGCAAAAATCGATGTTGGGTTTTACAATGTAAGCGAAACAGCGACGACATGAAAAAGCAGAGAGCATACAACTACAATTACATTCGAACGAAAAGTAAGACGGCACGTCATCAAACTTCCTAGGACGTGTGAGACGCGTATGTCAAAGTCCAAAGGCGCGTCGGCAGATCGTTGAATAAATATCGTGATCCGGTCGTCCGGTGGGCTGCCATAGATGGAGTTCCATAGAAGCGGGGTATTGAGAGCAACCGTACACATCGACGGCAGACGAAGGTGATCGTCAACCGACCGAGGTATCGGCGGTATCCTTCAGATTCTGCATCGTCGACATCTTTATGCAGAATCATGATCCTGCTGAGGAGCTCGTCAGGGAGCTTGAAGATTGGTGGATCATTTAGCAATACAGATCCAGGTAGTTAGTCATGGCAAAGTCAGAGCAGAAGAAAAGAGATGGAACTAAGCTTACCGTTCCATGTAAACAGACAAAATGGGGCCACCAATTGGTGCGCGTGCGATTAGAGCTTGAACGCTTGATCAAACGTGGCGGCGTTTGCCTCGACCTGATCGATCTTCTCCGAAATCCTCATGTATAGACGAAACTTCGTAGACCACCCATTGCATAAGGACTGTAGGTATCTTACGGTCAAGGCTGTGTGAGTAACCGAGAACCAAGAAGCATAACATTGCGGCGGAAACGGGTGGTACTACTACAACGCTCCAGAGAGAAGGTAAACCAGTTCTGATACAACTGAAATTCGTCAAGACGTAACGGCCACAGCACTAATCTGTCGGATACAACGTATGTATAATATACGTTTGGTATACGCAGACAGTTTTCTGTGATGGTATTAAGATAGTGCGAATGGGGGATAGAGAAAAGGAGAGGAAAGCTGCGCTCAGACCGAGGACTTCTCGTATTTCTCGTCCGCATCGTGCGTCTATGATATTGTATTAGTACGACAACGAGAAAGAATGCCAGACAGAAACAAAAACTTACGTGCACATCCTTCTTCTCCGCCACAACCTGCTCGAGCGTCTTCTTGCCCACGTCTCTCGGGATCTTCCAGGCGGTGAAGATGTGTCCCGCAGCGAACACCTCCTCGATCTCCTCGAGACTGCGACCGGCGGTCTCGGGGAAGCAGAAAAGATGTGGATGAACGCCGCGAAATTGAACGTGCCGAAGATGAAGTAGGTCTTGTAGGCGATGGAGCTGAGCCCAGGAGGCACGGCCCACGCGAGCGCGAAGTTGAAGAGCCAGTTCGCGGCGGTCGAGACAGAGACGGCCTTTGCGCGCACGCGCATCGGGAAGATCTCCGCGGGGTATGTCCATGAGACCGGGCCCATCGTGATCGCGAAACTGGCCATCACATAGGATCAAAAGCTGTGAGGAAGGTGAATTTGGGGAAGACGCACCTGCAGACGAAGAGATACGAGCAAACGATGATGCCCTTTGTCGCAGAGTCGTTGCCAGTGATGACCCATACGCGTGCGTCATCGACCTCGCCCCAATGACCGAATCTGCCCTGCAGGCCACCGACGAGCATGAGCCAGAAGCCCATAAGCATCGTTCCTGCGAGAAGCATGGGGCGGCGACCCCAGCGGTCGATGAAAATGATAGCGGGGACTGCAAGAAAGATGAGTATGCCGGGAAAAAGACAATGAAGATGGAGGGCACGCACTAGTGAAGGCGACATTGAGGACGTATTGCACAGAGTCGGCAATGAGATTGCCGCGGCGCCCAGTGAGACCAGCGCCCTGGAACACGTAGATGATGTAGTACCTATTCCACATCATCCACCAATTAACAAAACATGCTTCCTCTGAAGTAAACGCGAGACGCGTACATCATAATGTTCATGCCGGAAAGCTGCGACCACACCTGGAGGGATGCGCCCATTCCGACACGGCGGAGGATACCGGGCTTCAAAAGGTCGAAGTAGGACTTGGCGCCCTCAGTACGCTCGAATTGCACCTGGCCCTTGATCTCCTCGAGCTCAAGCAGCACAAGCTCGTGGTTGAGATCTCCCCCACCGTGCAGATCCGCCAGGATCTGGTGTGCCTCGTCGCCCCTGCGTGATATCAGTCCGGCTGTACTTTAGCAGGAAAGGAGCGCGCGTACCGGTCATGGTCGATGAGCCAACGCGGGCTCTCTGGGAAGAACATCATGCCGAGTGACAGGACAATGGCGGGAATCATCTGCAAGCCCCATGGGATGCGGAAACTTGCGACGCTGTCGATGTAGCTGCACCCGAATTCGACGAAGTATTGTAACAGGATACCCCAGGTAATGGACCACTGTTGCATGGCCACGATCCGGCCGCGAATTGCCGGCTCCGTGATCTCGGACTGGTAGATGGGAACGACAGCGGAGGCGAGACCGATGGAAATTCCGGAGATAACACGCCCGACCACGAGCATGCCACGGTTCTGCGAAACGGGGAAAGTATGTGGGTATCGAGCAGTAGTCAACAAGGGGGCCGGAACGGACCTGGGCTGCGCACTGGAGGATGGAGCCAAGGACCCAGATCCATCCAGAGCTGATGATGGTTTTCTTGCGGCCGACAACATCGGCGAGCCAGGTGACGAAGAGAGCGCCGGCAAAGGAGCCCGCGGGCATGGCAGCGACGATAGCACCTTGTGCGTTGGACCCAGGCTGTAGTGCGCATCAGAAGACATGTCAAACGAAGCGGAACGGTGTACGTACTCGGCCGAAGTAGTCCATGTAGGCATTATTCTGAGGCGTTGGTGAGTGGATGGGGATAATAAGAAAGAAACGAGGAAACATACGTTGAGCACTCCTGACATGGACGAGATGTCCAGTCCGAAGAGGCCACCACCGATACATGCGAAAGAACCGACGATGTACTGCGAGACAAATTGTAAGCGCTAATACACACAAGGGAATCAGCCGGAAAATAAGCCGCCTACCGGGTTGGAAGCAATCGCAGCGCTATACTGTCAACAACAAATCCTGGGTCAGACAGAACGGTTTGCATGTAAAATAGAAGGACATACGCCTTTACCCATGGCGACTGACTATGGGGCAGTAGGCAGTATCAAGAGGCGGGGGAAAAGGCTCCAGGAGCGCAAGGCTCGCATGGGCGCGCGACCGCGAGCTTATATGGGGAAGATTGATGGAATTGAAATGTGGGACATCTGACCACAGAGTAAAGGAACGAGGGTCAATGGTGTTGGAGAAGCACCACGAGTCTCTTTCCTGCTTCCATGGGCGCGTCGCGGTCAAGTGCTAGGCACCCCCCGCATCGTGACCGATGAGCCGAACTTCCGGTGCCGCTTGTTGCTGTCGGTACCTCGCCTATTTCACGGACCCCCACATCCCTGCGTTTTCAACGCTGTCCATCATCATCTGCCTCGGATCCACGGCCGCAGCCCCCTGCTCGGCCTCAGTAGGCCTCCATACCCGACGACGGTAATTAGAAAAATCTATCTCGCATATGTCACCGCTCGCAGAGACGAACTCACTAAATGTGCATACTTACATATAAGCTTGTGGGCCGCCAAGCATGCTTACTTCACGAACACATCGCACGTCAAGAAGTCTGCAGGAATGTAGCAACACCTATAAGATCTCACGGACTTTATGAGAGGCGCTTGATCTTACCGCAACCAAGGCCTCCGGCTCCGCAACTCATCACGCTCCTTGGCTGCATGCCTCCCTTTCCCATCCTCCTGTCTGGGATCTCCAGCGCAATCTGTCAAGTTCACATCGATGGTTCGAGTGTAGCGATCACCTGCTCCGCGTGCAGGTGGTGCGCCAGGGTGCGCCCTGGGGAACATGAGCGACGGCGCCTGGCGCACCGCCATCTGACTAGACACAGGTAAGAGACCAGATCCTGGTACGAGATTGGTTCCGCTTACCGATAGTCCTTCGTCCAGAAACGAAGAAGTGCTTTGGTTCGCACATGTACGCCCGCACACGAGCAAAGCAGCGCCCAATTCCCTGCTGACGTCCGAGCCGCATCTGTCATCGGCGAGTTACGAGATATCACGAGCCGCGCGCAGTGCCTGGAATGAACTCTGTTGCATGACGTCGAGCGCTCAATGACCACGATGCTGCAAAAGTCGAATAAGACCGCCAGAACTGGAAGATCGGGCCAGATCAGGGCTCGTCATGGATTGCTAAATAGCTGGAGCGTTCCCAAGACAGCGATCGGGTTGACCCAGCCAAAGCATTTAAAGTGGGCCAGAGTAGGCACATCATGCGACACTCCCAAATGTCCTCGTGTGCCGGCAAAAAGACCCATATTTCTTGCAAATCATGAGCAATCCTGCTGCGAGCTGCACTTCATCTGAGTGTTAACCGCATTCCACGATGAACGGTTGCACATTTCCTGCAGTCGGGTGTAATGTGCTGCGTAACGGTCTCGCTCAAGGGTAACACGGAGATACATAACGGCTCACCTAAGGACGCGAGCCTCGTCGAGGACTCTGACTGTTCGCATGCTCTGCAGCATCTCCTGCTGTGCAATGGGTGCAACGCGTCTTTCCTCGTCCAGTCATGAGTACATGGATCAGTGCTCAGCACATTAAGCATTGGATTAAGCAATTGGTGTTCACCATTGAGCGCAAGCAGATGCAGACGCGCGCTCAGACCGCGGCGCTGCCACTGGAACTGGTTGTAGTGTTTTGATGTGGAAACCAATGTAGGACCTGGTGGTGTAGTCGGTTATCACGACTGTCTTACATGAAGAAGTGTGCACAGTCGGTCCTCGGTTCGAATCCGAGTCAGGTCACTTTTTAGTAGCATATTGAAAGATAGACTGAAACTAACCAGTACACATTATTTGAGCATGCTCTGCATTCATCTTTTTAGCTTTCTCTCATGGAGGCTTTGACTGGCAGGAAACCCGATTTGAAGCAGTTTGTTCGACTTATGGAAGTCCGGGGTCATGTCCGGGTTTTTTCCCGGACCCGGACAGTCCGGTCCGGGTTTCGGCAGTTTCCGACCATTTCTGGACACGTCCGGGAAAACCCGGACACGACCACAAAACCCGGACGTGACGTATGGTCACAGCCTTCAACCCGCGGGCATAAGCCTGCAGCCCGTTATGCTCTTAGCCATGACGTTGCGGTCAGCCTTAGCTGTGTACACAGTTTGTATTGCCGTAAAGACAAAATATTGAAGATATTTATAGCATTTCTTTGGACTGATTTACCACAAAGTCGCTTTTGCGGTCACACCGTTGAGATTGGGATGGGTTGGGTTGGCGGTTGGGTTGGGGTTGGGTTGGGGTTGGGGTTGGGGTTGGGTTGGCAGGTATATGTTTTGCTGGGGGTGTGAGGGTGTCTGATTGGACTGGGTTAGAAGGTTATGACCAGGCTGAATAATTGTATGTGAGAATACTACAAAAAGCTTCGTCTTCCCCTCTTACATGGACATGACCCGCAGTGGCCGCGGCCATAACTATCTGGTGATGTAAGCGACACGTCACACATCACGAAACCCGGACTCCAGGGTCACGTTTTTCGTAATCGCGTGACACCCCGGACGACATTCTCTATTGTCCGGGAAAAAACCCGGACGTCCGGGTCCGGATTTTTGGTGTCCGGGTCCGAGAAAAAAACCCGGACTTCCATGTCCCGAACGTTCTCATTTGAAGAGACACCATCACGTGCATTTCACCTGATGTCCACCCGTTCGCGACGCGCCACCCTCAGCCTGTCCTCCTCAGGCCTTCACCACATACGTGAGCCGAAGCTACCTGCTGGCCATGGCACCCAAGAAACCGACCGCGTCGAAGGCCGCATCGACAGCGAAGACGACGAAGAAAAGCCTCCTCAAGCCCGAGCCAGCGCCGAAGCGGCAAAAGACGGCCTCCTCGAAATCCGTACGAGCGGTGGTACGCACCTTGGGGCGACGATAGCTGATGATGCCATGGATAGATCCTCGCGCCGCCATTATTTGATTTTGGCTCGCCGCCACCGCAGTCGCAGCCGCCGTCTTCGTCTTCGCAGGAGCTGCCTGCGTCGCAGCATCGGAAGGCGGTTAAGCTCTGCGCGGCGACCTTAGGGCAGCATGGTAGCGATGCGAAAGGAAAGGGAAAGGGAAAGGCGAAAGAGGATATCTCAGAGGCTACGAAGACAGAGAGCACAGTCGTGCAAGGTGCGTAGCGCATTTCCTGGACTGCCCGAAGAGGGAATGACGACTGTGAAGATGGCAGGCTGTGGGTCGATCTATACGAGCCGCAGACAGAGGTATGTTTCTCTGTGCTACGTTTGCTAACTTATAAAATTAGTCGCACAGGAAGAGCTTGCAGTGCATAAACGCAAGGTGTCCGACGTGCGGCGATGGCTTCTCGACGCGTACGAGGGCGGCAAGCTCACGAAATACCGAGTACGTGCAGTTTCCCATTTCCTTCCTCGAGACTTCTCATCTCTTTCTTCCAGCGATTGCTCGTTCTCAGTGGCCCGGCTGGCTCGGGCAAGACCGCAACTCTTCGGGTCCTAGCGCGCGAGCTCGGGGTGAACATCCTCGAATGGCGCAACGGGATGTCGTCCTCCACCTTTGAAGGGGTCGCGAACGGCGAGACTGAGGACACGACATGGGGTACGTGGCCCCGTGCAACCGCATCGGAACTAAGACCAATCCACGAAAACAGACGGCACGTCGTACGAAAGCGCCATGGACAAATTTGAAGCCTTCCTCGCCCGCGCGGGGTCCTATCGCTCCGTCTTTTCCTCCCTCGCACCCACGCCCACCCCTACGCCAACTACCTCGTCCACGCCAGCGCAGCGCCGCCTGATTCTTCTTGAAGACCTCCCGAACATCCTGCACCCACCAACGCGCGCCCGCTTCCACGCTGCGCTCCGCGCGCACGTCGCCACCCCCACGCCCGCATCGTCCGTCCCCGTCGTGATCATCGTGAGCGACGCGGGCCTGCGGGGCGAAGACCCCGGCGAGGGCGGCGGCATCAGCGGGTACGGCGCGGGCGGGAGTCGGTGGGCGCGCGAGGAAATCGTCGACGCGCGTAGCGTGCTGCCCGAGGGCCTCGGCGCGGGGCTAGCGACCACCATCGCGTGGGTCTATCCCCAAGCCCTCTATTTCTTCGTATGGACTGACACGCTGGCAGCTTCAACCCAGTCGCACCGACGCTGCTCACCGCGGCGCTGAAGGCGCTGCTGGTGCGCACGCGCGCGAAGGCGCCGCCTGCGCTCGTGCAGGCGCTCGTCGAGAATGCGGCGGGCGATGTGCGCAGCGCGGTCATGGGGCTTGAGTTTGCGTGTGCGCGGCTTGCGGGCGGGAAGGTGCGGAAGAAGGGGTGCGTCTGCTGCTCCTGCCCTGCGCGTGAACTGATTTGGTTGGTGGGTAGAGACGCGAAGGCGCTGACGATGGAGGCGGCGACGCGGCAGGAGGGCGCCCTCGCGTTGTTTCACTTGGTGGGAAAGGTTTTATATAATAAACGTGGGTGTTCTTCAAATCTTCAGTGATATCTCTGTTCACATTGCAACCGATGCAGGCAAGAATGACCCACCGCCGTCATCGATGTCTGCGAAGGACGCTGCGAAAGAGAAAGAAATGGACCGCCTCCTTAAAAATGAGCCGCCTGTGCCGACGTGGGCAGCCGACGAGGCGCGGCGGCGGAGCCGAGTCGACCTCGACGTGCGTTCCCCGTTTCTTTCCCTCCTCGTCGCTCATCGGAATTATGCTACTGTAGGCCCTGTACGCGGCGACGCCTATCGACGCGTCGCTCTTCGGGCTGTACATCCACCAGAACTACACCCAATTCTGCGACGAAGTAGAGCAATGCGACGGCATCGTGGACGCACTCAGCTGGTGCGACGCAAACGGCGGGGAGAACGTACGTCCCGCCCATCCCTGCGCGCCCTGCATCCGCTGAACTCCTCCAGTGGTACCAAACGAACCCATACACCTTCCACCTCGAGACGCTCGCGACGCTGCACAGCCTCCCGTCGCCCGTCCCGCGGCGCTCGCAGAAGTTCTACAAGCCCGCGTTCTTCGACGCGCTCCGTGGCACGCGCGAGGCCGAGGGCGCCGCCGAGCGTGTGCGCGTGTGGCTCGATGCCGACGCGGGGCTCGCGGGGATGTGGGCGCGCGGGGCGGTGGTCACGGAGCTTGGCGGCATTCTGCGTGCGCTCGATTCTGCGGTGACGGGGCGGCCGCCGCGGGAGCATAGGATGTTTTCCGAGATGGTGTGGGCGGGGGCGCAGGGCCCGAGGGGAGAGGTGGCGGAAGAGGACGAGGCTGGTGCGCTGATGGAGGAGATGGAGGCGGATATGGATGCGGGGAATGTAGGCAGCAATATGGCCGAGGATAAAGACGGCGGAGGATGGCTAGAGGGGGACGATATCGAGGAGTGGTAGGACGCGTTGCGGGCGAGATTAGTTTGTCACGGGACCGCGTCTGTGCGGTTTTGTCTCAGGGGTATTTTTGAGCATATTTTTTGGATTTTTTATCTCAACGCGTTGATAACGTCGTGCTGTTGCATGCAGCGCTGAAATGTATGAGGCAGAATGAGCACAAGGATGGGTGAGGCATGTTACTCATGCTCGGCCTGGGTGAGCCTGTATGACTTGATCTCAGCGCTCCGCGCGGAAACGCCTTATAAAGCTTGCTGCGAGCCCCTTGCCTCTCGACTTGATTTTCCACTTCTACACCCCCTCGAATTTCTTGGATATTACTTGCGAAACCATCGAAATCAACTGAACATGCCTATCGCGCCCCCGCTCAACTTCCCGCGCTGGCTCGCTGAGAACGGGCACCTCCTGCAGCCGCCCGTGAACAATTTCTGCCTGTACTCGGGTAAGGACTACGTCGTCATGGCCGTCGGTGGGCCGAACGAGCGCAACGACTACCACGTCAACGAGACTGAGGTGCGCCGTGTCTCTAAATAGTGGACCCGAGCCGACATATGATGGCGAGTAGGAGTGGTTCTACCAGCACAAGGGCGCGATGCTCCTCCGCGTGGTCGACGGCGAGGAGTTCCGCGACATCGAGATCGGGGAAGGTGAGATGTTCCTGCTGCCCGGTACGCGAGTGCTGTCCATGAAGCGTGCCTGCGCTGAAGCGGTCCTCTAGCGAACACGCCGCACAACCCTGTGCGGTTCGCGAACACGATCGGGCTGGTCGTGGAGCGCGTCCGGCCGGACGACGCGACGGGTGCGTCTATCTCTGCGCTCGATTACACTCCGATCTTGCTCATGCTTTGCCTTGCGCTGCCTCTCAATAGACCGCCTCCGCTGGTACTGCCGCGAGGCCGTCCACAGCAAGCCCACGGTCATCCGCGAGGACGCGTTCCACGTTACGGACCTCGGCACGCAGCTCAAGCCACTCATTAACAAATGGATGTCAGACGCGGAGACCAGGCGGTGTGCGGAGTGCGGGACCGTCGCGCCGGCGAAGTGAAGATCCGAAGAAGTAAATAATGTTATTGGTATGTAGGATATGGGGGCTATCCCCCTGGATTATCTGTAGCCTTGGCTTGTGGAGTGCTGGAAAGAAATGTCTTTGTATCCCTGTTAAAAGCTGACGATTTGATTGATAGCTCAAGACATCTCAGACATTTTTTTTCTTGTACTCAGGTGAGGCTAGCGGCCAACAACAATCGCATTTCCCAGCGGATATGTTTCATACAAGCGAGGACCCGATAATGAGTACATATGATTACAGTTTTCATTTCATCCAATCGCAATACCACAGATGCATATACCTGCTATTCTTCCAACAAGCGATAGATCAACGGCGCAACAACACGTACAGTTCCCATCGATCCTCTACATGAACCCGCTTCTACATATTTCAATAACGACCCATCAGCGACGCGCATGACAAAGAGAAAGGCCAGTCTCACCCGCCGCCAAACTTCTGAAGCCCCTCCTTCAGCCCCTCCCCAATCTTATTAGCCATGTCGGAGTCCTGCACGTCCAAACACCCTCAGCACCCCACCCGGAAAAGCAGACAAAAGGACGCACCACATTGAGACCCGCCTTCTGCGCCGCGAACGCGACGCCCTTGTCGACCCAGTCGCCGGCGCCCGAGCCAGAGTTGCCGCCCGCGCCGCTGCCGTACGAGTCGTTGTTGCCAGAGCCGAAGTTGTTGCCCCCGCCGCTGCTGTGGTTGTTGTTGCTATCGCGCACCGAGCCGTAGCTGTCGTTGCCCGACGAGCCATAGCTGCTGTCGTTGTTATTGTTGTCGCGCCTCGACGCGCCGTAGCTGTCGTCGCCCGACGAGCGATTGTTGTCGTTCTTCGAGCCGTAGCTGTCGTTGTTGGACGATCCGTAGCTGTTATCGTTGTTGGACGAGCCATAGCTGCTGTCGTTCTTCGAGCCGTAGCTGTTGCCGCCCGAGGAATTGTTGCTGTCGTTCCTCGAGCCGTAGCTGTCGTTGCCCGACGAACCGTAATTGTTGTTGCCCGACGACCCGTAGCTGTCGTTGTTGTCGCCACGGCGCCCTCCGCCCAATCCGTTGTCGTTGTTCGACCCTCCGTACGACCCACTGTTGTCGTTCCCGCCCCGTCCACCCCCGTACGAGTCGTTGTTCCCGCCCGAGCCGTAGGAGTCATTGTTCCCACCCGAGCCGTACGAATCATTCCCGCCGCGGCGCGAGCCGTGGGAGTCGTTATTCGAGTCGCGGTCCTGGTTGTAAGACATGATGATGACGATGACGAGAGGTAGAAGGCGAAGGCGAGTACGAATGGGTTATCTGTGTGAGGAGAGCTGCTCGGTGAGATGCCTTGTCCATCCCCGAGCAAAGATGCGGTCTTATATATAGATTAGACGCACAGGATAGAGCTAGCGGACTGCCGTTCCAATTCCGAATATTGCTGCGACGTGTTGCATGGAAGGCCTCGACATCACGCAGATGTCAATCTTTCAGGACGGAATCATGACATCGTCATCCCCCGAGAGCATCTAATCCAATCCATCACAATCAGGTTAATATTTTACAGGTTTTTCCAGAAATTGTTAGTCCTATTTCCAGAGCCCAAACCCGGTGGGATGAGCGCGTGTTAGAGTGGGACGTACCGCCATGCACCACCCCTCGGGTCTATCAACGAAGCCCCGAAGCTGCCCACATTCCGAAGAGCGAATATCCGCAAGCGGACGCTCCGAAACTGCAACGACGCAGCCCGAGGGCGGTAGAGGGGCCGGAAGTTCCCCGCACCGCAACGCGGGCTATGACGAGGCGATGGCGAATTTGAACTCACTCAGGCTTTGGCAGGAAGCTAAGGCGAGGAATAGAAGTCTCCCGGGATAGCGTGGTCCTTGCGCCGACAAAGGGACAGACGAGGTAGCGGCTGTGCCTTCCCGGTTTGATGTAGACGTTCGCGTGAAAGCTGTTCCGATTTCCGGATGATGCAGGAACGAAAATCGGATGGCTTGCAGCGATTTCATGCGAGGCATTGCATAAAAGTGTCGTATTCGAGGCCATCCGTGACGGGCGGAGGTATCAGAGCAGGCGGTAGTGTTTGAAAGTGAGGAACGATTCCCCTATATGGCGCCTGAAGATGCAACCCTGACCGTAAGACTAGGCTGACAGGAAAGATTCCAGGGGCATTGAGGGAGAGTGGGAAAATATGTATCATCGAGTGAGAAGTCCTGGCGTACATAGCTGTTCAGGAAGAAATGGCAACTGACACGGGTTTCCGGTGAGTTTCCGGCGATTGCTTTAACGGACTGACATCGGCATTCCATGAGAGGAGAAGATGGAGGCGTTTCTT
Source organism: Hericium coralloides (assembly GCA_003675405.1). Classification (NCBI taxonomy): domain Eukaryota; kingdom Fungi; phylum Basidiomycota; class Agaricomycetes; order Russulales; family Hericiaceae; genus Hericium; species Hericium coralloides. The sequence goes on from QUOP01000140.1 coordinate 21,574, forward strand.
CGCTAAACGCTTAAGTACTAGCGCAATTGCGAAAGTGTAACGAGGAGATAAGGGTCACGTCGTTCTGAGCGTCGCGGATGATTGCGAGAGAGCTGACTGATCTCAGATGGTAGGCGGGTCCAGGAAGTTCACGACAGAGCTTGAGTCCGTCTAGGGGTCGGCTGGTATTGTCGTATGCTGGGTCGCGTCTTCGGTAGTAAGCACTTGCACTGCTTAACATGAATACGAAGGTCAGAATTCCTGAACCAGCAGATAGTCCGGCATGGATAGCCCTTCGACGAATGGTTGCAAACGTTTGTCGGGGTATCATTCATAGCTCATGATTGCACCCTTTGTCTGATGGAGCGCGTGATTTCCTCGTACACGCCCTCGATGTGGCTAAGATACTCATCGGAATTTTGATCCCGAGCATTTCCAGGCGGAACATCGAGCGTGAACGACGGCGCGTAGGCAGGAAATGCACCATGATCAGGAATGGGGGTCTCCAAAGACAGCTCTTCCCCACGCTGTGCAGCGAAGACAGGTCAGATGCATGATGCGACACAGCTGAGCTCGTACCGCTATCGAAGTAAGATACGCCCATGCCCTAGCTGCGTTTGGAGAATTATAGCCACCTGCGGAGTGTCAGCGACAAGGAACAAGGCATCATCGTGCTTCGTACCTCCGCCCAGTAGCAAGAGCTTGTGATTCCAGTCGTTGACGACTCGCTTGATGCACCAGCCCATGCCGCCCTCGCCCCCGATTGCCCAGTTCCAGACTTTGCAAGGGTCGCCGGCAAGTCCATCCACGCCGCATTGAATTACCACGTAGTCGGGATTGAAAGATGCCTTGACCTTCTCGACGACAGAGATCCAGACCCGGGCGAAAGTCGCACAGGAGGCGCCTGCTCGCAATGGGACTGCGAGCGTAAATGGATCAAACGAAGGATCGGACGGATCGGGGAGCGCGGCAAGGCTTGATACAGGAAAGAATCCTGGTGCCGCGTGGTGGATAGAAAGCGTCAAGATCTGAGGTACGCTAGAAGACGTTGACGATGGAGTATGGAACGCAGCGGATACAGCATCTGACAGGTGCAGGTCGAGGTCGAGATACATGATACGAGGTTTGCGTGGGCTGACGAGCCCTGTGGCAGATGGCGGGCAGGGCGCACGCTTGAGGTACAGCAAGGCGAGGATGCAGTCGTTCACATAGCAAAATCCAGACGCGTGCGACTTGTGTGCGTGGTGCCTATCTAGAGATGTACATAAAGACGTTCAAGATGTAGGAAGCACTGACCTGCCTCCGTCCCAGCAAATACTGATGTCCTTTTCGTCGCGTGCGAGGACCTGGGCGCCTGCAAGCGCAGCTCCTGCTACAGCCCGCACATACTCGGATAGACCACGAAAAGGCGGACAGTCCTACGAAATTATACCAGATCAAGAACCCGTCATCTGCATAGACCATGCGATGGAATGATACTCACATCTTCTAGGCCAAATAATTCACCGGACTCGACACGCGACGCGTCCTCGTCCCCTTCACGAGACGTGAGCAGAGAATCGACGTAGTCTTTGCTGTGGTATGCCGATAGCTCTTTCTCGGTGGCGAGCGACGGCCTTAACAGCTCGAATGCGACATCGGCAGACACAATAGGGCGAAGTAGACCGAGAGACATCATGAGTGAATGGACTAACACGGCACGATTTCGGTTGGATGGGAGGAGGGACGAAACCTGTAGGAATGTTTTCATGGTTCAACAGTAGAAGTGAATACAGCAGTGTACCTTAGCCAGCCGTTCTGAAGCAACATAGGCTACGCGACGGCGGGTAGTGTTGGGCTGCGAAGAATCCATGAACTTGAGAATGATCTCCCGGCCGTCAGACCTCGTCAATTAGCTGGGCCCCAAGAAATAAGAAACGGCCCGATACTAAGTAGTTTGCAGAATACGTAAGGCTGGTGAACACTCGAGACTTGCGACGTGTTGACTAGGCGCAAGGTAAGTAGCGAACACAAGCACCATGAAAGCCGAGGAGAAGTTAGGTACTTATAGGCGCTGGTCTGACGGTCAACGGCGAACTCGAGGATGTTTGGCGCCCTCATTTGTTGCAATTGAAACAAATATTTCGACCTCGACAACTCCACATTATAATGAGACAATGCTCAGCATGTGCGAATCATCATTGCAACGCTCGATACTACATAAAACATACTAGAAAAAATCTGAAGAATTTAACATATTGCTGAGACGAAAGTAAGTACTTATGTGGTTTGTATCGTACATTATGACGTGTCCTCAATGCCAGCCCAGCGCCCCGCGCCGAGGCACCGAAAGCGAGAGGCAAGAATAAGTAGAATACATACGAACAAAGTGCAATGATGCCTTAGTATACGAATAGAGAAGACACGGAAGGAGATCTTTAGTCCTGAAGTAGGCGGGTATCGGCGGGTATCAAGATGCACACAACGGACAGAAGGCAATAACGAATAAAGATAACAGAACGACTCACAGCCCACCATTACGGACGCCCTGCGCGCCGCGGTGTGCGCCCGCAGTCGGGGGGATAGTCCCGAGCGGGGAAGTGCAAAGCATCCAGACGAGCTGCGCGACCTCCAAGAACTCCACGAGGACGCTCAAAGCGTCCACGACGTCAGTGGTCGGTGCACCGTGGAGGGCTACGTAGGAACACTGCCGAGGCTCTGCAGCGGCAGGCCCTGCGATAGGCATAGCGCGCGTAGTCGGCCGGGACTGGCGCGCATCGTAGAGGCCAGGATATGGGGGCGCTTGGGCGGTGACCGCAGCAGGGCGGGGCTGACTTCCGTACAGAGGCTGCGCTGACAGGCGGGAGGTATGTGATGCCGGCCAAGGGTCCGTGGCTCTGCGGGAGGGCACAGCCTGGCGCACACAGAGGGGCGGAGGAGGGAGAGATGCGCTCCTCCCTGGGTGCTGGAGCGGCTGCACAGCCTGTGCGCAGAGCCAGTGGCCCTTCGACGCCGGGGGCGGGAGAGACCTGCTTCTCCCGTGGTTATGGAGGCGGTGCGCGAGCGCCAGCTTCATATTCTCCACTGCTGTGTGACAAAGATTAGTCGTCAGCGCATAGCTGAGGGAGCAGGTGAAGGGAATCACGTACAGTTGTGGGATGTGAGGCTGCGGAGACCGTCCATCGAGCACAGCTCGCGCATAACGTGGGGTTGCTTCCACTGAACAGCTTGGCCCCGCGCCTCCACTGAGCGGAGCCTCGTTCGAGCGTGGACGATATGGGACAGAAGCTGTTGATGCATCCGCATCTCGCTGCCCTGGCGGTCGACGATCCGCCCCTGCGCGAGGACGCGTATACGGTCTCGCGTCCGGGACTCGACGCCGTTCAGGCTGGTCGAGAGATGCTTGACAGCATTCTTGATGCTGGTAGCGATATCTGTGAAGTTGAGCGAAAGGCTGACGACCCAAGAGTGAGAAGTGCGACATCGAAAGATTGCAAAAACGACGTACCATTGAAAGAATGGGAACATGGCTGCGTTTTCGTGACAATAGCGGCGACACTGGACAATATGATAGGAGTGGTTGCGAGTTCAACAGCTCTGCTGGTGTTGGCTGAGCAGCAGTCGCCATCGTAGGATTTATACAAGACAGAGTTGAGCCTGGCATGCCATGACGAAGAGGATCCTGTATTCCGACTCTGTAGCGTGGTGTGCGCGTGCAGGCCACACACCGTTCAGTGGCGCACTCTCGCCCAAGCTCGCAGTGTTCCGGTGTCGTTTCTGCGGCTGCAAAGCACTACTTGGGCATAATTCCCTGTGGCCAAGAGACGATGCATCCGTATATGGCGCAAGGATTGCTGCGCGAGCCAGAGCCTTGACGAGGTGCGGCAGGCTCCACAATACAGAGAACACGTGGTATACCAGAGACCTGGGAGGGGATGATGGCGCTGCAGCGGAGCCAAAGGCTAAGTACGTTGAAACGTCGAGCAGTGAGTCAGATAATTCAACGAGCGCACGGAGTTTGATTTCCGACCTCAAACTCGTCACACCGAGCCAAATTAGTCCAGAAGTCACAACTCGGATGCCCGCACCATGATCCTACTGTTGATGGACATAAGTCTCAGCGGACAGATGCGAGGAGGGTCCTCCCCTTGCAAACACACCAAGGCGACTTGCAGGCTACAATAACGTGCGCAAAGAATCAAGCCGAAGAAGTGGAAGCTTGCAATGAATGCTAAAGTCCGCGAGCGCCGAGGTCGATGAGATATCGCCGTGGAAGCGCATGCCGAAATTAAGCTCTGATGCCCAAGCGCAACCTCCGGGAAGGTCAGCGATGGGCATGATGTCAGGAATCCATGCGGGCCGCGCATCAGCCATGCGCGAGCAGCACGCCTGATTGACAGCCCCAGGTGCAAAAGGAGGATAATGGCGACACCGAGATAGAGGCGTCATAGAGCACAGCTCGTCTCGTTCGTCCAAAGCAGGGTGAGTGGGCACTGCCATGAACAGCCAGGAGCCCGGACTTACAGCGTGCGCGTCGGTGGCACCATGGGCATTGATCTACGTAGCCACTGCGCTGCATAGGGCTCCGAGTTGTACGGCGGTCTGTGGGCCACGCAGAGATCGGAATACGACGCCGAGGGGGGAGCCGGGACACGCTGCAGGAGGGCGTTTCTGCGACGAGAGGGCAGGGCTGCGTACGCTCCGCACCAGACCATCGTCACGGTGGGTTGCTATGGGAGAGCGCAGAGGACGGAGGACGAGACACTGCCAGAGCATTGGTTGTGTGGAATGCGTTTCCGACGAACGGCAAATGCAGAAAGCCGGGTTCTGAAGCCACGAGGCGCAGCAGAGCGCTCGCACCAGGCGATATGCTCCTCAATTTCTCGAGGCCGACTTCGCCAAAGAGTGGCGAGTCGCTCGCGGTTGGCTCGCGGCTTGCTGTATCCTAGTTAATTTACTGTATCCCCGGTGTAAGTCCAACGTCACGTACTCAGTAATTGAACCTGAACCTACATTGCTACGTACTGTCGCCATTGGTTTTAAGACGTCTTAGTAAATTGCTGAGCGTTGGAAACGGGCAGGAATGAGTTCGAGCAATTTCTGCTCTCTGTGACGACGTGAGGCTCAGTGCGCCATGGTTTTAGAGGCGCGCGAGTGTCGGGAAAGGCGCGGGCGTGGCGGCGGGCCGACGCCACGTCGGGATGTCAAGATGCCAGAATCATGCAACCCTTCAACTTAGCTCTCTCAATCCAACATCATCCCTCCCGTCCCGTTCCTGCCCTGTGTTAGTATTGTTATGAAAAACACCCTTACATGCATATCGCTACGTTTCGATGGCTCAATATTCAACGCATACCACAGAAGACAGTGAACCCGCCCTTCAGCTGCACGACCACTGCGAGGCAAATGCTACCTATCCACCAGCGTGAAGTGCCGCTCCCACAAAACATCCGGCACCCCAGCCATCACCTGCGCGTGCACCCCATTCGCAGCAGCATGCACGTAGACCGCTGACTCGCATTGCGATCAGCGCGATCCCACAGTGGCCAAGGTCACCAACCACCGCAAACCAGACACAACGACAGGCTCACTCGCACTCACCAACACACGCACCACCACCCAACCAACCCAACAGCAGCCTATATCACCAAAGGCAAGGTCCGAGTGCATCCAATAACGAGCGTGGTAGCGCCTAGCGTCAACAAATAGTCCAATCAAGCTGCACCGCAGAAACAGAAAGCGGAGTACGGAACAGGGGGGCGGGGTGTACGGGGTAAGGTGAGACGTAAAAGTAAGAATGCAATGCACGACCAGTGTCCATAGTAAACAAAAAACGAACAGACATGCGGTATCGTAACAGGCAGCAAGGGGGGGAGCGTGCACAGCGGGGTAGAGTGGCGGGGGACAGTGAGATATCGACAGATGGGGACACATGATCGGGAGGGGATAGGGGCAGCACGGCACGGGGCGGGTACGACAGCGACGCGACACGGAGCGCAGCAGCTACTCACGAACAGAACCATCAAGCAACGCACGACTCGAGCTCAAAGACGAAGCAGAACCTACGGTCTCGTCACCTCAATACCTCGGCGGCCCCGCGCTCGTGCTCATCCTCGGCGCGCCCTCATAATACGGATCAAACTCGCCGCTCCTCCCAAACTGCCCGCTCCCGCGCCCCTCGAACCCGTCCTGGTACGGCGAGTGCAGGCTCGCGGTGCTGCCATTACCCTGCAGGGGAACAAACGCACTCGAGTCAGAACTGCGCATGCCGCGGCCCGCGAGCGCGGCCGCGCTGCCGCCGCCGGGGTTGGTGCTGCTCATCGCGTACGACGGGCCAGCCGCGGCGGCGGCAGCGCGCCGGCGCCGCGCGAGACAAACACCAAATACCGCACCGAGAATGCCGATCGCCGCGACCGCCGCGACGATCCCGCCCACGATCGGCCCCGTGCGGCTCGCCCCGCTCGTCTGGCTGTCCGACGAGCCGTTGCTGTTCCCGCCCGCACTGCTGCTCCCGCTCCCGCTGCCCTTCGCCGAGTCGACGCGCACGCTGGGCGGCAGCACGGACGCGGCCTGCGTCGGCTGCGCGCCGATCTGGCCGTTGCCGACGGTGACCATCGTCGCGTTGCTGGGGATGCCCGCGATGTTGACGAAGAGCATGCCCGGGCCCGGCTGGAAGAGGTTCGCGTTCGGCGGCGGCTGCGCGACGTGCAGCACGATGCTGCCGTCCGAGTTCACCGTGTACGTGTTGTTGAGGTGCATCGCGCGCTGGCCCATGTTCATCGCGTGCGTCGTGAACCCGCCGCGCATGAGCCACACGGTCGTGTTGTCCGCCGCGTCGTTCGCGGCGCCCGAATACGAGGACGCGGGGATCGTGATGTCGAAGGGGTTGCCGCCGTACGTAAGCGTCTTGGGCACGCCCTGCGGCTGCGGGCGGTTCGTCGCGGAGAAGTAAGGTGGGTAGAAGTATTCTGCTGTCCAGGTCGTGGGGAAGAAGGTGGTGGTATTTACATCGACGTTGGGGTTGGAACCAGCAACCATAACGGATGCGTCGGGGAGAAGGATGGCGGAGGAGTGGTAGAGACGGGGGAGCTTCGAGTTGCCAAGACCTGCCTGGGACCAGCGCTGGCCCTTCGGTGCATTCGGGTTATAGATCGCGGGCTGCGTGGCAGGGTCAGACGCGAGGGACATGCCGAAAGGCATCTCGCTGTAGGACAGGGTCTCGCCGGTGTTGGTCGCATAGCCGGCAGTACCGTTCTGGCCACCGTTAAGGACGAGGAACGTGCCGTCGGGGAGGGCGACGAACTGGCCCATGGTGCGGCCAACGGGCATGTCATCATCCTGCTCATACGCGGGCGTCGACCCATCGAGGGGCTCGGGCGTGATGCGCTGGCAGTCCTTGGACGCGGGGTACAACCAGGTGTCGATGACGGGGTTGGAGTAGTTACCCCACGCCTCGTCGGGCATGTCAGAACCACCGCAGAAGAGGACCGTTGGCGTGTAGTTGTTGGCAGGCGTCAGCGGGAGCATGGCCGTGGCACCGGAAGCGGGGTATACACGGATGACCTTGCCGGGCATGTCAGGCAGAGGCGTCTCGACGTTGGCATTGTAGTCCCACAAGGCTGGAAACAGGCGCGTCAATTCGATTCACATTCAATTATAAAAGAGCTTACTTGTCGAGAAGTTAGCCTGCACGAACATCTTGCCTGAAGGCATGAGGAACGTATGCGCGTACGCGTTCAAACCACTCGTCTTCACCATGAAATCCATAACCTGAGGCTCGCCACTGCGCGCCGGGTAGAACTCAAAGGTAGGCTCAGCAGCACCGCCCTCTGTTGCAGGGTCAGTGTTGGGCGTGTTCCTGTTAATGTAACCTCCGGTGGTGAAGCCACCGACGAGCACAACACTACCGTCGGCGAGCGGCTCGGCCGCTGGATACCACCGATGCTTCGCCATCTGGAGCCCATTAGGCGAGTCGTACCATTGGCAGTTCTCCTGCGTGATGTCGCCGTCGCACGGCTGGATCAGACGGATGGCCCTGGTGCCGTCGTAGTCCTGGTACAGCTGGTCAAAGTTGGCAGAGAAGCCACCAGGGTTCTGGTTGGAGCCGATGTCGCCACCCGTGGTGATGGCACCGTTACCACCGAAGACGGCAAAGGTACCGTTTGGGAGATGCATACCCGCCGCACAGAAAGGGTTGGTCATCATGTCCATGGCGGTGGCAGTATTGGTCTTGAGATCCCTGCGTGGCGCCGGGGCGTCGTGTTAGCGCTGCACGCGGTAATGGAACGGAATGTGGCAACACGTACCATATCGCTGCCCATACGGGGTGGTTGTTGATTTGTGTCGGGTTGTTTTCAGTCTTGTCCAGGATGTAGACTTTGTCCTCGTTTCCAAGGAACATCTGAGGCGACCGTCACGACGCGATGAGGCATTTGGATCGAGTGACGACGTACCATCATTCCGCTAACAAGGGTGTTTCCAACCTCAACATAGTTTCCTGGACTTGGCTGTCCCCGCACGGAGTGTGCGGCTGCGAGCCCGAGGGCCAGCAGCGAGGTAAGAAACATCGTGAAGGTGGTCGTCGAGGAAGAAGGTAATACTGCGATTAGAGTAGAAGCAGAGCGAAAACTGCAAATTGCAAGGTATTAGGCCGTCTAGGGTATGTGGGGACGACGGACACGACGAAGGGGTAAAAGAGTGACAGTGAGGGGACGGGGGAAGAGGGCAGGAGGGAGATGGGAGTAGAGTGCCTGACCTCCCGACAACCTCGACGTTTATAACAAAATTTCCAAATTAGCCCAAACACGCTTGCCACCGCCGGCGAATGGCCGGGCTGGTCCACCCCGCCCCAGGCATACCGAGACTTCGCTTGTCGCTGCACCCTCCCACATTTCACCTTGGCGCACTACACATCGTCTCATGTATTTACGAGCTTTATCGCGCCTTTCCGCGCCCTCTGCCTCGTCTCCCAGCTGCGATAGAGGCAGGCAAGCCCACACCACCGCCGGTTCGCACGGTCGACGCGGCCAGATTCGCCCTTGAAAAGGCGCACCGCCTCATCGCCATGCCTGTGACATTGTGCAGTTCTCGACTTTGTCTATCAGTCCATCAATCGCGCGCCCTTGACAGCGTCAAGCGTCTCCCCGACGCCGCTCGTGTCATGCGTCAGTGCGTGCTGCTGCCCAGCGCAACGCGCAAGCGAAAGAGCCTCGCCGCGCGCAATTTCGCGGGGAGGAGCGGGCGCTTGTTTCCTTTTCCGTTCCCAGCCGGGCGAAATCATCCGGGGCGGTGACGGTGACGGAGGTCCGACGCTCGCCTCCGCACCATCAACTTCTGCCGCCGCCGGCGACACAAAAATAGATCCTGCACGCCCCCAGCTTCATCCGTTTTCGCAGGCCGATATCATCGACAGGCCTGTTCATCTGCGTCCACTGCCGGTCCGTGCGTTCCTCCAGAAGATCGTTGATGTCTGTATCGCGTGCTACTCACCATGAGAAGCGACGATATCGACGCGAATAGAACAGTCAGGCACTCTGTGTGCACTGTGGCTAAATACGATCTGCAGACATTGTAAGTAGTCCCGAGCGGCCTCCTATACTGTATATCGGTCAAGGCAGTCCCGCAGTCTCTTCCTGAAATAACCAGGCTTTTAGGCTCATCTGTCACCTGCTATCCTCGAGGAGTCTGCACCCTCGGCGATGCACGCCTCGATGGGCATGGGGTGAAGTTGATCCTGAGAACCACACCCCGTTTCTAGAAGAGCTAAGTATACAACAACAACGCATTCAGTCGCCATTACGATCGAGGCGTCTACAGTTGTTGACGTGGGTTTGAATACCGGGCTACGTTACTCTTGCGTTACTCGGTACGTTGTTCCTGTCCGTCGATCGTCAGTGCGAGTGGGACCGAGCCGTGCAGCAGGTCTCCGACGTCCAGGTACTCATAAAACAGCACAGCCAGTCACGAGAATCCAATATTGCGTTCGCGCGGACTTGGCGATGTGGAGGGTCAGGAAATGGTGCGGGCTAGAGGCGCCGCGCCGCGGCCCGACCGCTCTATCTGCGCATCAGGCGCGCAGGGCGTCGGGGCGGGCGCTGAGATGCCCAACACGCTGAGCGCCGCGTACTTCTTGCAGCCTCAAGGTGCGCGTTCCCCTGATCCTGCGTCTGCATGGCGAAAGGTACGCGCGATGAGGGGCGCGATCCGGCTCCTCGAGCGGGCTGACGTATGTAGGACTGGGCGTTTTGTGTTGTCGTTGACTGACGTGCGAAGGCGGGTTGCGGCCCATTCAGTCGACCACGAGGCCCGATTCTCCGCTCTGTCGACACGCCGGGCGTGTGGGCCTAGCTGTCGCGCCAGTATCCCGCGCAGGACGTCGGGGCGGGCGCTGAGATGCCCAACACGCCGAGCACCGCGTACTTCTTGCAGCCTCGAGGTGCGCTTCCCGGATCCTGCGTTTGCATGGCGGAGGGTACGCGCGATGAACGGGCGCGATCCGGCCCCTCGAGCGGGCTGACGTATCATAGGATGGGGCGTCTTGTGTTGTCGTTGACTGACATGCGAAGGCGGATTGCGGTCCGTTCAGTCGACCACGAGGCCCGATTCTCCGCTCTGTCGATACGCTGGGCGCATGGGCCTAGCTGTCGCGCCAGTATCCAATGCGCACGATCTACCGCTGCATTGAGCCATGATGAGGCGAGTGTTTGGACAGTTTGCCAGTGCGGTTTGAGCTGATACCAACCGGAATCTAGGTTATGCGCGCAACCCTTGAACGAGAAGGAAAACTTCAGTGCTTCTCTCTTCGCATCTGGAAGTTCGTGGCGGCGGAGAGCCATCTCACAGCGAGCATGCACTTACTCTCTCAATATCAGGATTTAGGATCATTCACTGGACACCTCTAGCTTCCCCGCATATAACCATGGATCAGTCTATCGAGCGCGAAGACGGGATCGATAGCGGCACTCGTTCCGCCGACGCGTTGGGGCGTCCAATCTCGTCTTGCGCATTACCTTGAAGGCGCGCAAGTCGCCATCTCGCCATGCGCCACGAAGGCCCCGAGTGATCCCGCCCTCCGACGGATGCGTAAGCCTGGACAAGGCGGGCGATACCGCGCATCGCTATGGGCACCGGGACGTCCCGGGTGTGATGCGGGGCCTTCCGGCAGTACACCCTTGGAGGATTTCCCGCCGTGTAGAAAAACGAAGAAAGGGCCAAGAAAAAGCACAAAATTCGGTTAGTGCTCAGGGCATGGCGGAACTATTATCCGCCGTTTGGGTTCTTGGTGAAAATAGCGATCACCGCAAGGCTGTGCGCCGTCCATCATGTTTAACAGCGAGAACTGCGGCATCTTGCCCGTCTCAAGTCGGATCGGCAGGACATGCCCTCGTGAAGAAGGACCTCTATCTACAGTATGGCTATGCTGAAAGGTACGCGATTCTCCTGTGGACCGTATGCCCGATCGTTGATGTTGACCGTATTTCGCATCCCTTGTGCTATAGATTCACGTGCTGTGCGTATCTAAAATATTTATCAGTACCGCACGTCATACGGTGGATGATCTGCCTTGTCCCCGCTAGAGCTTGTCCAAGGCGGGTGCCTTAGACCGACGCCAACTGTCAGGCACGCTGTGATGAGCTCTTAAGCCGTCCTCTAGCTTTGTGTAGGTCCTACTGTACAGGACCGTGCCAAGGCGCAAACTTGCGCGTCGTGTGGCCTCCGCGTTTACCGTCTGCCAGACATCCCATCTCGTTCTAGGAAATGTGCAGCGCTAGGCTGCTAATCTGCTGCTCCACTTTGTCCCACCGCTCACATACCCCGCCCATACACCGATCCATTCATCTTCTACCGTCGGAAGGCTGATCCCGCTCGAAGCGCGTCCCGATCCTTCCATCGCTTCGATCCCTCCGCGGCTTCTGTCTTACCCATAAGTATCGTCGCCTTCTCATAAGTATCATCGCCTTCTGACGCGCAGTCGCTACATACACCACTGCGCCCCGCTCCATTGACGTGCAATGCGGCCTCCGGGTTGCCCGTAGCACGACCGCTCATACCTCTCTTTGGCATGGGGGTGGCTCTTGTGCAACGGATCGTCCGCACCAGCGGCGTTTATGTTCTCATGCCTGCTTGGCGCTGGCTCCGCGATTGCAGCCTGCTTCGACTATGAATGCGACACCCACAACTCCTCTTCCTGAACACCCTGGGAATTGCGGTAGAACATCCAGCGTAGGAGCAGGAGGCTGGCACGAGCGTTTTGATGAGGAAGCGGACGGATACTTTTCGATGTCTGAGACAGAGTATGACTCACAGTGCGACGAATATTGCTGCTGCGAAAAATAGCGTCGTTTTACCTCTTTATTTGTTGGGTCGCCGATGTTACATACTCTTTGACCGGGTATCGAGGATCCTGTGTTTCAAAATTAGATTCACTAGGTGACTATCTGTATTTGACACGTACTGAGCTACAATGAGGGCCGCAAACAGGGTGACCTTCGCCCGTAGCTTTGCAGATGACAAGTCCCGGTAAGAAGAGAAGGGAACCAGGCGAAGCGGCACTGGCATAGTAGCAATGATGCACGAAAATCGTCGAGATTATGTCTATGTTCATCTGCCTTTCATGGGCGCCAGTGTCGGATGGCTTGTGCATGTCAGGATAAGAAACAAGTCCGTTGCTAAGTGCATAAGAATAATAGTGTACAGACAAACCGCGAGTGACAGCGCCGGGAGTCTACCGTTCCCCGTTCGCCGAAAGTCATCAAAACACGATCGGGACACGATGAAGATAGTTTACTCACGGACATGCTTGCCTTTCAAGTTTCGTTTGAGACGCGAAGGTGTATTTGTCTCCAAAAGTCACGAATGACCGCCAGGGTGATTGATAACAGTTGATAACTGCACAGGATGGCCGCAGCATTCTGACAACGTCATGCTAACCCGGGCTTGTGCAATCATCGAGATGAACCCGGATTCAGTCAGGACATTGATTAGCTTGAATGGTTTGTACTGGGAACATATGGACAAGATTTGGTCGAGAGTAATCGGGAAACCGTATTCGAGTGTGGCTGGGAGGGAATAATCGGCAGGAAGCATCAGCAGGGGAAGGTCTGGCAATGGCGGCGCGGCCGCTAGCTCCTCTTCGAGCTGCGACGATGATAATCAGCAACAGGGTGACACTTGCTTGAACGTTAGAGATGCTACTACTTCAGGACATCCTGGGGCAGGAGGTCGTAGTGCAGCAGGCAGACCGGCATATCGTGACCCATACGGCTTGGTAGATTCAGATCCAAGGACTGAATTGGCTGATGACTGTGCGGAGAGCGAGCGAATAGTCCTATCCGAATCTATGGGCGACATTGCGGTGGGCTGAGGCGCGAATATGGTGGTGATAGATGAAAGTCTGGCGGGGTATAACTTACAAGTATGAGGTTGAACGCGCGCCGGCGGTGGCTTGTGAAACATCTTAAATAACATCTCGTCATTCCGTACTGCTTACTACCCGAATGCAATTGCCTGCACTATATAGTATAAACCCTACAGAAGACGCTGCATCAAGGGCGAGTGGCAGGCTGCTCTCGCGATGGAAATGCTCGGCGAGTGCAATGTCTGGACTCTCATCTGCGCCGGCCCATGGGACTGCCCGAGCGGCGACTCTTACTCATGAGCATGCTGAACGATAACGCCAATCGCTGTCGCTGCTTGTGTACAGTGAAGCTCGAGGAGTTAGCGCTCTAGCTCTTGTAGGCACGCGGACCTTTGCAGAGGCATTACCGTATATATTGAGCCTTGCGATTGTATTTGAACTTACACAAAATCGTCTGTGCTTCGTGGACGCCGGTGTCAAAGTCGATTAGCTCGTGTGCCAGGATCAAAGAAGATTCCATCGCGACAAACAGCATAAGGATAGTTATGTATAAGTACAGAGAAAACATGTCCTACAGATACCGGAGCAGTCCCTCCAAGTCAGAATCCCTCCAAGTCCGAAAACCAGAACTGATGTACCACATCGGAGGTTCTTTGGTGTTCAGAATGTCCTGCAACTTTCCTATGTACGCGGCAAAGGTCGATGTCAACGAAGGCAATCAACATAGGGATAAACAAAGAACTAACGGATGTTGTCGGGTCTCAATGTTCGCCTGATACCTCTTGAATCATAGTTATCACCCAATGTTATAAAGTTTTCGCCAGGATGATTGACGACACTTGATAGCTGTACAGGATACTGGCACCTTCTTGACAGAGCAACGCCGATTCGCGATATCACAGTGCCGGAAATGCGCCCGTCAGAGCCGAAGGTGCTGAGTGGTTTATCAGGGTTCCAGTCCGCACATATGTCGACGATCTGCTCGAGAGAGATCGGAAAGCCCAGTTTGAGCATTGGTGGAAATGAATTTGAGGTCGGAACCAAAGCTGGAGGGAGCTTCGTCATTGGTGGCACGGTTGCGAGCTCCACGTCAGTCTGCGCGAGAAGATGGTCAATCAGCAGCTATACGATGATTGCTGAGATACTAAAAGATCATACCGGGTTGAGAGACCCTGGGGCAGAAGGTCGTAGTAGAGCAGGCACGTCTGCATAGGGAGAAGTCTCAGGTTCGAGAACTGAATCGACGGAGGATTGCGTAGTGTGCGGACGAGCAGTCCTGTTTGGATCTACAAATGACATTTTCGCAGGCCAAAATGCAGATGAGAAGCTGGAAGATGTCGACAAGAGCTTGAGACTCCGTATAGTAGAGAGGCGTGGTATAAGTAACAGAACGAAGATGAACGCCACACACACGTCCACGCGTCTTACACCTGTCGCGACGGGACCACCGCACTTTCCGTTGATGAACTGTAAGTGGAAGCGGTCAGTTCTAGATAACGGAGATCACTCACTGAGTCACATCGTACGAAGCGTTGGGAACTGGAGGTAAGAACACTGATATGTACGGGCTTTGTTGAAGTTGTCATTATGTCATTTTGTATCATTACAATTGTAACTTCCCTGGTAGTATATCGGCTAGTACACCCGCTTGTCATCAGACTATCCGCGGGAGAGCGGGGTTCGACTCCCCGCCAAGGAGTTCAAGAACAAAATATGTATAGTTTTTCTTTCCCGTACGCTCTTAGCGTCGATCTTCAGCATCCAACCCCGTAGAATCTTTACTGTATAGGCTCTCGCGACATGTGCAAATGACGCCTCTCCAGCAGAATCACGCTTGTCGTTTCACTCAGTAAGTACCTTTCGCTCGGAGCGGAAGTTCTGCACCGTTGTGCAGATTCAGGCAGAACGGGACCCAGCGCGTGTGTAAAATCCAGGGGCGCCAGGCAAAGGCTTAGCCTTTTCATATGATTGAGCACTGTACATCTTCAAAGACATACATGTTCACCGGCTCCTGCCATGTACGCAGTGCCTGCATGCAAGAATCAGATCGCGACAGCTTCTGGCGGGCATGCACGGTGTTGATCGCCATCGGACAGCCCGAAAGCGTCGTGCCCTTCAAGACCCAGCATCGATAACCGCTCACCAATATTGCGCGATGAATCGCGCACTCCGGTCTGGCAATAGGGCAGGGTGATGTCGGCGAATGTTTTATTTCATGCGGGGTGATACAAGCCAAGACGGCCTCACGCGGCGGACTATACTTGACAGGACTGTCGGGCTCTGTAGACTGCTTCGATGGGTCTGGACGCGGTTGCGCTAGCTGGGCTGCGCGCAAGTCGACGATCTGGCGTAGCGTTGAGCAGCATGCTTCAGCACCCGAGCGCATGCGTTAGTGAATGCGCAAAGCGGCGGGCCCGACCTCCGCAGCCCAGATATCCGCGTCAAGAACGCGGAGAACGAACCCAGCCTACGTGCCTTTGTTTAACAAACATCGATGGACCCCACACGTTGTGCGCACGTCACGAACCCCACCTAGGTGATCCAGAAGTCAACGACGAGGCGCGCGGTGGATCAGCAGCGCGCGCGATGACGGCTGCCTGACTGATGGAGGGTGCGGTCGGACGATCTGCCTGCTGTTTCAGGGCCCTGTGGGATCGGATGGAGTCCGAAGCTCGCTTTGCTCGCGTCAGCGCAGCACGCCCGCCATCCAAAGAGGAAAGGGGCTTGCGCAGGCTGACGCAGGGCTGACGAAGCCCATCATTCCACTCCAACCAGAACGGGACGTGGGCCGGCGCCGCGCGGACAGATCCTGCGATACCGGGCACCAGAGGGCAGGGAACGGACGCAGCCTCGTCGCGGCTGATGTCTGTGCATGCACGTTGTGGCAGTCAAGCATGGCGCGCGTCGAATGGGAGCTGCACGCATTTGTCACGAGGAGGACGCGTTGAAATAGCGGAGTTCGAGGCGGGGGCTCCGCGATCATATGAGAGATGTCTTCAGTCAGCAGGCGCTAACATTGGCAACGACAGGTCATGGCCGCTGAACATTCCACGAGGAGCCGCGGGCAGTCGAAACCACGGCAGTGTGGCGATTGGCAGCATCGAGGGCATCGGCTGTGGTCGGCCCTAGGTCGTTCACGGAGTTGTTTGAGGGATTCAGATCCAGCGACGAAGGCTGACGACGATCAGCGGCGGATGGGCAGGCGTGAACGATAAAAGCGGGGCTGGGGTAACGGAAGCTAAAAGTCTCAGGAGGATAGGCCGATAAATGAATACGCCCGATCGTGTCTGACTGAGCGTGGTGTACTGCGGGGCTAGGTCCAGTCCTGAAAAGGAAACCGAAGGGAAACCTCAGTCAGCGGCACCAGAAACGCGGCCCCGTGAGCACGGATGTTCGAGGAGCGCTGCAGAGCGCATCCGCCGGAAGGTCGAGAAACTCAGAAGTAGATACCGCAATTACCAAGTGACCTCATGCCCAGCCAATCAAAGTCCATAGAATACCAAGTACGATCTAGATGTGATGTTGGCAGGGTGCGATGGGAGCAGAACCGGAGCATGAGGACCGTCTAGGCTGGTCGTGCCATAGCTCGGCCGGTGCGAATACGGACTCCACGCTACGCACCTGACGCCTCCAATATAAGCCCGAGACCTGCATTAGACATCCATCCGCTCTCCTTCCTCCTCCCAACCAGAGAAAGACAGCTCCTTACCATGCCTTCCCAACAAGTCTTCGACTCTAAGGACGGTGCCGTCTACACCACCTCCAACGGCGTGCCCGTCGCCGAGCCCTATGCCGCCCAAAAAATTGGGAAGAGCGGTCCTCTGCTGCTGCAGGGTGCGTGTGTCATTGTATCTCACCGCATCCGAAACTGACGAGTCCCGCCCCTAGACTTCCATCACATCGACCTACTCGCCCACTTCGACCGCGAGCGTATCCCCGAGCGTGTTGTACGTACCCGAACTCCCACCGCCGATCCCATTGCTTGGGTCCCTGACAGTTCCCTTCGCTCTCATAGGTCCACGCCAAGGGTGCTGGTGCCCACGGCTACTTCGAGGTTACCCACGACATTAGCGACCTGACCTGCGCGAAGCTGTTCAGCAAGGTTGGTAACCGCGCCCGCACCACCATGCGGTTCTCCACCGTCGGTGGCGAGTCTGGCTCCGCCGACACCGCGCGTGATCCCCGTGGGTTCGCCATCAAGATCCGCACGGAGGAGGGCAACCTCGACTGGGTGTTCAACAACACGCCTGTGTTCTTCATCCGCGACCCTGCCAAGTTCCCACACTTCATCCACACACAGAAGAGGGATCCGCAGACTCACTTGAAGGATGCTGATATGTTCTGGGTGAGTGCCTCCTCATGTGCGGTCGTCGAGATAGTCGGGATGGGAGATGGACGTCGGGCGGCTGGTCGGGGGCGCGTCACCGTTCATACTCAGTTCGGTGTTTGCCGCCGCCTTGTCTTCGCTATCATCTCGACATCGTCACCGGACTTGGCCCATAACGACAACGACGTTGACTGATGTAACCGAACTTGCAGGACTACCTGAGCCAGAACCCGGAGTCGATCCACCAGGTCATCATCCTCTTTTCTGACCGCGGAACTCCCGACGGCTTCCACAACCAGCACGGTTACTCTGGTCACGCCTACAAGTGGATCAACGCGAAGGGCGACTGGGTCTACACCCAGATTCATGTCCGCGCCGATGGCGGTTTCAAGACGCTCGACAATGACACCGCCGGCAAGCTCGCTGGTGACAATCCCGACTACGGTACTCAGAACTTGTTCGAAGCCATCGAGAAGAAGCAGTACCCCTCCTGGACCGTCTACGCTGTGCGTCTCCTCTATGTGATCTGCTCTTTTTGATGCTAAACTTTTCGCAGCAAACCATGACCGCCCAGCAAGCCGAGAGCTTCCGCTACAACGTCCTCGACCTCACCAAAGTCTGGCCGCACAGCGAGTTCCCGCTGCGCCCGATCGGCAAGATCGTCCTCAACGAAAACGTGCAGAACTACTTCGCCGAGATCGAGCAGGCCGCGTTCTCGCCATCGCACCAGGTGCCCGGCTGGGAGGCCTCCGCGGACCCCGTGCTGCAGTCGCGCCTGTTCTCGTACCCCGACACGCACCGTCACCGTCTCGGCGCGAACTACCAGCAGCTGCCCGTCAACGCGCCCGTCGTCCCCGTCGCCAACTTCCAGCGCGACGGCCCGATGGCGTTCATCAACCAGGGCGCGCGCCCGAACTACCAGAGCAGCATTGCGCCGCTCTCGTACCTCCGCACGCCGTACGACGGGACCGTGGACAAGCACGAGCTGTGGGTCGGCTACGCGCGCACCGAGCTGTCCGAGATCAACGAGCGTGAGTGCCGCATTCTGCCTGTGGTTTCGATCCGCGTCTGATATGTCCGCCAGTCGACTTCGAGCAGCCGCGTGCGCTGTACCAGAAGGTCATGAACGACACCGACCGCGAGCACCTCGTCTACAACATCGCGTGCCATATGAAGAACATCCGCAGCCCCGTCATCCGCGACAGGCAGCGTACGTCCTCTTCTGCACTCAGTCCATCCTTAGCACTAACGCACGCGTACAGTCTCCGTCTGGGCCGCCGTCGACCAGAGCCTCTCGGACCGCGTTGCCAAGGCTCTCGGCGCTGGGTCCGTGCAGCCACTCAAGGCCAAGCCCGCGGCCGAGTCCTGGCGGCTGTATGTCAACGGGCTCGAGGCGGTCAAGAAGGGTCTGCAAGGCAACTAGGTTGAGGGCGTGGGAATTTGAGGTTTGAAGGTGGAAGGAATTGTCCAGTCACTGTAGTTACGCAAGTCGTCTGTATTTTTCATCAACAAATGTACTTTTGTTTCACGATGTGCGCTCCTCTGCGATGTACGAATGTTCGCCCTGGGAAGAAAGGGCTTGTGTTAACTAGTCGTGATCGTCTCAAGGGGGCATATGATGCTACGCGGCGTATGGTAACGTCGATCCTTCGCTTGCTCTTCCATGTCATTTGCAAGCTCACCCCATTACCGACAAACGGCTATAGTCTATCGGATATTCGAATTCCATCATAACACGACATGACCGTCGATGCTACCATCGGCAAGCGACAGCTAAATCTGTACTCGCACGTTTCCCCGGAGCTAAATCTGGACTTCTGAAATCAGCGTTGGCCAAGCCGCAAATGTTTCGCTGTGCTACGCTGCTATGCAGTCCATGAATATTCTCCCTGAGCAGAAATGGATCACTGCGTCACGAGTGGATGCTGGACTGGTCGTGTTCGGCTCGGGAAGGCATGCGATACGCAGCGTACGTCGATCCTCCATCTGCTCTTCCATGTCGTCTACAAGCTCACCCGATTATAGACAAACGGCTATCGCCTGTCGGACACTCATAGCACGATGCTATCACGCATGACCTACGACCTGGTGTCGGAGAGCTACAGAGTTAAATCCGTACACACTTGTTTCCCCGGAGCTAAATCTGGATGCCCAAAATTAGCGTTGGGCAAGTGACTACGACTCGGGCTGCTTTCAAGGTCTTCCCCCACGCGCAAACTAGCATAAGTAGAAGCCTCGGGGCCCGGATCCTAGAAGCAGCAGGCCGAAGCACGCGCCGGTGTACTGTCGGTAAAATACCCCGCACTCTCCGCCCCCTCTGGCATCATTTCCTCACGTCAATGCTCGTCGATACGGTCCTGGTATATACAGGCCCTGCCAAGTGCGATAGGCAGGGGCACACACGAGTCTCTGAACCTGGGCTTCCCTCGCATACCGGGAGGTGTCGGGCCTCCGCGTCGTGTGAGCGCCCGAATCGCCCGCAACATCCACTGGTCGCATCGACGATAACATCTCCCCGACGCTCTCCAGCACATCCTAAATTTACCCCTCGTCCGCCCACTCCACACAGCCATGCTATGCTAGTGCGTCTCTCGTTCTGTGCTATTTCTGCACATGCCCACGTAGCCTTCTGCGACGAGGACCTGGCGTCTGGAGTTAGATCGGTGCATCTTCGGTTCGCGTGAGGTGACGTGAATGGCGCGCACCCGTCCCCTGCCCTTTCGAGCTGCCACTCACTCGACATGTCCAGGCGACACCAGCATATCGCGTCCCCGCCCTCGCAATCCCATCACGCAAGTTCTACTGATGTCGTCGTATTGTCGGCACAAGGATACACGAATTCTGATCACGAGCCGCATCCGGCCGCGCTGGCTACATCCGATTTGTTTCCGTTTGACTATGGCTTCTGCTCGCTTCTATCGTCCGCGGGTTAGCGCTGGATGCCCAGCGACGCCCTCGCCGCATGACCCAATCAAGTCTTGTGCGTATGTATGCGCTTCATATCCAGGCGGTTATACTTCGCCAATTCGCGGCTGCCTGACCATGGCCGCTGCATAAATTGCGAAGTGGGTTTGCGGTTCTGCAGTCGCACCGCGCTCGCAAGTCGCAACGATGCTCGGACGCGTAGCTCTCGCGCTTCTGCCCTTAGTGGGCTCCGGTACGTCGCGTGCAGTCCCGTTCTACATTCAGGCCACTGACACGTGCTTCTTGTTCTGTGGTACGCGTTTCGGGTAACGCGGTGGTGCAGTGCTCTCCCAGACATCAACCAGCTACACCGACCCGCAGAACGGCATCGTATTCCAAGGCATCACGGACCCCGTCCATGGCGTGACGTACGGCGCCGTCTTCCCTCCCCTCGCAACCTCCGGGCCTAACCCCACCGAGTGGATTGGCGAAATCGTCGCGCCAATCGACGCAAAATGGGTCGGCATGGCGCTCGGAGGCGCCATGATCGGCGACCTCCTCCTGGTCGCGTGGCCTAACGGCAACGACATCGTGTACTCGACGCGCTACGCAACGTGAGGTTTTGGCTTCTACGCCCCAGGAGCTCGTGCTGACTGGTGTCAACGTATTTCAGAGACTACGTGCAGCCTCTGTCAGTGCTTCTCCCGCGCCCCGTGCAGTCGCATCTTACTCCGACGTGCTTTCTAGGGAATACGACGGCCCGACGATCACGAACCTTCCCTCCACCAACGTGAACGCGACCCATTGGAACTGGGTCTTCAGATGCCAGAACTGCACGAGTGCGTACGCTCCGAAGGCACTGCTGAACGAGTCTGAATGAGTTGTGCTATGTAGGCTGGCAGGGCGGCAGCATGGCGCTTGACTCTGGTGGAGCGTGGGCATGGGCGTACTCGAACGTCGGCGTTGATGATCCTTCAGACCCGCAGAGCACCTTCAACGAGCACACAGATTGTAAGGATCCTAGCGCTACTTTTCCATACGCATGCTGAACATGCTACGCTCTCCCCTTTCTTTCTTCGCGCTTTGCGTAGTCGGCTTCTGGGGCGAGATCCTCTCGGATGCGCACAGCGACAACTACGATGCGTACCTGGCTGGCGGGACAGGCACGACGACGAGTACTCCTCCCACATCGACGCCGCCGACTTCTACGACGACGACCAGCGCCTCGCCTACTGTAACGGTCAGTACGATCCACACGGTCACACGTCTGCCATGCTGATATGGATGTGTCGCGCAAGGGCACTCCCTACGATTACATCATTGTAGGCGCAGGGCCGGGCGGTATTATTGCGGCGGACCGGATCTCCGAGGCTGGAAAGAAGGTCCTTCTGCTCGAGCGCGGAGGACCCAGTACTGGCGAGACCGGCGGAACCTACGTCGCGCCATGGGCTGAAGGCACGAACGTGAGGATGCTCGCTTCTCCTGGTGCAAGCGCCTGCTGATCGCGCTCAACAGCTGACGAAATTCGATATCCCGGGCTTGTTCGAGTCCATGTTCACGGACAGCAACCCGTGGTACTGGTGCAAAGGTGAGATCACTGCGTTGCGAGAGGAAGTCTTGTCCTGAACATTGTTCAGACGTCACCGTGTTCGCTGGATGCTTGCTTGGCGGCGGTACTTCGGTCAACGGAGCGTGAGTCCCGTTTCCGATTTACCACGGGGAAGATGTATTCACCCACACATGGATTATCAGACTCTACTGGTTACCTCCTGATTCCGACTTCAGCACCCAAAATGGCTGGCCGAATGGCTGGCAAAACCATCAACCCTATACGAGCGCATTGGCGGAGCGGTTGCCGAGCACCGACGCACCGTCGACTGACGGAAAAAGATACTTAGAGCAGACGTTCGACGTTGTGCAGCAACTCCTCAACGGACAAGGCTACCGACAGGTCACTATCAACAACGAGCCTAACTCGAAGGATCACGTCTACGGCTACGCTTCGTACGATGTGAGTGTTCTCCCTGATCTTCCACGCCGCATTCATTAGCACTGACCGCTCTCTTTCACAGTTCATCAACGGAAAGCGCGGTGGTCCTGTTGCGACGTACTTCCAAACTGCCAGTAAACGCCCCAACTTCACATACAAGGACTACACGCTCGTGAGCAACGTCGTGCGCAACGGCGCGCAAATCACGGGCGTCCAGACGAACGACACTTCGCTCGGCCCCAATGGTGTCATTCCGCTCACTCCCAACGGCCGCGTCATCCTGGCCGGCGGTTCGTTAGGTACACCGCGCATCCTGTTCCAGAGCGGCATCGGCCCGTCCGATATGCTGCAGATCGTACAGAACAACGCGCAGGCGGCGGCGAACCTTCCCCCGTCGAGCCAGTTCATCGACTTGCCTGTCGGGCAGGATGTTTCGGATAACCCGTCCATCAACGTGGGTATCATTATAGCTCGCCCGGATCTGATGCTCATGGTGGAATGTTGTTTAGTTGGTCTTCACGCACCCGTCGATCGATGCATACGACAACTGGGCAAACGTCTGGAGCTCGCCGCGATCGGCCGACGCTGCGCAGTATCTGCAGGACCAGTCTGGTGTCTTTGCTAGCGCTTCGCCGAGGTCCGCTTAATCTTGCATTGCCCTCGCCATGCATTGCTCATCCTAAGTCCTTACAGGATGAACTTCTGGCGCGCGTACGAGGGTTCGGACGGAAAGCAGCGCTGGGTAGGCATGCTAGCCACTCGAGTCTCCAAGCACTACTGACTGGGTGACAGGCTCAAGGAACTGTCCGCCCTGGTGCTGCCTCTGTCGACACAAATTTCCCGTACAATGCCAGCGAAATCTTCACCATCACAGTATACCTGTCCGTATGCCCCTCCTTGCCTCATGTTCATCTTGATTGAAGATTGTTGCTTGTCCAGCTCGGAAGGTATCACCTCGCGTGGCCGTATCGGAATCGATGCTGCTCTCAGAGCGGCGCCGATCGTGAACCCATGGTTGACGGACCCGATTGACAAGACTGTCCTTATCCAGGCTCTGAACGACGTTGTCTCAAACCTCAAGTCGGGTATGATTATTCACTTACGATTTCATACAAGATGTCTTACTCTTTTCCTGTTCTGTAGTCCCAGGCCTGACGATGATTACGCCCGACAACACTACGACAATTGAGGCATACGGTGAGTATCGGATACTTCACTCACGTATTGACTCGTTCTCATTTCCGACCTATCATCAAAGTCGATGACTACGACCCGGTACGTCTTCTTCCACAAGTTCGCCGTGGGGCGATGCGGCTTACTTACCTTCATTCTCTGTAGAGCACAATGAACTCCAACCACTGGGTCGGATCCGCGAAGATTGGAACGAGCTCCTCCAATGCTGTTGTCGACTCGAACACCAAAGTGTTCAACACCAACAACCTGGTGCGTGCTTCTCCGTGATTCCTCCTTGCTCTCACTACTAATGGAATCCGCGTCCGCACACTCAGTTCGTCACAGACGCCTCCATGCTCCCCGCGCTGCCCATCGGCAACCCGCACGGATTCCTGATGTCGGCTGTCGAGCAGGCCGCCGCGAAGATTCTGGCTCTTGCTGGCGGTCCTTGAGTAGTCAGAGGCTGGGGCGCGCTGGGTGCTTTGACTTGTACGATCGGAAGGGATGCGTTCTCTATATAAAAATGAAATAATCACGAGGGACTGTCAAGGGTGCGAGACGAGAGTTTAGTTGGCCTCTCGGGCATGCCTGAATATCATGAGTGCGTCGTCCACCATTCGAGACTAGGTAACGTTTCTTGAGGTACCTGATTGGACGCGGCAAGATCATCTGGGAATATCCTACTCCTCTAGTCGTTCATTGTCTCCTTGAGTTTGTGATTGGTGAAAGGCAAGTCATCTCTAGTTCCACGGTGACGCTGGACTGCAGGTATACTGTACCATTTCGATCGTAGGTTCATGTCACAGGTCACAGAGACCTCTGAACTACGCTTAATTGCACTTTGGTCACAGTTCATATAGGCTCATGAACTTATGGAGTGCTATTGACAACCTATTTTTTTTTCATGTATTTACTGGCTTTGAGTCCACTGTAGGTATCTAAGTTTGCTCCCAAAACTTCTTGCCAACTGTATAGAACTGGTTGGGCTTTTGTGCCCGCTGTCCGTGACCCATAGCAACAGGTTCCGATGGTCCTGCCTCCATATCCGCCACAGTTTCGGTGTCGTGGGCGAACTCATGATCAATATCAGCCGCGGCATCATGGGATCGGAGACATTGGACAATGGCACCAGGTTGAAGCTGAGAAGAGCTGGTATCGATATGGATAGCAAGGGTAGGAATGAGCCAATGAGGCCCGCCGGCACATTATCGCAGTTGACTATCGGGGATGGACTAGGCATCGAATAAATTGCTCGTTGACGTGCAGCTAAGATGACGGCGTTGCGATGGCGAACTTAGATATTCCAGTGACGCGCAACTGTCTCTAGTCGACTGCACTGCATTTTCTGAAAACTCAACATTTCTAAGCAAAAAAAATCTGAACTTAGGCCAAAACGAGCTTATTTTATTCTGGTCACAGGTCACAGCCATGTATGAACTTAGCTACCCCAATGAACCTTCAAAAACTCCGGTCACAGTTCAACCCCCATGAACCTACGATCGAAATGGTACAGTAGTTTCCATGTCTGCCTGGCGCCCGCGGGATACATGACACTTTAGCTACATAGTAAATCTCAACATCGAGTTGACCTAGTGGGCCTCTTTGCGTATGCAAATTCGGAAATTAAATGAGATGAACTATTCACATATGCAAAACGTTTCTCAGAGCTGCCCACAACAAAATCAACAAAAATTGGAAAATCTAAGCCCAAACTCACTCCTTGGCGGGGAGTCGAACCCCGCTCTCCCGCGCACCGAAACTGATGACAAGCGGGTGTACTAGCCGATATACTACCAGGGACATATTTTTATGATTAATAATAAATTACTACCTGTGCTATCAAGTCAAGAGCACGTACTTGGGAAACTTGAAGTTCTTGCAACTTGACATGTTATTTCACAACTTTTTCTTGTTCAATTTCTTGTTCAGGTCGCTCCGACCATCAGACAATTCCTTCATATGGTCAATTCTTCGTCAAGACAGTGTCTAACGTAATTGAAGGGGTCAAGCCTCCAGCTCCAGTTCCCGAGGTTGGCGAGTCATGCCACCCGACCTCATACCGCATGTATCGCATTCTCGTTCTACAGTTACCTTACATACTCCGCCTCTTCACTTTAGGAGAACCATCGTTGAATGTTGAACGCCGAACGCCGAGACATTGACCAGCCACAACAGCCAGTGGCGCGCGTGCGGCATTCAGCCTTGTTCTGTTACTTATATGCCGCCTCTGCCACGGCATAAGTACCCCGGGTCTCCATCTTTCAGCTTCCCAGTCGCATTCTAGTTTACCGCAATGTCGTCCGTATATCCAAGCATGACTGCTCATCCGCTTACTGGGCAATCTCCCGTCAATTCAGTTCTCGAACCCGAGTCGTCCCCCTACGCAGATGTGCCTGCGCTACTACGACCTCCTGCACCAGGGTCCCTCAAACCAGTATGACTTTTGACATTTCAGCAATCATCGTATAGCTGCCAATTGACCATCTCCTCGCGCAGACTGACGTAGAGCTCGCAACTGTGCCACCAATGACGAAGCTCCCTCCAGCTTTGGTTCCGACCGCAAACTCACCTCCGCCATTTCCGCCAATGTTTGAACTGGGTTTTCCAATTACTCTCGAGCAGATCGTTGACATATGCGCGCAATGGAACCCTGATAAACCACTCAGCACGTTCGGCTCCGACGGGCGCATTTCCGGCGTTGTGAGATCGCGAATCGGCATAGCTCTGTCAAGAAGGTGCCAGTATCCTGTACAGCTAGCAAGTGTCGTCAATCATCCTGGCGAGAACTTTATAACATTGGGCGACAACTATGATTCCGGAGGTATCAGGCGAATATTGAGACCCGACAATATTCGTAAGTTCTTTGTCTATTCTTGCGTTGATCCTCTTCGTTGACATCGACCATCGACGCGTACGTAGAAAAGCTACAGGACATCCTAGAGACCAAAGAACGTCCGATGTGGTACATCAGTTCAGGTTTTCCAACTTGGAGGGATTCTGACTTCGAGGGACTGCTCCGATATTTGTGATGCGTCTTTTCTACGTACCATTTATCGCGATGGATTTTCCTCTTATACTGGCCCACGCAAGCTAATTGACTTTTATGCTTCTCCAAAAATCCGCATGCCTGCAAGAGCTAATTTTTCGAGCTTCACTTTACACAAACTGCGACAGCGCCGTGCGCTGTCGTTTAACACGCTCATCAGTGAGAGTCGCCGCCCGGGCGGTCCTGATGACCCTGTCCATCCAGGCTTTGTAGGCATCCGAGAAGTCCGTATGGGTCTCGTCGTAGATGGGAATGACGTCTGAAGTCTCGTCGGCCTCTCCAGCGTCTTCTTTCGAGGGAAGAGGCCCGTTCGGAATCGGCTTCATGCCGTCCGCCGTCCAATATTGGAAGCATGCCCACTGGCCGGCGCAGATCAGGGTCCAGACATTGCACTCGCCAAACATCTCCATGGCGAGAGCAGCCTGCCACGAGACTTGATGCAGCGTCTTCTGTATTACCCGTGCGCCGGCGGGCTGGAGCGCCGTTACGCCCAAAGGCTTGAGCTCGGTGACGAGGAGCGGGAAGCACGCGCCGAGCGGCTCGGCGCCGGCGGCGCTCAGCCAGCGCACGATGCCCATGTTGTCCGGAATGCGGACTTCGGTGGCTATCTCCAGTGCTTGGAGGGACAGTTTCATCCGTTGGGCGATGCTTGTTTTGACGTCGGACCAGACCGCGGATTTGGACATCTCGCCGAGTGCAAAGGAGATATTGAGAAGTCTGGGCATGGGTCTGTCTGCTTCGGAATGGTGCTGATCTGTTGGCGGGGGATGGCTCGCTTGAGTATGGGAAGACGCGCCGTGCGCCGCGGGAGGGTTCTCGTTTGTGGACAAGCTCATACCACTGAGGGCCTGTTCGAGCTGACTATCATCAACAAGGGCCTCTTCCAATTCCGCGGACGAAGGCAGTACGAAATTTCGAGTGATGGGAGCAGAAGAGAATATCAGGGATTCGTCGTGAGCGGCTGACGAAGATGGAAAACCTGGCGAAGTTGGCCGTGAAGACGTAGACTGCGGCTGGAAATCAAACGAGGTATCTGTCCCTGCAACAGTTGCGATGGATGAAGACGGCTCCGGGACACTTCTGTCGAGTTGAGACAAGACCTGGGCAGCCCCTCCGCCCGATGTGTCATCGCTGCTATCGTCGCTGGACGCAGATGTGTCTCCATCGAACAAACTTAGTTCAATGTCGTTCAGAGAATCGGTAACGGCGTGCTCCACAAGGGTCGACCAGTCCTCGTAACCTAACCCTATTTCAGGACATCGCAAAGTACGACACTTAGTGACAAGAAGCCGACCTTTTTCGTAGTATTGATGCTTCAATCGAAACTGTGGTGCGTTCGACAGAAATTTGTCGTCGTCGATCTCTGAGCACTCCATAAAAACGAAATGCCGATGTGCGAATTCATGCCACAAGGACTCAAAGCCGTGTCCCTTCCGATCCTGCTGACTTTTAATCCACTGGAGGATTTCTCGCTGTTGACGGACATGCAACTTTCTCTTACGGCCCAGTTCCTCGTCGAAAGATGCTGTGCTGGTCGACCCACAAGTAAATCTTATCAGCGGCCATGCTTCCTAAATGGGAGATCGGGTGTAAGTACACTCACAACACAGACTGAAGGGGCATGGCCATCGTATGAATACTGTGGACACAGTGGATAGAGACGTCGATCCTCCGGGGCTGTCTTGGTGTTGGTATTTACTTTGCAAGGGCCCTTTTATGCGAAGATCACTGGCTCATGTACTGGGAAGGGACGCTTTGCCAATTCAGGGAAAACTACGCACCATGCATTGTCCCAGCCTTGGGCTGTACGCAAGCTGTACAAACCAGCATCTTTTGTTGTCGCAATATATATTGACCCGGGCACATTCGCTGGCGACTGACGGTCATGGCCATGCGGAACCAGTGCGAACATTTCGATGTTTTTGGAACATAGAGTATGGGTGTCTAATATGGAACAATAGGCATAATACAATGGTTAGAGACAAAAGGAAACTCGAAGTAGGAATGATTTGTTTAGTGCAGGCGTAAGTAGTACGTAAGGACGAGATGTCAACATAGTTCACAAGCCACCGCCGGCGCGTCTGTGGCGTTCAACCTCAAACTTATACCCCGCATCCGACTTTCATCTACCACTACCACATTCGCATCTCAGCCTACCACAATGTCGCCGATAGATCCGGACAGAACTGTTCGCTCACTCTCTGCACAATCATCTGCCGATTCAGTTCTTGGATCTGAGTCTACCAAGCCGTCTGTGTCGCGGTATGCCGGTCTGCCTGCCGCGCTACGACCTCCCGCCCCAGGATGTCCTGAAGTGGTAGGATCTCTAGCATTTCAGAAAGCGTCACCCTGTTTCTGAATGTCATCTTCGCAGACCGATGAGGAGCTAGCGGCCGTGCCACCATTGCCAGACCTTCCCCTGCTGATGCTTCCTGCCGATTATCCCCTCCCACCCACGCTCGAATACGGTTTCCCAATTACCCTTGAGCAAATCTCGTCTATATGTTCCCAATACAAACCGTCCAAGCCAATCAATGTCCTGACTGAATCCGGGTTCATCTCGATGATCGCGCAAGCACGGGTCAGCATGGCGTTGTCAGAACGCTGTGGCCATCCTGTGCAGTTATCGACTGTTATCAACCATCCGGGCGGCCATTTCATGACGTTTGGCAACAACTACACCTTCGCGTCACTGAAACGAACCTTGAAAGGAAAGCATGTCCGTGAGTAATGTCTTCCCATGTCCCGATCTTGTATTGCTGACTGTCGGCGCGCAGGGAAGTTGCAGGAAGCCTTGGGAACCGAGGCGCCGCCAATGTGGTTCATTGATTATGGCTCCACCTACTGGAGGGACTGGTAGGCACCCGGTGCTCTCGCTCGCATTTCGTCTGTACACTACTATTCTTATGCACTCGCCAACGGAGTTTCTTATCCTGCCATGCACGAGCCATCTAACACTGGCGCGCGTGAAAAGCAGGTGAACATTGACATGATCGCGACGATGTTCATGCGTCGTTGCTGCTCGACACCACCTCGCTAATAATGGACGCCAGATCCCAGCATCGTCCGATTGAAACCCATGATTAATTTCTCAGTCGAGTAGTGCAAGAACCCGTTAGTATCGTCTCGCCGCGGCTCATACGGACGCATCACTTGAATGAGCTAGTTATCGTGACCGATCCCGAAGCAGGCGTCTTATAATTTCTATTCGGGTCCGACTCCCACTGGACCTGCACACAAAACACCCATCAGCACTGCGCGGGGTTACGAGCAGGAAGGCGCTTACACTCCCGCTGCTCGTCTTCTTGATGAACTTGTACTCGAAGTACGTGTTCGCGGGCAGCGTCGTCCGCACGATCCACGTCGGCGACGGGCTCGGCGCCATCGCGATCTGGTCGGCGGCGGCGTGAATCTCGAGTGGCGATGGATCCGAGGAGACTACTCACGGCGTTTGCAGGGGCCCAGTTGGCCAGCTGCGGGATGCTCCCGACGACATAGACCGCCTGAGGAGGGTTCATGCACAGATCCATCTACAGGCAGATCGTGAGACTCACCTGGCCAGACGACACCGTCGCCTGCTCGATGAACGTCACGAAGACGGAGCCCGCCGGGGGCATCGCACTCGTAGTGGAGGACGTCGAGGATGTTGAGGTCTGCGACGCGCTCGTCGTGGTCATGGACTTGATGGTGGTAGACACGCTTGCCGGGGTGCACGTCGCCGAGCCGCTCATGGTGACGGTCACAGTCGTGAAGGTCGAGGACGCGGCGGACGTGGTGCTGGTAGATGTGCTCAGAGCGCCAATGTGCAGGGCAAGCGACGTCCGGGCTGGGACGGTCGTAGTGAACTTGCCTCCGGAGACGGTGTATCTGACGAATTGTTAACACGATATGGGGGGCGCGTTGGAGTTCCAGGACTCACGCGGGTCCAGCGCATGCGCCGGAGATTTTCGGCCCTCGGGCCACATCGCAGTAAATTCCATTGGGCAGAGGTGTGTTAAATGTCGCTGTCCATGCAGAGTCGGCATTGTTGATGACTACATATCCCGCAGCACCTGTGTATCGCCAAGAGTTAACATGGCATACGGATGTGGCGTCCGCGAAAGGCGCTGACCTCGTCCAAAGGATATTTGCTGGCCGTTTGGAGAGTTCCAGTTCACCAATGAACCTGTGCCGACTGTATTGCGGAATCCAACCATCCCTGCAACACCCGGGTAACGGTGCTGGCATAGCCATCCATTCGCGCCGCCAGAGCCAATGCAGGTACCAGTCCCTATGAGCGAGGCGTCAACCAAAGCAGAAATGTAAGTTCACGCGAGACACGCACCACCATTTGGCGCTCCCGCGTCGGCGTCAGTGAACTGGTAGCTGGACAGGATCGTCGGGCGGCCGTACGGATGCGCGAGGGAAAAGATCATTGCATTGAGGTACGTATTCGATGTGGAGTTGTAGTTCAGGGAAAGACCATTCTTGGATCGATGGATGAGCTCGACATAGCTGTCTTGGCGAAAGTGAGGCGTACCCGCTCAGTATCGTGGTTCGCTACAAACACGTTGGCCCCCGTCCCGGGCACCCAACCTTCACGAAGCAGGTGAGTGTTCAATTGTGCTATAAGGAAATGCGGGCCTACCTCGGTTATCGAGATTCTGCAGATTGGATATACTGTTGCCGCTTCCAAGGAAGGCAGATTGCAAAGTAGTGGTATAGCGGAATCTACCGCGAGTTCAGATGTAGTGAATCTCAAAAGTAGGAGATATGCCGCCACTCACTCCTGCACATCACCTTCAGCAGATATCTATATCAGTAAGGCTTGATCTGTCGGAAGAAAGAAGGAGTTCTATTTACCGATTCCCGTGTACTCCGAAGGTTGAACAGCTTCGTTATACCCGTAGATGACTTCTGAGGTGATGTACGGGGCTCTGATCAGCCGAGACGAGATGTTGGCTAGATCTGTAGCTGCGATATCTGCAGACAAGATCCATCAGCCTTGTCCAGGATGGCGCTGGAAAGTCACGAACGCTTCGCGGCATCGTACCGCAGGCCGTCGATGCCGAGGGACAGCAGGTCATTTGCATAAGTCGCGAGCTGGCTGCGCACATACTCAGTGTCGGTTGCAAGGCTACAATAAAAGTCAGGATCGTAAAGCTTCGCCCAAGGCTACGGCAGAATGCTTACTCGGCCAAGCCGACGAGCATACACGTCTGCACCTCAGCTCGGTTTCCGTAATTGTGAATATCTCCGTCGGCCGTTATTGTGCAATGGTGGAAGTTGTTGTATGTGTAAAGCGTCCCGTACTGATACTGGGTAAAAGGCGAGCCAGCCACGCCTACGCCAGAGTCGAGACCTGTCATATGGTTGAAGACGGCGTCTATAAAGGCACTGAATGCTGATTGTCAATTCAAGGATGGTAGGAAACTGACCAGCGATGACCAGTACGCCAGCCGAATGACAGGTCGCGATCATCTGTATGAATTGACACCGATCCCCTCGCTTCGAGGTGAGGTTATATGATACAGGCTGATAGTCGGTGTACCATTGAGTGCCTTGGACATGCTCCTGAGCGGGACTCACTGTGCATGGAAATGACCATGGACATGACATTAGACAGAAAAGAAGTCGAGAGTGAAGAACATACGTTGCACGTAGCCATAGCCATAAGGACCAAGGAACTGGGTGCACTCGGCTGCGATGCTGTCCCAAGTCCACTCAAACATCTGAGCGATGACCGGCTTGCTCGTCGATCCAGCGGCGAATGCAAGCGAGCCGACCCAAAGCAGAGTCAAGAGACGAAGTGCGCAGCTCCTGGCCATCGCGTCAAAACCCAAGAACAGGAGGAAGAAGAGAGTGGGCGCACCAACATGTCAATGTAGTGAATGATAGGCGTCGATTTGCAGTATGACGGCTGGTCAGTTATGCAATGAAACCTGGGCGAGATAAAGCAGTCTCACGCGGGACCACTAGCTAGGTGGTCTGTATCGCCAAATATGAAGATTCTGTGCCTCTGTTAACATGCGAGAAGTTCCGCCAGTGACCGTGAACAGCTGTGAGCCTGCCAAACGACCATCGCGGTTGCGAGCATTTGCTATGGCACGGGGACTAACAGAACGCGACACAGACACACTCGTGCCTGATCAGCCACACCACACTCGCCGAGCGACACAGTCGGGAATGTTCGACACAGTCCGCCCATCAGCGACGCAGTCGCTTGTTCGCCTCGGGACGTCTCGGGATGTCAAGGACGGCGTGATCACAAAACAACGCGTCAACAACGCGTGCGATGGGCGTCGAGCATAGGCTTCCACAGTCCCCTCCCCCTGGCTTTCCATATCACTAAGTACTGGCCTTCCATCCTCGCTCCCGCTTTCCGTACCACTTTTTTTCGACTCACTGACATCAGTAGTATTTTAGTGCCTTGCAAGCTATGTATAGCATGTTTTTTTTTCCTAGCCAAGTCAAGCATTCACTTTGATCGTATGCTGGCACGGCCATTTTCGAACACGAGAGTCCATGCCATTGTCATAGTGTCAAAAAAGCTCAATCTACAGGTTTTAAATGCAATAGGTGATAGGTCTATAGAAGCCTTTCCACCGGCATGGGCACATTGACTGTCATGTACCATATTCAATGGCCAGCACTGCATAAACTACCTAAACGCTGAAACGGTAGAAGTATGAAAATTCTGCTCACCATTGCCCCGCTGTTCATGGTCCGAAATTCACCTAAGCCTGAGCCTGGTGGTGGTACTGATCGCAGTACTTAGTGGGAGGGGGGGAAGCCTATACTCGACGCCTGTCGCACGCGCTGTTGACGCGTTGTTTTGTGATCACGCCGTCCTTGACATCCCGAGACGTCCCGAGGCGAATAAGCGACTGCGTCGCTGATGGGCGGACTGTGTCGAACATTCCCGACTGTGTCGCTCGGCGAGTGTGGTGTGGCTGATCAGGCACGAGTGTGTCTGTGTCGCATTTCGTTGGTCCCCCTATGGCACGCATGCTTGTACTTACGCGCATGTCACAAGCACATGATCACGCCACGAATCACTTTTGAAGCTTGGAGCCGTAGACGCGAAGATGGAAGTCACCGAAGACGACGAATGACTGGCCGACGCATAGAATAGAGTTGCGTATTCATCGTCCGCAGTGACGGCATGAGCGTACGCGAGGATGGACGGTCCATAGATTCGTATGGAAGAAACACACATCCGGACGGCTGGTGGTGAATATTTTCTAGAGATGGTACAGTTACAATGATACAGCAAGAGATGATTCGTTAGACTGAAATGCATCTTCACGCATTCAGGCCAGGGGTATCGGCGATGCGGTAGGTGATCTTCTGGCCACTGACCTACAAAAAAGAATCAGTTCAGCAATGCAATCCACTCTGAGCTAGCGATAATCTCACCGTTGGTCCAAGCGTCAGACCCTCCTGGACGCTCGCCAAGCCGTTGGGGAGAAGGTGCTTCGGGTTCGGTTTGAGCTTGCCTAGACCAGCGACCTTGCCGATCAAGCCCGCAAACTTCTTGCCCATTGCTTTCGCTTCCTCGGTCGCTGTCCAGACGAAGGGGAAGTCATAGTCCTAGGAAGATATTAAATTTATTTGGTAGGGAAAAAGAAATCTGCGCGACTCACCTTTCCGAGCATGTTGTAGGCAACGACGATCGTAGCGGTAACGCCCGGGCGCGTAGCCTCGTAAGGCAGAGTGATGGAGATGGCGCCGCCCTCGTCGCTGAGCGACTCAGAGACGACCTTGGGCGTGTCGTTCGCGGCGATGGCGTCAACAGCATGCTTCAACTTGCCTCCCGTCGACGCCTTGATCTTCTTCGCGAGTTCGGGGTCATTGTAGTCGTACACCTCGTCCGCGCCGAGGGACTTGACGAGGTCGAAGTTCTTCGGCGACGCGGTCGCGATGACGTGCAGGCCGGCGTGCTTGGCGAATTGTACGACATACTGTCCGACGGAAGAGGCGCCACCAGAGACGAGGATGGGGAGAGGAGTAGTGGCGGGATTGAGAGGGGTCGGAAGACTCTGCGCTTCCCACAGCAGCTGAGCGGCGGTGAAGGGCCCAACGCCGAGCTGGGCGGCGTCTTCGAAGGACCAGTTGTCGGGGATGTGAACGGCGGGGGCAGCTTCTGCGACCACGTATTCGGCGAAAGCGCCGTTATGGTAGTAGGCTGGTAGCAGGAAGGTCAGCGAGGCTGAACGCAAGATGTGGTAGGAGACTTACAGCCGAAGACGAAGCCCGCGACACGCTCGCCGACGGTGCGGAGGCCAGCAGGGACATCGGGGCCGATCTCCTCGACGGTCCCAGCGAAGTCGCAACCGACGACGCAGCCCTCTTTCTTCAGCCATCCAACGGTCCTCCCTAACGAATGTCGAGCGCAATGAGTACGCGGGCGCTCGATGCGCGCCAATCCGGAACATCAAACGTGAAAGTGCTTACAATCGGCTGGGTTTTGAGCGGCAGCGGCGACCTTGACCAGGATCTGACCAGGGCCAGGTTTGGGAACATCGTAGTCCTTCACGGATACGGTACCGTCAGCGTTGATAACGACAGCTTTCTGCTTCGTGGGGGCCATGATGGATATAGAGATGCAGGGGACAAGAGAATTAAAATGTCAAGTATTGAAGTCTTGCTGACGACGTAAAGAAGATGCTCTGCCATTTATACGACTTCTGCTACTAACGCCCGACGACCGCCAAAGAGTGTCTCGTAGAATAGCTTGTCGTGGCCCATTGATGTCCATTGACGCCGATTGAACAATTGCTGCATGCGCGTTGCTGCATGCGCGTCGCAGTGTCAGTCAGAACTGTGGCCGGGCTTTACGAATGACAGCAGACGGATATAAATCACCTTGATGATCAGTCTGTTGGAGCTTCTATGAAGAGTCAGATACACAGTGCCCTTAGAATGGGCTGCTTAGGCGCCGATCGGAATGGTCTCACTTACCTGTCCAAACGATGTACACACGCAGAAGATGATTTCCGTGATCTGGTCCTACGAAGCGGCCCGCAAGTATGGGCACCTGGATGCAAATTCCATCCTAGAAAACCAAGTTGTCAATCTGTACTGTAACTGGCTGGACCACAAGGGTGACATCATCAGCGAAACTACACCGCGCCAAGTGCCATTCCTGTCAAAACACGGGAACTGACTTCTCCAAACTACGATTGTTCCGTGGTATCATAGAAGACAGCAATGTATATCGCACTACATAGCTTGCCAACCTATCCGAGCCTGACCTTGAATCTGCTTCTGTTGTCAGTATGCAGACATCTGACCGATTGTGCGGGATTAAGCTGCATATCCACCAGCGGTAAGCAGAATAATCAAGTAGCATAAGCAGGAGATGGTCGACAGATATTCAGAAGCCGGGTACGTCGTGGACAACGTCGACGACGACGAGTCACGAAGTCAAGCCAACTGTGGAACCGGAAATTGCCGAGGCAGGTCCTATACAGTTCCTTCAGCCACCGTCAGCCACACACCCGACCTGTCGTCGCGTTCCCACGTTCCAAAAGCCCATCCCTCCTCAAGATCAAGTCCCGTCGCCGTCATGGTGAGTGTCGCCGCGTTATGCTGCTTGAGCTCTCACTGAAGATATGTCCTGGAATGCTGTAGCCTAAGGAAATCAGCGCCATCAAGGAGTTCATTGACATCGCCCAGCGCAAGGACGCGAAGGGTGCGTGTATTAGCTGCACTATGTAAACTGCGCCGTATTCTGAATTGGACAATTGGACACCTTCGGAACTCAAATGATCGCTTCAATTAACAGCGGTGCGCATCAAGAAGACTCCTGCGACGGCAGGAGCCAAGGAGCGCATCAAGTTCAAGATTCGCTGCTCGCGGTACCTCTACACCCTCTCCCTCGATGACGCTGAGAAGGCCGAGAAGCTGCAGTCGTCATTACCTCCCAGTATGTGATGTTTCATGATATTACTATAGTAGTGCTCACATAATGGAATGCAGAACTTCGGGTAGAGGAGGTCGGCAAGGCACCCAAGAAGAAATAGACGATTTCTTCCGGTGCTTTCTCGTGTTGCGCTGGTGCGTTCGGACGTTGCTGGCAGGAGCTGTCCGGGTGGGGACTTGGAGGGAGGTGTTACCCCGTGGGACACGGCGACCATATGTTTTACACCATCAAAATCTGTATGCATGCATGGGCCCATGATTTTAATTCTCATTGAACATCATCATCTTCCGTCGCGCATGGCTCTGGCCACCCTTCATCTACGTAAGGTGCGCCGCCAAGTTTCGTCGAGCAAGGACGCCAGTCTTGCTTCTATGTTTCCCACAGCCATCGTTGGACCGATTGTCTTACACGTCCTTCGCAGATTGTGGGTTACTGAAGCGATCTATGGCGTCGTTGCACATTTTCCCCATAAATGATAGTAAGTCCCTTGTGATTTCTCATATTCAGAGCTAGAGCCCAGGCGGTACCCAAATTCGTGTTCGGCATTCAATCATGATCAAAGCATGGCTTAAATAAAGCAAGTCGCCTTGGGCCTGGAAACCATCCAACGTCTGCCATTTATTCAGGCCGATGATCCCTGACTGCACCATTGATCCCAACGCTACGACGACTCCTTACACCGGAATGCATGACTTTATACCTGAATCCTGAAAGCAGCTGATGTGCCTTTCCTCGTCCCTCTGGAACTACACTAAATCGCAACCGAGGTTATGATGTTAAAGCCATGCTTCTACGCTACACCTAGCGCGCGGAAAACGGGGCCTCCAGATCCGTGAGGGTCTCAGGACCAGACGAAGCTCCTTGAACCTACCTGGGCCGTCCATCGAAGGCTCCCAGGTAGGATCGTCGAGTCGCCGATTATTTTGATGCTGGTTAAATCACGCCTTGACTGCCAGTCGTGCATTTGGGCAATGCCTGATTGCTGCGATACCATCATTGATGGACGCCGATGGATGGCGCAGTACAATCCCTCACTATGCTCGACAGTAATTCGACGCTAGTCGTACAACATGCTTTACAGTGCGTGTATAAAGGTTAGCTCTCAATGTCGGATGGCCATACACACCCTACAGGATGGGGTCATTCACATCATTCGCCGCTCTTTTCTTGCTTCTCTCCACTAGTCCCGCCGTGCAGGCGTGGTCGGGCTCTGGCTACCACAAACGCGCGTATGGCCTGGAGTCCGCAGACCGCCGACGCGCCGCTGCCGACTTCGCCGCGTCGGCGTTAATCGATGTGCAGGCTATCGATGCGGCCGCGAAGGCGAGCGAAAGCGTGGGGAAGGGTGTCGTGGACAGCTTCCTCGCGCGGAACGACTCCCCCGATAAGGTCGATATTTATGGCGATTGGCTGAATTTTACTGGCGTGGTGGCGTACCATTTCCGTGGGCATACGGATGTGGGTTGTGATGGGGTCGACGTGAGTGGTTTAATCCTGGACCAACACTTCCAGGTCTTACTTATCTGCTTTCACTGTCACTTTGAATGCAGTGTGAGTTACGGATTTGTTCCAGCTCACTTTTGGCTTTG
Organism: Hericium coralloides; assembly: GCA_003675405.1. Taxonomy (NCBI): domain Eukaryota; kingdom Fungi; phylum Basidiomycota; class Agaricomycetes; order Russulales; family Hericiaceae; genus Hericium; species Hericium coralloides. The sequence goes on from QUOP01000140.1 coordinate 59,825, forward strand.
TCTGCGGATTTGTCAGGGCAATCCAGACGGACAACCGCAGACTTCTTTCGGCAAACTCGACGCCACGAGAGTGCCCTTCTATGCGATCCCTAAGGATTTCACCAAGGTGCATACAGATACCAAACATAATGCGCTCGGCGCGATTGTTTCCAACGGCAACATGTTCTATGACATGGCGAAACTATTGACTTTGGTGCCCCGAAACAGATCGGTGATCAAAATGTTGCCCTTCTGGCCGCTAGGAAAGGCCGGGGGTTCCCCGGCGAGCTTGCGCGCGGCGACAGACGTTTCAGCACCGACTTGTGCAACGTCAGAGGGATTGGTACCGATTGCCTCCATTTCAGACAGTCCACCAGCAACGCAGACGGATATCCCTGCTGAGACCAAGCGTCCGGATGACCCTGACAATTCTCACCAGCACGAGGGCCAACATGGGCAGGACGACCAGGGCGACGACGACGACGGCAAGGGCGACGACAATGAGGATTCGGATGATCAGAAAAAACCCGGATGATCAGGACGATTAAGATGACTGACCTTGACGACAAGGGTGCAGGATTGCTAGAGGGTCGGCGGAGATCGAGCCAAGCCCGAGGAATAGACGGGTGAGTCGGTGGACGAGGTCAATAGAGCATCGGAGAAGGATGCCTAGTACTTACTGCATGTTAACGTCCGTACTTACGTCGATAGTTCGCATAGCTGTGGTGCTTGTCCACGTAGAGTGCTTTCCGCTGGTTACGATCAACATTGCTTCCGTCACAAGCTACAGACGGGTAAAATCAACAAGAAGACACGACAGATCGGCACCTCTGTTTTAATGTGAGCGATCAGTGGCAGTTTCATTTACGTCCTAGGCAGCTTGTAAAAGAATTCACAGTTTGAAGTACATCCACCGAGTCACCGAGGTGAACGTATAACCGTGAAGTTGGTTGTGTTCGCGGAGTTGAATTCCCAATTGATGCTCGGGCCAGGCCGGGCCAATCATACACAACGTCTTCCCGTCCCCTCTGCCGGCCAGCACGATGGATACTTCAACACTTTGACTTGGCAATCGCAGAACCTTGCATGTTGACTTCAAAGAAGGGGTCATGCTGCCACGCACGGACGCTGGGACGGTCTGTACATCCCTAAAACAGTCAGCATCTTTCTCGTAGCTGCCCCTTTCTCCCACGTGTAGGGCTCGGTGTCGGGCTGCTGGCCGAGGCAGCCTGTCATATCCCTACTCGTAGATCCGAAGAGCCAACTTCTTACGCCTATCCATTGGCCGTACCAAAAATACTTTGCAGCTGCATGCTCTCTGTAATGCTCGTCGGGGGCACACACTTGCACACATCGTTGAACCCGACTTGGCCGCGGGACTCCCGGGGCGCCAAGGTTTAGTGCAAGGAATTTCCCCCGCTGGTCCTCGGACGGTAGGCAATTGTACGTCTCAGTCCGCGCCTACTTGTTCCCGATCTGTCTCCGTGAGGCGGTATCGCGATCCTCAACGACAGGTGAGCTGGGCCTGGAGACGATCAACACTGGGCCCGTCCGCCGGAGTGCCGTCATCGCGCCCCATCCCGTATAGTCCGACCCGGGCTCGGCCATCGACCGAAAGCCACAGATCTCTCGTTGCGACGATGGTGCATGTAACTGTCGGCGCTTCCGTCTCTATTAATATTGTGGAGAAGGTTGATGATAGCTTCTGCTTTGATGCCCTTGGGCCTCAGTCGACACACTGACATGTCACATGAAATCCCAACGCGACAAAAGGCTGTCGTCGTCGCGGAGGGCGGCAAGGTCGTTCTTACCGAGGTTGATGTTCCGCGACCGGGGCCACAGCAGGTCTTGGTGAAGGTTGCGGCTGCAGCGCTGAACAATTGTGACTGTGCGTATCTATCCGTTCCGGGAGGATACACGTTCTGACTTCTCTATATTCATTAGGGAAAACTGTGATCTACGCGAAGGCATTGGGCGCCGTCGCAGGGTCCGATTTTGCGGGAACGATTGTGGAAATCGGCTCCGACGTCCCTTCAGACACGAGGAGCATCGGGGAGAGGGTGGCGGGCTTCGTGCACGGTGGTGAGCAGCTCTTACGTCCTTCCTTCATCTCTCTTTCCCCCAATCATATTTGGGCAGGCGTGAAGCCCAACGGCTCGTTCGCAGAGTACGTTGTAGCGGACCCCCATGTTCTCATTACCCTACCTCCTAGCATCTCCTTCGAAAACGGCGCGCAACTAGGCGTCTCGCCGTTCGCTGCAGCGCAGACGCTCTACACTACCCACGAGCTGCCGCCGGTCGTGCGGCGGCCCAAAAGGTCGGAGACCCTCCTCGTCTTCGGCGGCGCGACCTGCATTGGCCAGTACGTGATCCAGCTCGCGAAGCTGGGCGGCCTGAACGTCGTGGCATGCTGCTGCTCGCGAAATTTCAGCCTCATGGAGAAGATTGGCGCCGACCATGTATACGATTACACAGCGCCCTACATGTCCAACACGGTCAGGATAGCGACGGGCGGACACCTGCGGTACGCCGTCGACTGCATCTCGGAGCGGCATTCGCCACGACAGGTCGCTTGGTCGCTGAGCCCGACGGGGGGCATCGTCGCTGCGACTCAGCGCTACGGCAGCCCGAGACTCGGAGTCGAAGTCAAGCCGTCCACGCCGTTTACGCTTCTGCCCGAGGTGCGCCCGCCCACGTTCATAGTCACCGATCGGACCGATTCATATCTTCTGGGAATAGGATTTTTCGTACCCGATAGAGCATAAGTCAGACCCGGCTGAGATTGAGCGGGGCGCGGTGTATGCGAAGCTTTGGACCGATATCCTTTCTAAGGATATGATCCAGCTGGCGCCGATAAACCTTCTGCCGGATGGGTTGGCGAGCGTGGAAAAGGGGTTCGAGTATATGATGGAGGGGAAGGTATGTGGTTTTGATTGCAACCTCGCGCGTGCTGACAGCTGCTGCCAGTATATTGATGAGAAGTTGACAATACGGATATCGGACACGCCAAACCTGCAAAGTTGATGTAGCGTCTGGCCTGCTGGGCATGGTTTAGTGGCTTTCTTTGGTTGCTTGCATTGTATCACCACGCGCATACATATGATATATCCATGGTCGCTATCAAGGCAAAAGCTTGTATCTCTTTCACTTTATCTTTCTTGTAACAAATCCATCAGAATCCTAAGAGATAGTGAAGTACCGGGCTCAATATCTGCGGCAGCGTTATGGACGCTGCCAAACCGACGAGGCAACGTTTATTATCATTATTACCATGATCGCCGGTCCATAGCTCGAATCATATAGTTTATTTTCTGCCATTGCATGAGCACAGAGAGCGTTGATTTTTCCGGAAACAGCTTCGATTTGGGCTGGACGACGTAGAGATCCGGGGGCCCGGGCCGGAGCGACGAACCCATGACGCCAATCTGTCGGGACCGCGCTCACTTGCAGATTTTCGATTTGTGTGCAAGGACGCATTGGCCTCTTGCGCATACGCGCACCTCCACACCATGGCACGCAGTTTGAAGCGGAAGACAGCAGCGGATCTGCCTCGTGATGGCAAAAAGGTGAGTCTGAGGAGTCGTGCGCGAAGTTGAGCGCTTTCCTGACCGTTTTATGCAGAAGAAACAGCTACAGGCCGAGGAGAACGCGGTCCCGGATGGTGGGTTGATTTCAGATGAAGACATGGGACCAGGATCTCAGGAGGGAAGTGTCCAGGGGGATGGAGAGGAGGATGGAGAGGAGGATGAAGATGTGGCAATGAGCGTGAGCGGTTCGGAGGGGGAGGACGAGGAATGGGGAGGGTTTGGCGAGTCGGGCGAGGCGGTGGACCAGGAAACCAAGCGCGGTGGCGGGAAGACCAAGAAACCCCCAACTGGCGAAGAAGTACGGGAGATCAAGGAGGCTACTGACCTGTTCAGATCCAGTACTTTCAAGCTTCAGGTGCGTATCGCGAATCCTTGTCTTCTGACTTATATTTAACGACATGTTCTTCGTCAGATCGACGCCCTCCTCCCCAATGTTCGCCCGAAGGAATCTCGAAAGCAACCTTTGGAGCGCTTTCTTCTCGTACTGCATGAATGCCTCACATCTGCACCCTCAGTGTCTCCTCAACACCCGCTCGAGGCGGCTCGCATCCTCCTGAACTCTGAGTCTATGAAGCCGGCGAAGGGTAAGCATACGAAGGACAAGGGAAAAGCGAAGGTTGCGTCTGTGCCTATAGCAGTGCCTTATCCTTTGCCGCTGCCGACCGAAGATGCGAATTGGAAAGTTGCCTTTGAGGCACCGACCGATGTTCTCCTTGTCGGAAGCTGGGCGAACCAGGTGAGCGTCAAAGCGAAAGATGACGAGCCCTGGGGCGTAGACTTGGCTGTTGAGATGCCGGCTGTGAGTGATCATGTTCACTGAAAATTAGTAGATTCCTTTAACCCCTGCCGCAGACTCTGTTCCAAGAGAAGGACTACATGAACGGACGCTTCTTCCACAAAAGAGCGTTCTACCTTGCCGCTCTGGCAAGGCATCTATCTTCGCAAAGCATTTTGAATGTCGATCTGCTCTACGAGTCCAAAAACGGCGATCCTCGTGCAACCACATTGGTTCTGCGGCCTCGCAATGGTTTGTCCTTCCATCATTGTTAGGTTCAGACGACTGACACCTCTGTCTAGATGGCTCTCCTAATGATTTCACGAAATTACAAGCCCAAGTGCGCATCATCCCCGTCCTCCCAACCTCCTCACCCATCCCCCTCGCACGACTCGCACCTCACCGGAGCAATTTCCGCATCCACGAACGTACCGACGCATCCGACGCCGCAGACGCTGCTTCGTCCGAAAATCGACCCACACCCTTGTACAACTCCGCCGTACTCCTCTCCGCCACGCCGAAACCGCATCTCCTTTCTGTCCACGCCTTGAAGCAAAATGCCCCAGCGTACACCGATGCGCTGGCGCTGCTTCGAATATGGGCGAATCAGAGAGGATATGGCGAGGGCAAGAGGCCGGCTGTAAGCGGTTTTGAAGGGCGTGGACAGTGGTGGAGCGCGCTGCTCGAAGCTCTTGTGAATGGGGAGGAACCTACCGATGCTACAAGTAAGGGCTCAACGAAGAGGAAGGCCCTTGGGAAGGGTCTGAGCTCATATCAACTCTTCAAGGCTGCGCTAGATTTCCTTGGTGGGTGTCATCAGCTAACTATGTGGCCCTGGTTATCCTGACACCTGTCTACCAGCTCGGTGCGATCTTAGCCATGAGCGGATCTTTGTGAAGAGCAAAGATGGACATCGCGTACGTGTCGCGATTTAGTCTTCACTGCTCTGATAACATCCTCATATTGCACGCTAGTTTCCTCCCCAAGACTACGAGGCGCACCATGAAGTGGCTTTCGTGGATTCACCCTCCCTTGTGAATCTATTGGCCGGAGTGCCGCCAAGTTCGCTGCAAATGGTAAGATATTTATTCCTCTGTCTCCGACTCATGCAGACCCATCTGTTCCCAGCTCCGCCACGACGCGAAGAAGACCCTGCAAACCTTGGACAACGCCCCTATCTCTGATGACCCCTTCTCGGAGGTTTTCCTGAAAGAGCACCGCGATCTATTCACCCGATTCGACGTCATCCTTCGGTGAGTTGTTCGGCCATGCATCGGGTATCGGACGCTTACTTGGCATACAGGGTTGATCTTTCAACCGCAAAATTGCGACAGCCTTCCGTGCATGCCACTCTCGAGCACGGATCACCCGCCCAAGCGCTTTTTGCGTCTCTCGACTCGGTCTTGCGTCGTGGACTCGGTCAGCGAGTAAAGGCTCTGTGCGTGCTTCATCCGTCGTCGCAGCCGCGACCGCTATCGCAGGCCCAACCCTCGACCCCGGCAATCGTCTCGATCGGCCTCGTTTTCGACACCGACCATGCGTTCCGACTCGTCGACCATGGACCGGCGGCCAGCGAGACGACATCGGCGGCAGCAGAGGAGTTCCGGGACTTCTGGGGCGACAAGGCGGAGTTGCGCCGGTTCAAGGACGGCAGTATCGTCGAGAGTGTGGTATGGGACGTCAAGAATGCCGACGAAAGGACGTTCATTCCGGTCATGGTCGTGCGACATGTTCTCAAGCGCCACTTCAACGTCGACGCAGATGCGGTTCAGGCATGGCAGCCCGCATTCGACACGACCCTGCGGCTGCCGGAGTCCATCAGCTCTATCCTCCCATCTAATGGTATCCAGGCCGGCTTCAAGGCTGCCATGACGGCCTTCGACAGTCTTGTCAAGGCAATCAAGGCGCTGGACAAGGAACTTCCGCTGGGTGTGCTGAACGTTAGCCCCGTTTCCGAATATCTGCGGTACACCAGCGTCCTCAGCCCTACCGCAGTGCCCGCATCTTCGCTGTCGCTGTTACCCGAGTGCGGAAGATACCAGCCCGTCATGGACGTGGTGCTGGAGTTCGAGAAGTCTGCGCGCTGGCCAGACGATTTGGAGGCTATCCAGAAGACCAAGCTGGCGTTCCTGGAACGCCTCGCGTCGGCGCTGATGGCTTCCGTGCAGGGCACCGCCGCGCGCGTCGTTGTCGGCCACAGCCTCGGCGGCTCGCCCATCTGCGACCAGGCGCGGCTCGAGATCGTCACGCCGCAGGGCTGGGCGTTCTCCGCGAGCATCTGGCACGACCGCGAGGCGACGCTGCTCGACCGCATCATCAACCAGAACGCAAGCCTCCCCAGGGCACTGCAGAAGCCGCTCGAAGCCGGGCATGCGCGGGAGCGCGAGGACGCGCTGGCCGCGCGCGCGGTGCACCTGCGCCAGTTCGTCCACGCGCCACGGCACCACCGCGCCATCGCCGCGCTTAGCCACCAGTTCCCGGCGTTCGCAGGAACGGTGCGGCTTGTGAAGCGCTGGCTGGCGGCGCACTGGCTGCTGCGCAGCCATGTCACCGAGGAGGCCGTCGAGCTGCTCTGCGCGCACGCGTTTGTGGGCTCCGGCCGTGCGAAGGCGGGGCAGAGCAACGAGGGCGTGCCTGCGAGCAAGGAACGTGGCTTCGCGTGTGTCGTGGCGTTCTTGAAGGACTGGGATTGGACAAATGGCGTGTTCGTGCCGATTTATGAGGATGAGGATACCGGTGCGGGGCAGGAGGGCTCGCGGGTTGTCGTCACTGCGAGGAGCAAGGCTGTTTGGACGGTCGCGACGGATTTCGACAAGGAGGGGCATATGTGGACGGCGGAGGGGCCTGACAATGTCGTTGCGAACAGAGTGAAGTCATTGGCCAAGGCGACATGGAGTGTGTTGCAGCAGGGCGTAGAGTCTGGGTCATTGGACGTGAAAGTAATTCTCACCCCTCCTCTTGTCCAACCCATACGCTGACGCGCTTCCTTGTAGACCCTGTTTGTGCATCCCGTCGACGATTACGATTTCGTTGTGCAAATGGATGTCTCTGCTTTGCCTCGATACACCCAAAACATCCTTGCAGATCCGAATGTATGGGCCCGAAAAGGCAAATACGCGAACCTGCAGCGCCAGAGTGCCGCCCCTGCCGCCCCAGTCTCGAGACCTGGGTTCGATCCAGCTCAGATGTTTTTGGACGACGTGAAGGTGTGTTAGCCTGGGTTCTTCTCATGCCGGTTTGCCGATCAGCCTTCTCAGCGCGTGTACGCGGACACACTCAAAATCTTCTATGACCCCATTGGGGGAGATAAATTTGGTGCGATCTGGGATCCTAGCTTGAAGCAGCCTCGGCCATTCCGCGTGATGAACCACTTCTCGAGCATACCGGTTGTGAAGGTGAGCAACCCCTCTCTGTGTTGTTGCGTGGAGTCTCATATTATCTGCAGGATACCGAAAAGGCCAAGGAGAAGGACAAGGCTACGGTGGTCCTGAACGAGTCTGCCGTCCTGAGCGAAATTGTTCGCTTAGGATCTGGCATCGTCAAAACATGAGCGCTCCCTGCGCTAGTCCCGCAAGGGCTATCCATACCTCAAGTTGTTGTATTCTGCTGCCTCAAAGTAAATTTGTGAGGGTATACTTTAATATTTGACGCTTTAGTGTTGTTGGTCTCAATAATACCTTGTCGCTGCTCTTTTACCCGTCGAGCAATTGACACACTATTGAAAAGACGTCGAGCACGTGGAATATGCCGCCGCCGCCGCCACTCTGGTATATTCCGTGCCCTGAATCTTACATTTATGCTGATATCTGTGAACATTCCCTGCATCAAACGATCTGCCTAGCCTAGAAACTCGGTCAGTATTGCTCTTCTCGCTATGTCATGAGTGAAATATATTCACCTTGCCTGTTTCTACCTCATACACCCAGCCTGTAATCACTGTCTCTTCCAGCACCAGGGGATGCGCCTTCAGCCACTCCACATCTTTCTTCACAGCCTCCTCGACATTTCCAAACTCGTGGAAATGAATGTGGTCGACGGCCTTCGCGACCTCCTCGTCACCAGGCGCGGCTGACTTGACGATCTCGCGTAACTGGGGCGTGTTGAACTGCAGCATGCCGCAGTCGGTGTGGTGGAACAGGGCGATCTCGCGCGTGCCAAGGAGGCGTTGTGAGATGACGATGCTCCGCAGGGCGTCGGCGCTGTGAACACTCTGTGAGTGCAATTCGCAGGTACGAAGGGAAGGGCGGACATACGCGATTCCGCCTGCATTGCGAATGACATGCGCGTCGCCTTCCTTGAGGCCCAAAGAAGCTGCGGGGCTAACGAGGCGTAAGTGCATTAATAGGACCGACGCCGACATTGCAGGACCTACTCAATCCGGGCGTCTATGCATGTGACTGACATAGACGGGTTGACAAAGTGTTAACAGCTCTGATTCGAACGTCCATGCACGACGTTACTTAAGATGCATACCTACGAGGAGCTTCTTGATAGGCAGGATTGTCAGAGCGCCTTTGTCTCCGAAACCCGCGACATACGTCTCATTTGCGTTGGGGAACTCTGCGGACGCGGCCATGGCTGGGTCTGGGCTTCGATAATGTTTTTCCAGTGCTCGGCCCTCCGGGTTTTTATCTGCGCGCCCTTCCCAGGTGGAGTAATCTCCTAACAGTACCGAAACGGAGGCAATTCAAATGATCGATGGCGCCATACGGTGGTAAATTGTGCTATCCTTCGCATGAGAGCTTGGAACTGGCCGCCCGGGGACGTATGTGGGCTGGGAATCGCTGGGAATGACGGGTCAACTACTTCCGAGATACCTCGTGGTTCAGTCGACCCAAGGAGTACAATGGTCGGTCGCAGGTAACAATTCATTGCAAGACTGACACTCTTTTGACCTACATTGTATGGCTTCCGGGTCATTGACATGCATGATGAAGAATGCTAGTCTCAGCCGGACTAGACAAAGGCTGGAACCAGCTGCGCATCCAGATTTACAGGCATAACGACCTTCAGGATGACATCGCCTCTTCATCGAACCGATGCAGCCGACGCACAAAGTAAGGTCAACTGAGAAGTAAGCAGCTGACGAAGGTAATGTACGGATGTCGACTTCATACATAGCGTGTCAAAAATCTGAGCTGCAGTGGCCAGAAGACAGGGAAATAAGACAGGGTCGTCAGAGAGCAACTGAGAGCGACTGCATTATGTATTACTTCCTTGAAGGCGTCATTTGATCCGCCCCGTACCGTGGTGCGTGAGCTTTCTCTAGACAGATAGGGCTGACACTTGATAGGGCATCCTTCTGGGAGTAAATTCGGGGCTCAGGTTGTAATAAGGGGAGGGGCCTCGAGCCACGGGCTCACCCTGCGCTTGAAATCGCCGAAGCCTGCCCTTTGAAGCGCGGATGACATTTACCGACAGTATTCATTATTTGCAAAATTGAAATACGAGAAGTTCAATAATGTCACTACGCCCTGTTCTGGTAAGTCATTCTCGGCCGTTCAAAAATACGAAATTTCATAGCTTTTTACTGAACAGATGCTTGCGGCCACATCAATATAGGCCGATGCGGGAATGCGTTGCATTTCATTATGATATCACGACATCTAGTATCCTTTCTGAAGCTGTCTATTTGTGCGTAATCAGACGACCTGTCTAACCTAGCCATCCTATCAGTATTGCGCTCAGCGATCTAGCATCAAAGGCACTGACTGACCTTTCCCGTCTCCACGTCATACATCCAGCCCGTAACCGTGCTTCCCTTCAGCAGCAGCGGGTGGGCCTTCAGCCATGCGACATCTCCCTTCAGATGCTCCTCTGGTTCTTTGAACTCGTGGAACTCGACTTCGTCAATGGCTCGCGCGACAACCTCATCACCGGGCGCTGAGGCCTTAACGACCTCGCGCAGCTTGGGCGTCGTGAATCTCATCATGCCACAGTCCGTGTGGTGGATCAGCGCGATCTCAGTCGTGGCTGTGAGACGTTGCGCGATGACGATGCCGGGTATGGCGTCGACGCTGTGGAAAGGCGCGTCAAGTCCATTATGTCCAGAGATGTGAAGAGGCAGGAGACGTACGCGACTCCGCCTGCATTTCGGATGATGGCGGCGTCACCCTCTTTGACGCCCAAGAAGGCCTCGGGGCTAGAGTGAGGTGTAAATTCGGTTGGCACACGAGGAGTGAAAAGTCCGAATACCCACATAACACGTCCATCCATGCATGATACTGACGAGAGTACGCGGGTCAAGACCAATCCAGGCATTGGTATAATGCGATGATCCTGCTTACTTATGATAATATTCTTGGACGGCTTGATGACCAGAGCGCCCTTGTCCCCGAAAGTGGCGACATACTTCTCGTTCGCTTGGAGGAAATCTGCGGTTGTAGACATAGCTGAAAGAGTAGTTAGACGATGCTCTTCCTAGATCGCGCCTCTGATATTTATGCTGCATCCTCTTGTGCAGTGTTGCTCAGTAGGAGACATGCGATACTAAGACGGACACGTTCCAATGAGCGATGATACTTCGTTTCGCGGGGACCATGCGGGCTGAGAAAGAGGTTTACTGGTGCTCACAGGTCTACTGCCTGATAGAGCGATAGCTCGGACCTATAGCAGCCTGATGTCGGTGACTGGCCGAGCAGCTGTCAAAGGTCAATGACGACACGTAGATATCCATACAATGGTTCAGCGACATTTAGCAGCATACGATTTGTCAGTGTTCCATCCAGCTGCCATAATACATCCCGAGCAACCCACTTGGCAGGCCGGGCGAGGGATGGTGACGACGGGAACCGAACGTCGGTTGAAAATGACAAGAAGCTGTTTCAACCGTGATAGTAAAGATGGGGGTCTTCGAAAGCTGTCTCGGAAGCTCGTCGGCGTGACTGAGACAATGTGAAGTCGCCTAGAAAGTAAGTAGAAGGTCTCTGGACGATGACTGACTCCGAACTTCGTCTCGGGCATGGCTCGGCCTCCGTTCGGCAGTGCCCGGCCATAGGTACGGCAAAGATAGTACTACGGTACGATCCATGGCCGATGTCTGCTCAGCAATGAGAATACAACACTTCACGGCAATCTTTGAGTATGATTTTCCGAGAAAATGATACACCTTTGCGTTTACGGCTGGTATGATCGCGATATGGCAGAGGCCAGGAAAATGTCCCTTACGCAAAACTTGGGATTTGCACCTAGAACGAAGAATAAGATTGAGTCGGATAGCATCTCACACCATGGGATTGCGACTATCTCACTTTTGCAACTGCCTTCTCAACCTCGCTCGCCAGAGCTCGACTGAATAAATCCCTTATATACGTCCGACGGCATCCATTCGGACTTGAACAAACCAGTAAATGCGGCGTCCATTTGGCAAGAACTTCGTCTGATAGCACTGACGTGGGATGAGGGCGCTCTTGTAAAATCTGCCTTGCTTGCTTCAAGTATTCCCACACCTGACTTGGTGCGAGCCAACTTGAGCCTTTAGTCAAATATGCCCGCGCCTGACCTATGAAACCTCCACCTAGATCTGGTTTGCGCCCGTCTTCACTGACTTGGCAAAGCGGGCATACCCGTCCAGGGTTATCGGTGACATCGAGTATATGGTTGCCGAACCACGCCCTGGAGTTTACAACTTCAAGGGCTGCCGTACAGCAAGCGTCATGGTATTTGAGAAGGCTGTGGTATTGGTGTGCCGGTATGTGATCAAGTTCCGCAGAGTCAAGTGTCATCAAGGGATATTGCAAGGATGCCTTTGCCGCCGTTGCGCAAACATCGGGAAAATTGTAGCGGAGGGCGATGGCGAAGGCACCAAGCACGTCTTGGTCGACGTGTTTCACGAGCGCGGCTTTCCCAAGAGTGTTCACAACGTTGATATCGTATTTGCGCCCTGCCTCGAGAAACAGCCGGACGCGGTCAGAGCCTTTAACATTAGGCGATTCAACAGGATAGATGCAGCGCAATATGGACCCGAGCGTGCGGGGATTCTCGGTGACGTCGATGATAGGGATGGCATCAACTGCGTCGTCGGCAGGCGATGCGAGAGTGGGAGTGGGCTGCCCGAGCTGAAACATATCCCGAAACACAGGGGACGCCAACGATAATATTGCTTTGTGGACGTAGAAGTCCATCGACGGGTTGGATGAACGCAAGATGACATCTCCGGTCCCTCTACAAAAAGGTGCAGCAGCAGTTGAAATAGCACCTTGCGACACTGCGGTCAATGTTGACAGACAACTGCTATGCATCAAGGATAGTAGGTCAAATCAGGCAGGAATGTTTGAACCCACAAGACAGCTTACCTATCCTTAGAGCACCATACCAAGGTTGAAGTAGCTGCGGATGTATTGGTGGCATGGCGCCGATGATACTGTAGAAGCTTATGGAGTTGACGTGCAGAAATCTGATCAAGATGTACTGAGTTGAGCGACGTGAGCTTGTACCGCAGAGATTCCTTCGCCGCCTTGGCACAAACATCCTCAAGTTCGCATCGACTGGCGATGCAGAATACCCCGAGAACATCGTGCCAGGAGCACCGCTCGAGCGACACTTTGGCGAGACTTGTGACCGCTGCGATCTTATACTTGTGCGCGGCGTACAGGACAGATCGGAGGTCCTGTAAGGCAATCATGCTGGGCGAGGGTAGGGGATAGCAGCAACGCATGATGTATTCGATGGTACGGGCATTCTCCGGAACATCGAAGATCTGCGGGGAGCAAGGGCCTGTGGGATCAGATTGACGGGTCTTGACCATGTCTCTGAGCACGGGAGATGCGAATGACAGGATGAGTTTGTGTACCCGAAAGTTGACGTGATCCGAGGTTCGCAGGATGATGTCCGCGTCTGGGTCATTGAAGGGTTCACGTGCATCGCGAGGCTCCTGAGATTGTGCTGGAGAGCTTGTGATCCCGGTTTGAGCTGCGTTCATCTTGTTCACTATCGTAGGGGTTGAAGTTGGAGGAGGGACATTTATCGATAAAACAGCATGTCGAAGGGCTTCCAAACAGCGGTAAATACAGCCGGACAGGTAGGACCGAGTCCATGCGGCGAATGACGAGGCATAGCGTCAGTCCTTCTTTATGCGGAGGCTTGGCTAACGCGAGCGATCTTCAAAGTCTGCATGAAAATGGCCACACGAGACCTGTGAGCTGCATGCAGAACGGATAAGATGTCTTTCGGCCAAGTCAAAACAAGCATCCAGATGGGATGACAGCATCAAAAGCGGTTTCGGGTCCTATGAGAAATCAACGATGAACGTAGGGTGCCGGCGACAGAATGATCCTGTATATATAGAAATCAACTTCGCCAGAAGAACGTAGCACCAGTTCGATTTTTGCTCAGGCTTCTGATCATTGCAAGGCGCGTCCGCACGATTTGGGATCTTCGCCGCGATGCCTGTGATTGCTTGTCAGTGAGACTTTACTGTATGCTTGCATCGCTTGGACAATCGTCAGAGGCATTTATGATACCTGTCGCCATGCTGAGGTCAGTGTCCCGAATCCTGGACGACGAGTAGCAGACTCGGGGGATGGAAAACATAAACTTGGCCAGGGCGGCCAAATGGGAATCGATTATTTGGTTGCGGCCAAATATTGTCAAACAGCTCTTCCTCCGCACCCTCGCTGAACGGTCTCAGCAAGCTGCGTCCCAGGCGTCCTTGCGCCGAGAACCAACCAAGAACTATAACACACCACGGTGAGCGGTGTCGTTACTGGGGCATTTCAAGGCCATTAACTGAATCCTACTTAGTACGTAGTCCAGATTCCGCAATGACGACAACAGAATTATCTGAACACTAAGGAACACCAGTTCTTCTCACCGCGTGGCTATCGCGTGGCCTTCGAAGCCTAAGGCTCAACAAATCATGAGATTGTCGGCGCCGTACTTCGAATTCGACGATACGATTTACAAAGTGTTATTCCACGGCCCTTCGGGCACCCCCTGGTCTCGGGGTCTTTTCCGGTATCGCGGTCCGATTCAGGCCGATTTATGGCGGTAATCAAGCTTCACCAGTTGGTAGCTTATACATGTATGCAACGTATATGTCTCCTACTCGATGAAAAGTATGCCCATTTCTTTGGTGAGGAGCGAGGGCGGTGCAAGTGGCATGCCCAAGAATCTCCTCAGGTTCAAGCTCGATCAGTATATGTGGGACGGTTGTGGTGATGCACCCGCGTGGCACGAGTGTGCTTTCAAGTAGGATATTCGGATTTAGCGGTTGTTTAAGGAACAGGTCGATGTCTTGAAGAGATGTGTTGGCTAACATAGTGCCCAATACATTGCGCCATTGGAATGAAGCTATGCTCCGTGCTAGGCGATAGGCTGGGATGTAAAGCTGCTTCATGTTAGAAGTCGTGATAGAATGGAGGTGTCGGGAAGCATACACAATTTTTGATGGGCAGCAGTAGTTCGCATTGACTATCTGCATTCAATATTGTTGCCGCTATGCCGTACAAGGCCAGTGCGTTCTGGCGGGTCTTGATTTCCTTTTTCTGTTGTATAGAGGTGATTAGTCCATGTCGTCAGCAGAGGTTTAGCAATTCACTGTACCGTGAGTGCCATGTCGTTTTCTTGTTAGAAGGCGTAGAAGCTAGGTGAAAGTGGCGTTGATGTGCTCATGTTGAGACAGCGGTGTTACTTATACCGCTTCATGGGCGGAATTATTACGGTAAGACCGGAATCAATGATACCATTACAAGACCGGAACTCTTCCCCTTCAATATAACCGTAAGACAGTCATGGAACGGAACTATGCCAAGACGGGAATGGAGTGGTAGAATAGCAAGACCAGAACCGAATGATACAATGATTAGATTTGTCGGCGCGGGCTAACGACAGAAGTGGTAAGGCAGTTGGTCTGAAGGAACGCGATTTCAAACACGCACGCGAAAGAAGTAACTCCGGGACATTTCTACAACTTTAATTTCCCCACTAAGCCGACTAGACTCTTTGTACTGCCTCCGCATCCTAATTCACAGTTGCTGCTGCCGAAACTCCAAAAAGGTTCCAGCGTTTCGGAGCGTCGGTCGATGGGCAAAGCGCGATGAAGCGCTGAACCGAGCGGTAAGACGAGACACGCCGAGTCTCCGAAGAATCGGAAAGTGCGAGGGCAGTATGCCTTGTTGGTGACCCGTGATGAGTGATAATGAGAGCGGGAGTCGAAGGAGAAAACGCTGAAACCGCGGTCGAGATACTTCTCTACGCAGGCAAGGGACCTCTCCGATGACAGCTGGTCAGGGTCTATAAGGCTTTGTCCGTTGAGAGTCGCAGTGAGGGGATAACTGAGGCAAATGTTATCAGCGCGTATCACGTTCATGACGATGGTGCCCCAGAATTTCGCGACAGGGTAGGTGGTGGAAAATTCAGCACTGACAACGACGTCGATGCGCAAATCAGGGTTCCGGAACATACGGAACACGCATCGGATGCCAGATCCGTATTCTGTGAATGGGATGTCTTCCTCTGGCGCGATGTCGATGACTTTGTACCCGGCATTGCTGGTTAAGAAGGTAATGATGCGCGACGATGTCGATTGAAGGCAATATATATCGATATCGCCCACTTGAAAGGAGAAGTTCTGAAGGGCGTGGAGGGCGATAGAGAGGGGAAAGGATCCAGCTATCACGGAGTCTGTGTCAAATAGTAGGCGGCGGAATGCGATGGGATCAGGGACGTAGACTGCGAGGCGGCGGTTGTACAACCCGTCGAGGAACCACCTTATCAGTGATCGCAGCTTTCGATTGGTTTTGGTGAGCGATACCATGTCCA
The DNA here is from genome assembly GCA_003675405.1 of Hericium coralloides. Lineage (NCBI taxonomy): Eukaryota > Fungi > Basidiomycota > Agaricomycetes > Russulales > Hericiaceae > Hericium > Hericium coralloides. The sequence continues at coordinate 75,926 of QUOP01000140.1, forward strand.
TGATTGGAACGTGCTCCAGGATAGCTTCAAACACGTCGTGGTTCAGGATGAGGGTGATAGCCATGTCGGACAAAATATTAAGGAACTGCAGTTCAGGGTCAGTAGTTATCAATAACAGCTTATGGCGTAGATAGACAGGGTGTAGTGACCTTTTGATCGCGATGGTAGGGGTTGCACACGTGAACGAGCGATGCGTGACAGGAGAACGCATTGAGAGCGGGGGGGGGGGGGGGGGGTCGGAAAAACGGAGAGGCAAGCGTGAGACGATTGTATGCCACGATTACAAGTGATATCGGGCATGGCGTCATTGCAGTGCCCCTGAATCCCTCGATACCACGGGGATATTGGGTGTCAGTATTATGTCGAGGGCATGTGAAGGCTGGGGGTAGGTGTGAGCTCAGCTGGTAAAAAGCAAATCGACGCTTTCATTTTTGATTCAGTTACTACTGGGATAGCGGACCCGGAATGCTACGTTAAATTGGCCACAAGGAGTGAAAGTGAGTCCTTGAGCGCGATGCGGGGATATTACAGAGGAGGTGACAGTTAAAGTTGACGCGCTGACTTCCACGTCTACGACGATGTGCACACGCGCGGGAGAAACTGAGGAAGGACTGGCCATGTTCGAGGACCGGGAATAGCCATGCAGAAAATCAAAAACAGCGATGTCGTGGGTGATGGCATGGAACACTCCGTCGCATAAAATCCAAGTAAACGCCGACATGACGTGCATGATCTCTGGTCCAGAGATTTCTGTAGTGGCAATCTGTTGGAACTATATCAACAACATGTATATTGGTACTGTTCGAGTCTCGTACCATATCGGCAGGGTCAAACGTTATGATCATGTTCCCCGTCGTGTCACGCTGTAGCAGCTGTATGCCGTGTACGCGTAACGCGTGTTCTACTGTGGCAGGAAGTGTGGTTTGCGTCTGCAGTGACTGTTAGCATATACAACACGAGAAGAAAAAGTACAGGCCTCACCATAAAGGTCAGCCGGTGGTCATGAGGACGATTTTTTTGACATGGGGCTTTATATACCCAGCCGCAACGTCGGCGGCGGATGCTTTTGACTGAGACAGGCGGATGTACCGAATCAATCATACAAGCCGTGCAAGCTGGCGTCCGAAAGCATAGCGATTGTGTTGGCGGGGAGACATTCATACAAACAAAAAGATGTACTCGTATGTAAATAGGGTATGACAGGGATAGATGTTGGGGGAAAAGAGAAAGTCGTCAGGTCCGCGGACCGTGTGTGATAGGTAGTGCAAGACATTACGTAACTGTAGCCGGCTGCGTGGTGCTGACCAGGACGTAATACAGTATACAAACATAGACGTGTGGGAGTCGTATGGGACATCTGGCAAGGTCTGTGCGGGATGTTCGGATGGAAGGGTATGTTGGAATATCCCTAAGACGCTGACGGCGAATCGAAGTCGCCAGACAGCCAAGGAAAGCTTTCGTCTAGTCCGTTCGCGCTGTTGCCAAAGTCAGTTGAGTCCCATTGAAGGCGAAGGCAGTTGTTGTCCGTGAATTGGCGTCTTTGTGGAATGTGGTAACCTTCGCGGCTCAGATCGACGACAGGATGTTTTCGTTGGCTAATCTGCGGTGCCGTGATGTGAAAGGATCGATCTAAGTATCGGTGCCAAACAGCATGATTGCGCATGTGGGCGTAGGTTGGATCGGTATCGGAAAAGACCTTGTCAAACAGGACTCCAACTTTGCGAAGGGTCCAGACCGGAAATGCGCATACCAGGTCGTTGGCAGTCATATAGTTGCAAAGCAGGGAAGTCCATGTGCGTGGGACAGACCGGACGCCTTTGTATGCTGGTTTGCTGAGCATAATATTGATACGTAGCGCTTGTCCATGCTTAGCGGTACGATAGACCCGGACGCGGTCGATGGCATGGTTGTGATAACTGTCGGCCTGCGTCCAAGAGTTCAGTCTGTCGAAGATGTAACTGTCCTCGATTGTTATTATGTCATGAAGAGCTTCGACTGCGCTGGCTGAGCTGCAAAGGAAATCTAGGTTGTCGGTATCCCATGTGCGGAAAGGATCGAGAGCAATGCCGAGGACAAAAGAGCCAACGAGAATGATGTCAAGTCTACGCATGATAGTTTGCAGTTCTTCTAGAGGTTCAATGAAGTAAGAAAGGTCGCGGCGTATACAGCGGCGGGTGTAGACGAGAGTTGTTACTCGTAAGAAACGGCAAGTGCCAGCGAGTGCGATTACGGTACCGTATCGCTGTAGCGCAGGATTTGCTTCCATATTTCGAGAGAGAAAAGCGTGGATGGTAATACCATAATGAAACACAGTTCGACGTATAGAAGGTAGGGTAGGGGAGATTGGCGCGGGTGTAGATAGTTTTCAACATATGAAATACAAGGACAAACACGTTGTCTTAATTTGGATCGTCAGCCAGTAGCCGACAGAGCGTGCGCATGCTAAAGATGTGCTCGACTCCGTTCCCACTGATCAGATACCACCAGAGCGTGCGCGCGAACTGTTCATCTGACACGGTGTCCTCAATTTCCCAGAATCCTCCCTCTGGCCCATTTTTGACCACGAGGGCAGTTCCGCGGATAGGTTCTTCTCCTTCTTTCAACGCGATGGACGCGACGCTGTTGATAGGCAGTTGATGGCAACGTTCCTGGGGGATGGCGTAGATGGTGTAGTACCAGTCGAAGTGAATGGGGTCGCGGTCGTATACGTTCGCGACAACAATGGCGTCCTCGGAGAGTAGCAGGTCGCGGAAATCCTGTTGAGAAATGTGCCCATCGTCTGCAATGTCGAGCATGCAGTTGTCAACGCGGTGAAGGATGTCGTCGAGAGAGTTAATCGATGCTCCTTGATCGTCATCGGCATGGATGAAGATCCCGTTCCATAGTTGGTCCTGCAGATAGTCTGTAGCGTTTCCAAACTGTTGATTGTAATTAGCGACATGTTGGATTCATGTAACAAATACTTACGCTGGGCATATTCCAGAATGTACCGTAGTCAGGCATTGGCAGGTTTAAGATAACACTGAGCGACTGAGAAGAGAGTTTGTCTTGCGGATGCACTAAAACTGGGTCTTTTAAGTCGAGAGAGACCGGATGTGACCGCATTCATCTGAGACCAAGGACCAATTTTATTGTGAACATAAGTAAGAAAAGGTACAAGCCATATGCAAGACCGACGAAAGCGGAATACTACGCAAACAGGATAGGCAAGACCACGCGGAAGATGTGCAAGACCAAAAGATCCGGGAGACGATGTGCAAGACCTACGCGACACGCAGCAAGCAAATACTGAACTACTTGTTCTATATGTCAACATCTGGGCCGTCGCTTGTGATCTGAGGTTCTGTCCCAACAGCGGGCGATTGGGCGATGAGGGAAACATTTTGCAAATTGAAAGTTGCTTGCCAAGATGTTCGGTCGGTCTTAGGCCTATAGCGGGAGACAGTGGCTTCGACCAAGACTGTATCGTCGAAATGGATGGAAGCCGGTGGGATGCATCTCATTCGAGACTTTGGCAAAAAGGACGCAGTTGCGTCGTACACGTTTGTGAATTCTTGGATCTTGAAATAACAGTGAATATTTAGCAGTCGGAAGTGATAGCGGTACGTACTACATTCCATGGAGTGCCACGCTCGGAGGTTGTTTGCCAGCGAGAGACTTTAATAGCGTCGCCAGTAATCGCTGGAGAATCTGAAATAATTCGTGAAGCACGTAAGCGCAGTAAAGATTAAATTGTAGATGTGATTAGCGGTTAGAAAACACTTACTCGTTTGCGATGAAAATCTCATGAGGATGTGCCGCGCTGCGTCAAAGGCAGCCTTTGTAGCTAGCACAACGGATATTGTCACGCGTTCCAGTGGTTGACCGGCTGTGTTGAAAAAAAAGCGAGTCTTTACAGTACCTGGAAGCCAAAAAACAATGGGTTTATGGGTCCCTCTGCGGCAGAGATTCTTCTCCTCGGAGATATGAGAGCTTGCCCACTCCAGGTCGTTGGGCAGGTTCAATATAGAGTAGGTGACCCCATCTGTACTTTTCCAGGACAAAAAGCGGCTGAGTCGTCTGAAAATCATTGTGAATGCTAAGTAGATCACGAACATATTGAAGTCACGTACTGTAGAACAGTTATATCTTGGTAGTCCAACGTTTGCATCAGGTGATCATCGACCTGAACGGTCGTTACATTTTTGCCATCGGTTAGTTGAGGTTCGGCCGTTCCACCATTTTCCAATTGGATAGGCTCTTCACCCGTGCGCAGCACGTTGTCTCTCGGGGCCGTCGAGGTTCTCGCGTCATCGCTACTGCAGTTTTGTTAGAATAAATGTTATTAAGTCGGAATATTAGCAACTTACGGTTGAGTAGTAGTTGCAGATGATGATCCGGACTCAACAGTAGACGTCTTCGCAGCCTTGGGTGTAGAAGACGTGTGGGAGGTACTGCTGCACTCAACAGCGGGAACGATGTCAGAAAGCTTGCGTTTTTCAGCTCTTCCCATGGTGAAGTTATAGGGTTGGGGGGAAAGAAAAAACAAAGTAGTCAACAATCGCGGTGAGGTATCTGTATTCGGAAAGGAGTAGCACCAACGTCAGAGCATACGTCACATAGTGGTACATCGCAAGGACGTCGGGAGCAAATTTTGAAGGCCCGCGGATTTAGCAATCGAAACTCCGCGAGGGTGATACATGCTGTGGTGGCGACGACATGGATTGTACGATTAGAACAGTAGAGAGGAAGGCGCTAATGTACCACGACGGGTCGCGAACCATGTGCCAAAGGATAGGTCAGGACGCGGCGCGTACTTATGTTGGCAACTGTTTGGTCAAGGTGGCTGCGAACTTGATTGATGGCTGCAAGTGCGTTGTAAGCGCTAGCATTCACTTTTTGCTCCCAGTGCTACACGCTCAGTATCCGCCAAGGTTCATTCTTGTCTTTGAATGTTTTATCCGTGTTAAGGGGCAAGTGATATCATCGCCAAGCGTTAGAGTGTTTCTTCATGACTTTTGGGCTAATCCGTAGTGCACTGTAGGGCGAGGTGCCAAATGAAGTGCAATTTATGGCAGTAGATGTCATACCCACAGCCCAATGCAAGCGAACAGCACAGGTTCACGCACTATGTTTGTCTGTTTTCTAGCGGTGTTTGTTATGACAAAGTCGCTAAGATTTATTGAAGATCCCTGAGGTGAAAATCGAGATCTCCGGCCTGCAAGGCAACATTTCAAGGCAATAACAATCGGTCCCAAGCTCCAAAGGCGGGTTCTCTCCGAAATTTCTTATTTCAAAGCCGGTACCGACTTCAGTAGAATTGACCTAGGCGTAGTCAATATTATTGCAGCTGATACGGAACTTTTCCGGCTTCCGTCTGATCTTTGACAAGCTACGGGATTTTCATATAAATTCAATCATACCGAAGCAAATCCGCGCGTACATCCCCATTTGTTTTTCTTCGCTTCCTTTCACGTGATGTCATTCGCCTTAAGTACGTCTTGTAAGCCCTATGGTATCTGTCTCTACTGATCTTCAACAGCATTGGATGGGACTGCCTTGGCTCGTGAGCAGTGGCCTAACCAGGTTGCAGTCATCACTGCCGACGGCAAGAAGGAGACTATGAGCAGCCGTAGGGTCATCCCCCCGACGTACGAAGAAATTTGCCGTTGGGCCACTATCATACATCTTCCGCAATCTATCGATCGCACGCGGGATAACGTCCTCGTTTATCGCTTCCGTGATGATGGGACGTTGTGCGGGCCTCATGATCTGTTTCAATTGAATGGTCGATTCCAAGGTTTCCTGCACGACCATAACTTTACGACATTGGGTAACTGGGATGGGTAGGTGCTTTCACGCATTGCCAATAGCTGCAAAGTCTCAACTGTGTTTCAGGCAAGAAAGGAATGCCGTTAAAGCTACGCAATTCGCAATTATTGGTGGTACCGGCTTCGACGCCGCGTTTTATCCCCAAGAGCAAGCGCTGAACCATCTTCACCGACTTGCGGCAAGGGAAGCCAAAGTTGGGGACGAAAACCATGTTGAGACGCCTGGCAGGATCACTTTTGAGCGTCGGGTGTTTACCAAGGTTTGTTTTCGTGTCTAACGTACCACTATCCCATCATTTATCTTGTTTGCATTGTGCTCTCAGGTTCGAGGTCGGCAAGCTATGCGCCCATCGGTGTTGACGCCTGAGGACGATCCTTTCCAAGTAGCAGCCCAAGTTTCGAACACTTGGCGCGTGGTGAAGAAGCTGGAATTCGGTAAACGCCTGTCGTCAGGTGCAGTGGTCGCAACCCAGCCGTCTGTGATATCGCAAGGTGACTTTGTGGACGTGCACTTCAATATCGATGTGGTTTGCCTTCGGCAGCCCGGGCAAGCGGCCAGGCTGTGCTTGAAGTTGGCGTTCACCCATGTTATTCAACTTTGCCCTGCTGCGTCAGTGCCTGCGGTGAGTTTACCGTCTACTTTGCGATACGCTGAACGATGCTTAACGACTTTCGGCAGGTGATACCACTGCCTAACTCGACTTCAATGCCATCTCAGCCGTCGATCGAGCATGCCGAGTCTGACTTCATCTTGCTCGATGAGGCTGAGTTGGCGGGTAATCAAGATCAGCCGATGTGAGCTTTTGGAACATATTCACTATGAAAGTGAAGGAACTCGGGGTGCAAGATTTGTATACGGTATCTGTTGGTCTTGCTATATTCGTCTCTTGGTCTTGCTATTGCATAGCGTCTCAGTCGTAACTTCTGCTATAGTCTATGTGGTCTTGCATATATGAAATCTATGGGCGTTTGATCAATCATGACTGCAATTTGTTCTCTTCGAAGGGAGCAGAAATAATTTGTTGTGGAGATGAAATACAAGACAATAAGAAATTATGTCTAAGTCGATGCGCTAGTGTGCGGGACCGGAGAAGTGCGAAGCAACATAAGTTCTGGATGATCTATTACATGCAAAAGGGCAATACCATCCTCCCATTCTCCAATACGGTGCAGGATACGCCGGGAGCGTTTCGATCATGTCTTCCATCGTCAGCTTCCAGCATCCAGAATCCAGAAAATCGCGACGGCGAAATGGACATTGTGGATTGCAACCATCTTCCTCTCTGACAGATTGTCGTCGACTTGGACTGAATTGATGAGACGCGAACGTGAGAAGATCGTAACCGCGAAGAAGGTAGCGACGCCAATGCGCCTGGGCTTTATTGCGGTGATTACGAAGAGATGGTGGGGTGATGATTGCTTCGCGCCGGAAGGTGAAGGAAGGATATGTACAAACGAGTGTCGAAGGCGAGAGGTAGTTCATCTCGAGTGTTGTCGGACGATCTGTTAGGGCGTTTAAAGCCGATTTGCCAATGCTCTGCACGAGGACTATGAAGACCGCACGAGACGCGTTCTTCAGTACAACCTTGTCACAGATCCTGCGAGAAAATCCTAGCGTAGATCCAGTGCTGTCACAGAGAATGCCGTCGATCACGCCGTCATCGTCGTTGCTCCTTGCCTGAATTTGATAGCCTTCATTGTCGCACAAGAAATTGGAGATGTTATCGATAGACTTGCGGTCTCGGGGACAAAGGATTTCCATGATGCACGGTGTACGAGATTTGACTCCGCTTAGCAGGTCGGCAAGGAAAGGCCCGGAAAGGACAGAGTCGGTCTCCGCCAGCAAGCTATTGAGACGCTCCCGATTGAGAATATAGCGCTCTACAGCGAGATGAACAAGAAGACGGATGTAGTTATGGATAATGGTCTGCAAATAGTTGTCGCAGGAGGCTAGCATGTGCAAGTCATAGAAATCCAGGTATGATAGAATGGTCGTCCAAGTCTCGTTCGGCCAAGTTGGTGAGGAATTGGACATGATAAAGGTAATGATGGAAAAGGGCACAACAATTTATCGACGTGGTCTTGAAGATGAGATATAGTCAGAGGCAGAAAAAACAAAGACTGATACGACTTGGCACAGTACGAACTTGCTTCGTCACGTGTTTTACTGTTGATTTTGTCTTACTAATACGCCGACGGAGAGCCGAGTCGAAGATGATGTTGAGCGCTTTCGAATGATAACCTTGTCTGCTCACTCAAACGTTCTATTCGATCGAATTCTTCGCGGAGGTCATGTGGCAATGGTCGAGCAATCCTTTGCGATGGGAACCAGCGAAGAATGGCAAGTCCTTTCAGTGCCGTCACACGAGAAAGCATGACATATAATCCTTGTAAGCCATTAGCGCTGGATAGGTCAGCGATAACATTTTGTAGTGAACGTCCTTGGCTCTTATAGTCGGTATAGGCGTACGCAGGGAGTATGGGTAACTGCTCGCGGCTTATCCCAAAAGTCTGACCATCATGATGGTATGTGAAGTAACTGCCTATGGGAAAAATCGGGACTATGTCCGGACAGAGCCCGTCACAGCGTATTCCACATCCTGCAACATGGACGTACGCACAGGTGGCGTGTTTTAGACCTTCAGGATTTAATTCGTACTCAACATGATGCAAAGTTCCCTCTCGCCCGTTAACAATGCCGTGAGACATGTCCGCGTTATCTATAACCATGACTTTCATCCCACGGAAAGCGGGGAAAGTTCCGAGAGCGTTGTCGGTATAAGTCGAAGGAGTTGCACGAGCTTTTTGCGCAGCGGCTCCCGTGAGTAGAATGCTTCTATTATTGTACCGATCTTTACTGACAAAGTAATTGACATCTTCGTCTACTTCAGCCGCTTTGCAAACAATAATACTTTCATTAATCTTATCACGCAACGCCTTGTCGCCTACAAGAATGGGACAGTTTGCGAAGTCTTGTTTAGAGACTGTTGCGTTGCTGGTAAGTGCTAATAGCTCTCGTCTTAAAAGTACTGTATAGTCCGATACAGAACTTGATGTCCCGCGTTCGGACCCTTTGCCTTCGCGGACCCTCGCCACTAATTCTGCGTAGAACAGATCTTGGGCATGTCGCCAATTCTTCTGCAAGGATACTACAGTCTTTACCTGACGCCAAAGATAAGCGCCGTGTAAGGCTTCTTGGCCATCTATTGTTTGGCCGACAGATGCTCCAATATTACTAACAAGATCGTATGAATATAGGCTACGTTGAAGAACAGGTGGCAATTGTCCAAAGTCACCTGCGAAAATGACATTTACTCCACCAAATGGAATGTCGGCCGTCTCGGAATCCCAGCCTTTAGCAATCGCGATACGTTGGGAGATATCTGACAATAAAGAGGCTGATATCATCGAAACTTCATCAATGACGAGGTATCGAACATCTTTCCATATCTCACTGAGTAACTCAACTGGTGGTTTTCTTTTTCTAACTTTAGGTAAATATGTCAAGGCATGAATAGTGTACCCATTGATAAGCACCGCGGCGTTACCAGTCGGCGCACTCAACATCAGCTCGGACGAAGAACCACAACGACGAAAAAACTGGACGATGGTGTTGATGACATGGCTTTTCCCCGTACCACCCACGCCAGATATATACATCAATAACTGCTGCGAATCGCGACGAATGTAATGCTGCGCTACAATTCTCACTGCTCGCTCTTGTTCAGCATTTCCTATAATATTGTTAGATTCTAACAAGGAATTTAACGCGGTCAGTTTCTGCTCTGTCGTTTCGCACGTCTCCTGCAAGGAATCTGATTCATTCTGAATAGTACAATCGCGAAGATGCTCGACAGACGTCGAAGCGTGAGCATGAGTGGCAGGTCTCAAATCAGGAGGATTCGAAGACAGCTCAGGTACTGTTATACGTGGTCGTTTGTCCGCTTTCAAGTTTTTCATTAGTTTGCGATGCTGCGGCATAAGTTCACTAATAGGATTTGCGCCACTATGCCAGGCGTAACTGCGTGTCTCAATCGTCGTCAAACGTTGTACATCGAGAAGCCCAGCGTTACGCAACTGCCGAATGCTCTCTTGCTGACGGCATTCGTTATTGTCCAAAAAGGTATCGTCGTCAGTATCTTCCTCGGCAGTATTCATGAACTGCACTTTCCTATCACGCAGATTACTATCATGGAGGAGGGCCAACGTCAAAGCTTCCTCGGAAGGGTCCCCAGTTTGTTCATGACCGTGTTCCGCATCACCTCCGATCAAAGGATCAACCTGTTCTGCTCGCCGAGCTTCATCGTATCGTTCTCGTGCGTCACGGCATTCGTTTTCGACATGAATATTGTCAATGACTCGTTGCAGTGCAGGTGGGAACAAATACTGATCAAAAGCATAGCTCCACGTTTCGTTCGGTAAGCGCAAGTCAGCTATTGTTCGCCACGGCTTAAATAAAATTAGCATAGCACGACAAAACAGTTCAGCATCTTCAACACTGCGATCACGTCGTCGGATCGTCGGCCCTAAGATAACCGGGACGAACCTGTCAATGCCAATTCAACTTAAATGCGAGTTATATAATGGATGCTCAGAACTAGAAAAGGTGACACGCTCGGCCGCGACACGCCCACGACGAGAAGGCTGACGTGCTGTCCTCAATCTCTCTACATCAGCCCTCAATTTATGCACTCGGGTAACATGTTCCCACACAGATAATTGTTCAAATTCGTCAGTATCTCCACGATAACGGTAGTCTAGTAAAAGAGAACTACCAGTAATGCTTCCACGTTCCACAGTCAACGTGACGGCAGCTGTCGTTTGGCCATTATCGTCCTGCTCCTGCGGGTGTGTGTCTAGATAAGTTAAGTCACCATCACCATGTTCGTCGGAATTATGACTGCTACTATCTGAACCTAGACTTGCAGTTTCCATACGAAACCACTTATCCAGGCTTCCCCAGTCTAAGCATCGGAACTTGTGACTGCTATATTGATCTCCACCGCCTATGAGATAACTCATAACTTGAGCATGCGACATCTCTTGCCGTGCCATCATGGCATTGACAACTTTGGTCATCAAGCTTCGCGAAATGGTTTGTCCGTCGACGTCGGAGTTGGCAAATTTCGTGGAATTTGACCTTATCGCAGAAATCAGAGCAGCCAACCCAAGATGCGTAGGCAGCGCAGATTTCGTGATATAATCGGTGATGTAAAACACAAGAGCTTTCGCAGCCTCACCAGACCCAATGTACTTAATATCCATGTTCGATCTCAACAGAAACAGAACAATGTCATTAAAATTGTTGATCCAAGGATGTAATCGACGAAGCAGAATGGACTCGGTTTCTTCATCAATCTCTGTAAGTGCACGAGTCGTTCCATTCATCCGCATCCGGCAATGCTCATCGTCTCGAGGCTGTCCAGGTTTTAGATGTTTCCAGCATGTATCATGATGTACGTGCCAATTACATCTAATGGCTAGTTCTTTCACACATTCCCGAAAACCTATTTGGAATTGGCGACGATCATCATCCGTCATGGTAGATTCGTCGGGGAGATACGGAGCAGCATGAAGTCGAGGATCAAAATATCTGTGAAACGCTGGACGATGAACAGGTCTGTCGTGCGTTTGCGTCAAGACCTGTTCCATATCCGGCAGTTCACACTTCACTATTGACTCTATCCAACGAAACATATCGCCTTTGAATTCCTCATCTTCTGACATTTTCTTCCGCAGCTTATGAGGGTTCAAATTACCTTTAAGCCATAGCAACATGTGGCAATGTAATGTTCCGCGTCCTTGAGCCTCGACGGTACCATAATAGCCGGTACATGTCCCGAACAAACCAGGTGGGTCGTTATTGTAGCGGACGATGATCTTTAAAAAGGCACGAATCATGATATCAAAAAACTTGGCAGCTGCTGCAGGGTCATCCGCCACAGCTCTGGCACGTTCAAAATCTGACAACAATGCGAATTCATCTAAGTCTCCGCCCGACAGAAGATGCAACAATCGACTATGTATGTCAGAAGGGTTCAATGTTACGAACAGGGCCGGACAACCTAACTCCTTCAACAGCGCCCGAATTTCGTTTCTCATTTTCAATCGGTGACCACTCGAGCCTCGCAAGTCTTTGGCAATAACTTTCAGACGGTTCAACAGCCGTAAGACTTTCCTTTCTCGTTCTGTAGATGGTTTCGCAAACCTATTCGTTGACCACTTTTGCTGCATAGACTCTAAAACATCGGACGATTCCAAAATCTCGTCGCACATTGATTGGTATGAAGCCTCGTTCACTTTGAATTTGATACTATCTGTGACTTCGAGCTTTTGTTGAACATTCCAACCGACATAAGCTAGTCTTGGATGCTTCCGAAAAGGTGCGTGAGTACGCTGCAACATATTCTTCAACTGTCTGCTGAAGGATATACGCTGACGACCTCGTCGCAGGGGATTGCTGAAACATCCGATGCCCCATGGATCAAGGTCAGGAAATGCAAAGCTAAGTAGACGGTGATCGCGCTCTGGAAATAACCTATTTCCTCCTCTCGATCCAACATATGCACGTCCATCTTTGCACCATTGCAATGCCTGCGCTTTAGCGCTTGCATGCGCGATCACGTTGGATGATGCGGATGGAAAGCTGGTAACCTCTACGAGCAAATCTTCACCTGAGAAGGTAGGCCTATCTTCCGGATCTGTATAGCCTGAATTAACAGCTGAGACGCCTGTACTGTCACAAGGTATATGTTGAATTTCAACTGCAGTGGTAACGCCAACGTCTCCTCTAAAATTAGGTCCGCAACAAAGTGCATCTAAGTTTGCTCGGTCAAAAGCTATACCCGACTCTCGATAATGAAAATTATGCTCAGTAAGAAAGGTAATCATCCTTTCCACCCGTGACTTGGACACTAAAACAGGGCCCAATTCTTTAATGTTTCCGGATGTAACAGGCTTTGATCCACCTATAAAAAGAACACAAATCGCATACTCCATCTCTTGCTTTGGCGGCGGCAAAATATTGGAAACTCCTGCAACATCTTGCGGGATAATAGCTGTATTCCCCTTACAATATCGCTGGGGGGCTCCAACAATCCCACCTTGTGCTGACGAATACACGTAAGAAATCTTTGTCGCACGGCAAGCTGAAACTAATTGAATTTCATGTACTGTGGCCTCACGAAAGTCTTCCATTACTTGAGGCGGTAATAGATCGTGCGCGTAATACTGATAATTTGCAATGGAATCCGGTGGTTGCTGATCAGTACTTAGGTATCGAAGACAAGTGACACAAATATTCATATCACCTACTTCGTACGGTGTGTGCAACGCTGCCGGCTCCAAGAAAGCGCGCGAGTATGCGGAAAACGCGTAATTCGTTGGCTGCAGTTGCGTAGGAATATCCGGGTTTTGTAAGACATTCAATGGAACATCATGCGCTGATATGCGTTCTAATTCTTCTTCACGAAAGGATAACCCACACACTGCACAAGCGTATGGGCGATGATGTTCAGGATCCATATATTCTTGAAATTCCCTGATTATCTGCGCTTTTTTCTCATCAGTGCACCACTCAGGAAACGCATCGTCGCTATCGTATGCTTGGTAGTCGGCATCGTTGTTAGCTTCATCATCTCCATTATTAATGTCGTCTTCATCCGAATCATCACAATCTTCGACCTGGACGGGTCTAGGCCGTACGGTCGAATTATTGTTATTTTGTCCCGGCAATACAGGCCGTAGCTGTTTCTTTCTTGAACGCGCTATCGCTGATCGCGTGGCAGCATGCTGTTTATGACGAACAACTCGCTCCGCATGCAAAGCTTCAAACTGGTAAGTAACATCCCGACAGTTTATATTGCAAACGTGGCTTTGGAGACGCGACGTAATGTCATGTTTAGTGCACCGCCGAGGAAGTGTCTGACCATGAACACTTGCAAGCGAAAGAAGCGCCGACTTGTTCCAAAAACGAAAGCCTTTCAAAATATCTTGCAACCCGCATGATAACAATACATTCGAAACACGCGATCTGTCAAATTCCGAGCACTGCTCGGAAACAGTAGCATTACAACACACGAAAGAAAACCATAAATTCAAGGTGCAGAGATCGATCACATTCGATTGCTGGTTGCCTTCAACAGCTGAACCTAATCGGACTGTACGCCCCGAATAAGATCCATGGCCGAGACCATCATTGTCCACGCTACGTGGTATGAAATCACCACTTTGTCCGGACCCAAGACCATGACCAAGCCCAGAACCAGATCCAGATGGTATAGAACCAGCTCGAGCAACAGCAGTGTCTGTACAAGGAGCGTTGGGTTAAAAAAAGGAGTGCGCTTTTACTACCAGAACAAAAACAGTACTGACCTTCGTCAACACTGCCGCCAAGCATCGTGGAGGCCGGGGGACTATTGTCTCCACGTTCTACAACGCGAATTTAACAGACATTTCGTACAGAAGGTGAAACCGACCAGACTGATTTCCAACAGATTGTACATCCGAGCAGGCCAACTGCACGGGAGACCACTGCTGGAGACATACTCTGCGCTCTGCAAAACAAGTCACAACTTGCCTAGATCTCGTATCGCAGTCTGACACTCACTTGGCTGTCTCCGTTCATCAAACGCCACCACACTTGAGCCTCGTTTTCGTTCAGCATGATACGGTGTGGTCATGATAACAAACAATAATGGGAGCAGCGTCGAACGACAAGAGGACACAGGCATGGAGGAGACCGTGAAAGGAGAGTGTGACGTGACGATGGCTGACATAAGACTGTTACGGAAAGCCGTGCAAGTTTGCAGGGGTGGGCATCATTCATCCAAACCTGGCTCTACGAGACCAGGAATACTTAGAGAGCATTCGGAAGCTTTTTCGCAGGTCCGCGTGAAGATGACGTCATTGCAGCGACACGACGCGGTCAGATGCGATCCTCTTATTCCTCTTCACGAAGCGAAAGCTAGATGTAAAGGCAACCGCGGTCAGACCGCTGTGCCGACATGGTCTGCGGAGGGCTCTACGCACTGCAATTCAAGGTAAACGTTGTCTACTTGTGAATTTCTCCGCTTCAGTATTTATGCCGAGTTGATGGCAAGCCGGGCCGTGCTGATGATAAACTCGGCAGTCTCGAATCGCTCCTTTCCCAGCCCACTGCGGGACTCCTTGCGCATATGGTTCAGTACAAATGTCGACCACTAGCATCATTGCGATATGTTACAAATCCCTTCCATATCATCATCGTGACGCGGACCGTCAGCCTAAGCCCGCAAAGGCCCGTATAAATTGCGATGGGCATACAGGGGAATTACTTCCCTCTATCTTTCGCACATCCAACGCCTAGTTCACACCAACTCCCGAAGCACGGACCATGGCCCCTAAAAAGATGAAGGCTGTAGTAGTTGCGGAGGACGGCTCGACGTCTGTCCAGCTCGTCGATGTTCCGAAGCCTGGTCCGGGGAAGGTCCTTGTCAAGGTAGTTGCTGCGGCTCAGAATCCTACCGACTGTGAGTATCTACTCTGTACCCGTCATCATTCAGAAGTTGAATAGCCTTGCCTGGTCTTATAGGGAAGACGGCGGCCGTCAAGGTCAAGGGTGCAATCTCTGGTTGCGACTATGCCGGGACCATCGAGGAACTTGGCCCCGACGTACCCGCTGCAAGAGCGGTGGGCGAACGCGTCGCCGGATTCGTACACGGAGGCACGTATCCACTTCATCTTATCGAGCCTGGCTCACCTGTCACCAGGCATCGGACCCAACGGCTCTTTCGCGGAATACGTCGTCGGATACGCCGACGTGATGGTCCCCATCCCGGACAGCTGGTCCTTCGAAGACGCCGCCCAACTCGGCATCGCGCCCTTCACCGCCATCCAGACGCTTTACGCCTCGCAGCGCGGCCTGCCCACGCCCTTCGTGCCCGCGAAAACACACATCCCTATTTTCGTCATGACGGGCTCGTCTTCGGTCGGGCAGTACGTCGTACAGCTCGCTAAGCTCTCGGGTATGCATGTCCTCGCGGCAGCGTCGCCGCGCAACTTCGAGAGGGTCAAGTCTATGGGCGCGGACGAGGTGTTCGACTACGACGACCCAGAGATGTCGCAGAAGGTCAAGCAGGCGACGAAGGGCCAACTGAGAGTCGCGGTCGACACGATCTCGGAGA
Source organism: Hericium coralloides (assembly GCA_003675405.1). Classification (NCBI taxonomy): domain Eukaryota; kingdom Fungi; phylum Basidiomycota; class Agaricomycetes; order Russulales; family Hericiaceae; genus Hericium; species Hericium coralloides. Next base: position 91,899 of record QUOP01000140.1, read on the forward strand.
AGGGTACGCCCGACAAAGTTGCAGCGGCGGTGAGCGACGAGGGCGGTGCCGTGTCCATTATCCTTCCGGCGAAATCTCCGCGCCCGGAGGTCACGCTCATATATTCCTTGGCTTATTGGCTGCTGGGTGAGGTATGTCGTTCTACTTTGCTTCTATTTGATGTGTGGGTGGTGACGTGATGCGCAGCCATTCGACATCCCCAACCACTGGATGCCGAACGAGCTAGAAAGCCAGCGAGGCAAAGACTTCGCCAAATTCTTGGAGGGAGTCCTCGCGACCGGGAAGCTGAAGCCCAACGAGCTTCACATTATGCCCAAGGGCCTGGCCAGCATCCCCGAGGGACTGAAAGACATGAAAGAAGGCAGGGTACGTACATCTCTTGGATCGGGCTGGAAGAGACTGATTTTGCCCCAATAACAGCTTCCTACTGGAAAGAAGATCACCTATCGCATCGCCGATACGCCCTGAATATGAACGTTTATTCGTCGCCACCGCAGTGCTGTCCGCATCTGTCCGTACTTAGGAAATGTACGTACGTCAAAACGCTATGGTATTTATGGACTGTTCTCGCCTTCTCAAAGTGTCTTTACAATCTGCATGGCTACGTACGTGCACTCTATGGGCCTCTTGTCTTGGCGAATCACATGAGGATCCGTACATAGAAGCGCACGTCTTCTTGTGGCTACACCGCCATCCAAGTACAAGGTTTACCTGATTTCCGGATGAGGCTTTGCCTCATGTCTGCATGGTTTCAGAGAAGGTAGACCTCGAGGGAGCCATCAAGAGCCATCGCTCTCTAGCACGTCCGTCCGTCCTCTTGTCTCTCGACCGCTCTCGACTGCCCTACATCGCCGCATTGACAACCGTCACATACCTTCCATCACGATGCAATCATCCACTCAGATGTCAGATATCACATTCGCCGAAGCGCCATTCCACAAAGACTCGGGCGGAGATATCACCCTGCTCTCTTCCGACGACCGTGACATCGCTTTCTGCGTATCAAAGTACATCCTTTCCCTCACATCGCCGTTCTTCGATACCATGTTCAAACTCCCTCAGCCCAAAGACCAAGCTGATGAGGGACTATCTCCCGAAACCAACATCGTTCGCTTTCAGGAGGACCAACGTGCACTGTACCTCATCCTCCGCACGTCGTATCCGGGCCGATCCCCAAAGCTCACCGATATATCTGACTTGCGCCTAGCGCTTAGACTCGACAACAAATACGGCATCGACGCGCTGCGTGGTCTGGCCGAGGATGCCCTGAATGCCAGGCTGCACTGCGATCCAGTCGGCGTGTATGCGCTCGCTTCCTGCTATCAGCTGGACGAGTTCCTCGAGCGCGCGGCGAAGTCCACGCGCAAGCTGCAGCTGGATGACCTCTATTCGGACGAGCTCAGCCTCTTATTGCCATTTGCAGCGAAGTTGGCGCCGCGTCCGCCGCGCGATCTTCCGTGCTGAATCTTCCGAGCCCAATAGCTCCTCGAGAAGGTAGCCGTTTCCCATGAAAAAAACTGTGCTGGGTTTCTGTTGATGACTACTCGTGCGCCCCAGGGTTTTTGGAACAGTCGCGGGTGTGCGCGGTGCTTTAGGAATGGTGCACCCTCTCATACGCATCGAGCACGATAGGGGCACAAATAACATATACTTGCATAAATCAAGCCCACAGTAGGTTACTATCATGTATTTTCAAGTGCGCCCCAGCGATTATTTGAAGCAAAACGGGGTGGAAACAGGTGAGATACATGTTTTCGCCCCGGGGTGCTCCTGCTCTGAAGCTGTGGCTGTGCTGCCTCCTCGACCCCCTCAGTCTTGAGGCCTCTTATGCTCGCTTCACTGGCACTAGGCGAGTTTATACTGTACATAAGCTATGTTTACTTCGTCCTGGGACACCCTCGGACATGGCCGAGGCACGGTCCCCCAGGGACCTCGGGCGCTCGCGCGTCCGGCGCGTCCGCCCAGGCGGAGACGCTTTCGTAAGCGCCCCGCTTCCCTTCACTCTGCGCTGTCACCAGCGCGTCGCGCCCGCGCCATCGTCGACGCGCCTCGCTCGCTCGCTCCCTCGTCGATGGCGATTTCGCTCAGCGGAGCGTGTGGAGGACGCCTCCCCGCACGCCTCGAGCGATTTCGAGCGAAATCCGACCGCTGGATCGCGCGCCACGGCGCGTCCACGGTCGGCCGTGCCCCACCCTGCCAGCTGTCCCCTGCTACGCGAGCCCCCCCTTCACGCGTCCGCTCCTTGGCTCCCCCCACCTCGTCTGCTGTCACCTCCCCGTCGGTCCATCGCCTCTACGCGCACATCGCGGCCATCCCCGGGTGTCCCAAGGAAAAGTGGAGGGGTTAGAATTCCATGGGACACGCTGTTTCTCGCAGGGCGCACCCTTGCTAGCGTGTCCCATGGAAAATTGGATTGCTGCGGCCCATGGGACACCGTCCCTTTTTTGGTACAGTCTCCCCCCCTCCCCCCCTCCACGTCACATCGGTCCGCTGACGCGCTCGCCTTCGTCCCTTGCCCACCAGCCTCCTCCCACAGCCTCCTCCTCTCTCCCCCCCCACTCTCTTCCTGCTCGGTCCGTGTCACCTTATCCCTGCTCCTCCCAGCTCCTTGCGGCCATCTCCCCCCTCCCTCCTTTGCCGCCGTCTTCTGCCGTTGCACCTACATCAGCCACAGTGTGATGCCCCGAGCCCGACCTCGACTCCTGCCCCTCCCATCGGCAGGCGACGACGCGTCCCAGCGACAGCCGTCCAGACCGGCGACGGCACTCGTGACGGCGCACAACATCATCCGCGACGACACCTACTCGAACGCGGAGAGCCGCGCGCACCGTCGGCCAAGGGATGTTCGCTTCGCGCACTGCGCTGGCGCTCCCCGTGCATGCCGGCGCGCTCTACCACGCAGCTGGTGGCACTGACGCCTGCCCACCGTGCGGCCGTGCGTGTAGGACGGGCGCGTTCAATGCATCGGGGGCCTGCTGTGTGTCGGGAACGTGCCCGATGGCGAGACGGTGTGCACGGCAAGCTGGGGTGTGCAGACAGTGCGGGGCGAGCATGGGATGGGCGTTCGCGTCGGGCACGGGCAGCGATTTTCGCGGTCCCAGCGGTCCCCGGCAATGGTGGAGAACTCATTTGGTCGCAAGAGGGGCGGTGCCGGCGCGCTGGGCGCCGTGTAACGCGTACATCGCGTTGCGCAGCAGCGCGGGTGTTTTATTTACCTCATGTGCATCGAGGTAATAGGTTACCACCAGCATGTCGGGACGTAGACGTACTGGGGGTGCAGGGGGTGTGCAGGCCTGTCTGCACATGCCGTGGGAAGGCTGCCGCCTTCAAATATTGGCAGGCGGTGGCGACCTGTGGCTGACACCCCCTTCTTGCTTCTGACCACCACCATGGCTGTTGACCAGCAGAGTGATACGGCAATCCCTTGTGGACCGCAACAGCAGTGGCAGGATGCTGTCGACGGGAGGACGGTATGTGCTCGAGCGCCCTCCTTTTCGATGTGGTGCTCCTGACTGACATCTGCGCGGGACGCTTCGGCGCGCCCGTCCCTTTGTATAGGTCGCTGACGAAGAGCACAAGCTGGAGCTCGAGGAGTCGGACTCGCTCCTCGAGAACATTGACAGCCTCCTGAAGGAGTCTATGGAGGATTTCCCGGACGACGACAAGTCCACGATCGCGTCGTACGCGGCACAAATCGCGCGCGCAGCCATCACGGAGGACACGCGCTCGGGGCACTTGCGGTACGTGAGCGCCCCGAGCGACTGGCAGCTGCAGCCGTCTGATGGGCACTGTGCAGCATCATCAAGGCCTATGTCTTATTCCACCTGAAGAACAACCCGAAGTGGGACCCAAAGGCGATCACGAAGGACACGCCATACGACATCCGCAAGTTTATCATGCAGAAGTGTGGCCCGCGCGAAGAGGGCTACGAGGGCAGACGGGTGAGCTGCCGTGTGACTGTGCAGTATGCCATTGCACTTTGCTGACTGCCCGTGCCCCACCCCGCCTCCACCCTTGTGCAGTACTCGACGGCTGTGTCAACGCGCGCGGCGCTCACCCTGTGGTACCGCAACATCCGCCCGAACGGCAACAGTTCGGTCGAATGGCGGTGTGATGAGACGACCGGCATCTGGCAGGGACTGCCGACGCGCGCGCGCGTCGTTTCCCAGTTCATGGTCGGCCTCGAGAAGACAAAGGCGCGTGCAGGCGAGATCTCGCAGTCGGCACGGGTGCTGTCGCTCGACGACATGCACCGGCTCTATGACCTCTGCATCGAGGTGCCTGCCCTGGACAGCGACCGGCGCTGGGGCATGGTGCGCTATGTACGTTATCGTGGCTGCGCCGTGCCCTCGCATAGTTCGATCATGCCCGACTGACGGTCTCATACAGGCAGCCTACCTCTTCGCCTTCCTGATGCTCCTGCGCATCGATGAGGCAACGAAGATCCACTTCGAGGGCCTCAATGTGATCCCCGGTGAACGTGCGTCCTTGCGCCGTTTGCAATCTTATGACTCTGTTGTTTGCTGACTCTGTCTTTATTTTATTTTATTTCGAACAGGAGAATGGCTTGAGGTTGGGCTCCGGATGCGCAAGGCGCAGCAGACTGGCGTGCAGCACAGCTGGCGGCTGTATGCGAATGACGAGGACCCGAAGCTCTGCCCGATGCGAGCGATGATCCGCCTCGCAATGCTGTACGGAGAGGACCTCGACCTGACGGGCCCGCTCTTCATCAAGGTCAGCAAGCATGGTGCAGTCCTCTGGGGGAAACCGGTGGTGAGTGCCTGCCATTCATTGGAGTCTCGGTCACTAATGCTGCCTTTCAGACGAACAGCCTGCTCAGCCGCGCCCTCACCAATGACCTGCAGACCATCGGCTATCTCTCCTGGCCGCTGTACGGCACCCACTCATTCCGGCGTGGCGGCTGCCAGCACCGCATCAAGGACATTGGCTGGACAGTCGACATGGTTGCCGCCTGGGGTGGCTGGTCGCAGGTCGAGGCGCTCACAATGTTCAGGTACTTTTATTCGCCCAACGACAACCACGAGCACATGATTGAGTATGACCGCAAGCGTCCGAAGCGGCGCAAGATTGCGGCCTACTAGTAGCTTGTGCCCTTACATACTTTAGTGCTGCTTTGTCGGCCCCTCTACTTAGCTCAGTGGCTCTTCGAAATGCAGTTAGATTGATGATGATGATTATGTGGGATAAGGCTACTGTAAGCATAAATAGAATCTCAAATCTACATGCTGTTCCCATTGGTCCAAGACACCGATGAGTTGCGTTGTCGGGGCGGGCCGTAGTATTCCTTGCCAATCGCACGCCAGATCTCCCAGCGATTGGCACTGCCCCACCTCTCTTTCCACATCTCGGGTGAAAACGTACCCGTGCGTGGGTCCAGATACTCCTGTGCCTGCATCTCATCCTGTATATCATCTGACATATGCCGGATGGCCTCAGCAACCACATCAGGAAAAAACCCCTATCTAATTAGAGGATAATAGTTAGCAATTAGCAGATATTAGCAGATAATCTGATAATTGGATAATGTGGATAATTTCTGCTAATAATTTAAGTCAATTATCTTGCTATCTGGATAATTCAAGATAATTTAGTAGAGAATTAGAACAGCTAATTTGAGATAATTGTCTCTAAGTAGTGATAGTTCTCTGCCATAAGCATCTGAGAAAACCTACATAGATATATAATACTATATACTCTACATAACATAACTGAGCACACAAAGTTTGGACTCAACATTCAAAATCACACAATAGTAAGTGGGAAAACATCAAATGACTTCATTGTAAAACTATACAGACAATAACTAAGATGGTATAATATAAAGACTATTAAGTATAGACACTACAAACAGAAGTTAGATTCTTACAAAAGACTATGAGAAAAGCTTACCAGAATAACAAAAAAGCGAAAATCTAACCACTCAACAAAGACTAGTTAGAAATTAACACTAAAAGACTACAATATAAGACTTACCAAAACATTAGAAAAGCGAAATCTATTGAGACAGCATAAGACAACAGCATAAGAATGTAAGACAACTGTAGAAGGACATAAGAATCAAGCACTTACCTTGAGTAACCACAAGTAAAGACAACGTGGCGCAGATGGTTGTGGTACGAGAGAAAGAGACGACGCGCGACGCGCACGATAAATATGTGGACACATCGGAGTTCGAATTGTGGCTGCCGGGAACTGCCGAGCGCCGCGTCGCGCGTCGAAGTTCGTCTCTCACTCACTACTTCCCCTCACTCCCCTGCTCCATCCCCCTTCCTCTCTCTCCCAAAACCGTCAAACGAAACGCCGGGAGGGGGACCAGGATGCCGAGGGCATCTCAGGTGCGTAAAAAGACCTTTTTTTTTGTTTGCTCGTACTAATAATGTCGAGAGTATCGCTCGTTCGAGCGATACTCTCGATCTGCTTCTCCCCTGGGCCTCTCCCTTTGCCCTCGCCTCCCACCACCACCCCCGCCATCTTATTCGACTCCATCCGACCTCGCCGCCTCGCCGCCACGCCGCCAACGCACGCCGCGCCTCGCGTTCGCCGCTCACGCTGCGCCGCGGCACCGCCGCCAACGCAGTGTGACACCGCCGCGCCGTGCCCAACGCCCCCGACGTGCTGCCCGCGCAGCGCGCGACGCGCCCAACGCCCTGGCGCCGCCGCCCACGCCGCGCTGACGCGCCCAATGCCCGAAGCGCCGCACCCACGCCGCCGCCGCGCCCAAGCCCGCGCCGCCCCAACGCCCGCGCCCCGAGCCCCGCGCCGAGCACAACCCACCCGCGCCGCCGCGCCGCGCGCCGCGCCGCGCCGACGCGAACGCGCCCGACCCGCACGAACGCACCGTGCCCGCGCGTCCGCCCGACGCCGAACGCCCCACGCGTCGCGCCCGACGGCGCCCCACGACCGCGCGCCCCAAGCGCCGAAGCGCCACGCGCCACGCGGACGACGAACGCGCCCGACGCCCGCGCCCGCGCCTCCCGCGCGCCCGCGTCGCGCCCCACGACCGCGCCCCGGCCCACGTCGGCGCCCGACGCCCGACGCCGAACGCCCCAGGCGTCGCGCCCCACGCGGCGCCGAACGCGGCGCGCCTACGACCGCGCGCCCCAAGCGCCGAACGAGCCCCGCGCCCGACGCCGAACGCCCCAGGCGTCGCGCCCCACGCGCCGCCGAACGTGGCGCCCCACGACCGCGCGCGCCGAACGCGCCCCACGACCGCGCCCCAAGCGCCGAACACCCCATGCGCCCACGCCCGACGCTGAACGCGCCCACGCGTCCCCCGCATGCGCCGCGAACGCGCCGCCCGACCGCGCGCCCCCGCCCGACGCCGAACGCCATGAACGCGCGCCGCCCGCCCCGCGCCCCGAGCGCCATCCGCGCCACGCCCCACGAACGCGCCGCACGCCCCGAGCGCCACCCGCGCCACAAGCCCGAGCCACGAACGCGCCCCGCCCACGAACGCGCGACGCGCCAAGCCCCGACCGCGCGCGCGCCGCCCGCACCCGACGCCGAACGCCCCACGACCGCGCCGCGCCCCACGACCGCGCCCCGAGCGCCCCACGCCCCCCGCGCCCGACGCCGAACGCGCCGCGCCCCAAGCGCCGAATGCGCCCGCCCCACGAATGCACCACGAACGCACCGCGCCCCACGCGCCCCCGCGCCCCACCCCCCCGAACGCGCCGCGCCGAGCACCACGCCACAACATGCCGCGCCGACGTGTTCCAACTTGCTGAGTGCCCGAGCGCGGGCTTCCTGCGCTGCGCACAGGCCTGCCTCAGCTTATCTCTTTACTTTGTTGTGATAATATAGTAAAAATATTTGTAAATACTCCCATGAATACAACAAAATTTGAGATCAAAAATTGGAGGCTCCTCCCATAGCTACCATAGCTTTGGCCCTCTGCTATGTAAATTTTAATTTTTTTCAGATGATATAGTGGTGGCTATACAATTTTAGATTTTTCAGATGTTAAGGTCATAGGCACTGAAGATAGATAATTATCTTGAGCTTATTATCTGGATAATTATAGAGTCCAGATAATTAGCCAAGTAAAAAAATTATCCTGAAAATTATCTTGAGGGTTTTTCCTGATGCAGGCGGAGCGGCCGCAGATCCCTCCCAGTGTCCCCTCCCTTCTTCAGCTTCCGGGGCTCGACTGCGAAGAACGCAAAGAAGCGGTCCTTGTCGCCGCCGAACTCGTCCATGAGCTGCTCGTGAAGGCGCTCGTGGCGGTTCACGGTCACTTTGATGCTATCCCATGTGGCACGATCTACGGCCTTGCGCTTGCCAGGTGGCGGCCCATAGAGCCCCCGCATCTCTGCAACAAGGCCGTCCTCAACCTGCTCAATTGCGTCTCGCAGGTCGACGGCTTGGCGCAGCCGCTTGATGTTGGCCTGGGTCGCGTCAAGCACTTCTGCATCTCTCGACGTCGACGGTCCCGGCGCATGCGATGGCGGCTGTGGCTCTACGACCACAGGCACTGGCTCGTGCACAGACAAGTCGGGCACGCGTGTGCCGCCATCTGTCATTCCTCCACCCGACGGGACCTCGCCCGGCGCCCTCAGGGATTCAGTATCACATGCTGGCGGCATGACAGTTGGTTGCCACGGTCCAACGCGTGCACCGTAGAACGGCAAGGGCGTCGTCGTGGCCGCGAGCTCCATCGCTCGTGCGTTGAGGCCACCTGTCCCAAACGGGCTGCTGGTGAGAGCCGAGGTGGGCGGCGGCAGCAGCCGTGGCACAGAACGATGGCACGAGGGTGGCGGCTGTGAAGAGGGCCGCGGAGGTACAGTGCTTCCCCCCTGGAGCATGCTCTGCGAGCAAACAGAGGTAAGTACACCTTGGCCGTCGTTCTCACCCAGCGCGGAAGGAATGCACTCACCGGTGCAGCCACACAGCACGTGAGCAGCTGCTGCAAATGGTTTGCAGCAGTTGCATCACCCCGCAATGCTGCTCCCATCCACACACCCGCCGTCTCGTCTACGGCCTGCCTGCCCTCGCGATTGGGCAAAGCGCCGCTTTTGTTGACCTCGGGCGCGACCTGCGTGCTCCTCGTATCGCCTCGAATGGCGAGGCCCTTCAGGCGGCTGAGCACATGCTCGGCCTCTTGCAGGAACGCGCGCTGGAAGCGGCTAGGTCGAGATGCGTCGCTGGCGCCGTCGGCAGCACAGTCATCGTCTGCAGCGGGAGACAGAGCGGGCGCCCGGTGAGCACGGCACTTCTTCTCCGATAGTTAAGAGTGCATGAACCACTTACCGGCATCAGCATCGGGCGGGCACAGCGTGAATGCATGCCCCGCTCTCGCGCTGTCATGCCACTCCCGTCCAAGTGCGCGCAGATGGGACCACTGCCGCTTCTGGATGCGCTTATCCACGGTGAGCGGGCCCGCAGGCATTGGCGCAGCAGCGGTGGCAACAGAGAGGTCGATATTGAAGTGCTCGGCCAGCTTCTTCTGCAGGTCGGCCTTCTTCCCCTCCTTCGTCAACACTCTCTTCCCCTTCCCTCTCCCTGCCTCCTTCCCTGCGGCACTGTTCACTCCATCGATCCAGCACTTCAGCTGATCGATCTTCGCATCCAAAATCGTGGTCGCGTTCAACTGCGACGGAACGGCGATCACCATCGCTGTAAAAATGGACTGCACAAGGATGGTGCCGAGGACGGTGCGTGCACGTTCGGTCCGTCGTCGTGCAGGGCTCGTTCTACTTATACGTCGTCTGACTCCCGCTCACCTCCCGCTCAGGATCGCACGCGAGGAAGCACGCGGGCGGCGTGGCTGTCAACGGGGGGCTCGATCCCTTGTCCTTGACAGGTGAAGAGCGCGTGAAACGTCGCGCGTAGCGTTTTCGGGCACCCGCCTAGTGTGAAGTCGAAGGGGGTCGGGCGTCGGCTGGTGCGGGCACGGGGATTGCAACGAGAATGGGTCGCGGGCGTGGTGCACGGCAGCAACGGCCGTCGGGAGCACGAGTTTGAGTGATGGGGATTAGATAGGAGCACGGTGACGGCAGTGATTATAGGTAACTAGAATAGAGTGGGGGTACGACGTGCACGACGAATAAGATTACTCGACAACGATCGGCGGCGGCAGCGCAAGCGCAGCGAACGGCGACGGCGACGATAGAAAAGGGGCGGGGCAGGGGAGCAGCGCCAACGCGCGCTCCCCTCAACTAGTACGGTACTACTGTATCGTACGGGCGGGCCCATTGTCACAACGCGCCGGCCGCGACGCGACTCGGACGGCGCGTTCGAGACGCATCCTGGCGCGCGGTTTCGCGTCCCTCCCTCCGGGCGCGTATGGTGTCCTTCGTAACGGGCGGGACGGCCGGGCCATGTCCCGACGCGCTGGCCGCGACGCGAGATGCGCGACGCGCGACTCAGACGGCGCGTTTCGAGACGCATCCTGGCGCGCCGTGTTCGCGTCCTCCAGGGCGGGGCAAGCGGGGCAAGGGCGGGGCAGATGGGGCAGACGGGGCGGGTGCGACTCGAACGGGGTTGTCTCGGCCGTCACATCACGCTCTCGGGCGCAAACGCGCCCGGCGACGCCGGCGCACCCGGGCGGGTTCGCTCGAAACCGCATCGTCTCAGCGCGAAACGGGCTGAGACAGGGCGGGAGGGCGGATGCGGCGGATGCGCAGCGCGCTCGCGCTGTGCGGGGTCGCGGCGGCGGAGGCAGACGGCTAACGTGTCCCGGGGACACGTTAACGCTCGACGACGCGCGGGACCCGCGGCACAGCCACCGTGTCCCATGAACCCTAAGCCATGGTCGACACAAAACGCACACTCAGCACAGCCACAGCCGCAGGGCAATGGCGGGCCCCGCCGCGAGGTTCGTATCTCCGTCATTTCTGCATCGTTTTTTTGAGAAATCGACGCTGGGGCGCACGTCTTTAGACCATACGGCACCCTTCTATCGCTTTCATTTGTTTTATAATGTCCTATTTACGGCCCTAGAGGGCCCATAATGTATAGAAAGGCCGATTTATTTAACTATTTACTGAATGCACCAAATTGCCCAAAAAGAGCTGGGGCGCACAAGTACTCATCGATGCGAGTCCAGCGCAGGTTTTTTCGTGGTAAACGAGCGGCTCCTGGAGGGGCTATTGGCCTCGGAAGATGTAACGCGGAAGATCGCACGGCGCGTCGAAAACGACGCGGCGCCAACTTCGCTGCAAATGGCAATAAACGCAAAGCAATATCACGCCCTTATCAACTACCATCGGCGATGTAGTGTCGCTGCCTATGGGGTTGGCGAGATCGACAGGTCTGTTTGGTCCTGGTTGAGCATGAGCACTTCTTTCGGTGCTATGCTCGCGCCGACTCCCATGCGGTGCCATTCAACGACGTGCGGATGCTTTCCCGTCGACTCCACCTACAAGCTGTCCACGTCCAGGGGCCCGGATTACAAGGGCACACAGTGGTGGCGCCGATACATCGACTTGTCGAAGGCGGCCTTAAAGACCTGGCCATGTGGCGATGCCGTCCTTGACGAGACACTGCTTAACTCGGTGCTTGCAGACGCTCGGCAATGCGAAAGGTGCAAGCAAATTATCAAGGAAACCCCGAACTGTTTGAAGGATTTCGCAGAGAAGTACGCTGCTGAGATTGAGAGGGTCGTGGCGTTGGTAAGGAAAGTCCTGCTGAATTTCCGTCTTATTTGACGTATATGCGATCTTAGGTTTCTTTCGCTTTGTGATTTTCCATACCGGAGAGTCCTCGAAGATCTGTGAAGGGATACGATGCATGGTCTACTCCTACCTCGAAATTTGGCTCATGATGACTTTCTTAGTGAATCGTGTTGGAATTGTGTTTCTTTGCTGGAAATGCAGTCACCACTGACTCAGAGATTGTACGTTCTTCATTGGTGCTAGTAGTTGTATGCCTCTGCTCTACCATACACCAGTCCGGTCTAAGCGAGTATTTGAAGGGTTTGAAGTCAGGTATTCGAGAGGAAGAACGACGTACCAAGACCTTTACAGCACTGCCGTGAAGTCCTGTGCTTGGTGAGACGCGGCAGGTGAGCACCCATATCAGTCGTGGTTCGGATCTATAGAACAGGGCCATGGAAGAGATACGCACAGCCTACGTCTTCTCAGGCTGCCTGGTTTCCAGATGAGGCATGCCTCATGTCTCCACGTTTCCAGCGAAGATGAGCACCGAGTCAAGATACTCGATGCGTGCTCTCTTCTGCTCACGGGGATTCGCCTCATTCTTCTACATGGTTCGGATATAGCGATGCCTTTACGTTCCGTGCAAATAAAGGGCGCGCGCTAGGGCTGGTTATATCAAGAGCCCTCGATTTCTATTCCACCCGTAGGTCCTCTCGCTGCTATCCGCCCTCAGCTCCTTTACGTCGCCCCAGCTAACATCATCCACCACCAGAATGCAGTCAAGCGAAACATCAGATGTCATATTCGCCGACGCACCATTCCACGAGAATTCAGGAGGAGACATCATATTTCGCTCATCGGACAATGTCGATTTTTGCGTTTCCAAATACATCCTGTCGCTTTCATCTCCCTTCTTCGAAACCATGCTAAACCTTCCGCAGCCGCCTGCACCCGCAGAAACAGCATCCCAAGGGCCGCTGCGTGGAGTCCCAGTCGTCCATGTAGAGGAGGATAGACGGGCCTTGTACCTCCTCCTTCGCACCTGCTACCCCATCCGAGCTCCAAAGCTCTCGGCATCCATGTCGGACCTGCGCCTCGCACTGCGCATGGCCAGGAAATACGACGTCGACGTGCTGCTCGGCCTCGCCGAGGAGGCCCTCGAATCGATGCTACAGTCCCACCCCGTGAGCGTGTATGCGCTCGCCTCCTGCTACCAGCTCGACGACCTCGTGAAGCGCTCCGCGGCCGCGACGCGCAGACTGCATCTCCGCGACCTTCAGTGCGAAGATTTATACCTCATAGACGGGAGACAGGGCAACGCACTCGTCCAGTACCATACACGGTGCGGCGAGGCGGCGTGTCAGATCACCGTAGATTGGAGCTGGTTGATGGTGTTTCCGCGGGAAATATTCCTTCCAGGGGCCGAGTGGGCACTTTTTTCGTCGTGCGGATGCCATCCAATCGACAATACGTACAAGATCTCCACCAGCGGCGGCATGAACTACAAGGGAACGCACTGGTGGCGGAGATATGTCGACTTGTCGAAAGCGGCGTTGGCGACGAGGCCGTGTGGGGCAGCTGTGCTTGACGAAGCGCTGCTGGGCTCAATACTCGCAGATGCGCGGGCATGCAGGGCGTGTAAAGCAAAGATTGACGCTAGCCCGGACTGTCTGAAGAACTTCGCGGTTGCGTTCGCCGCTGAGATCGAGAGGGTCATGGAAGAGGTAAGCAATATCCCAGTGATTTCCTGTCTCCAAGTTGACTCAATCCTCGTAAGGTCCCGTTTGTTCTGTAAAGTTTCGTCCGTGGAGGACCTCTTCTGGTAGGACTTTACGGTCCGCGCTTCGAAATCTATTGTAAAAGCCCTGTAAAAACACGCGATGGAGTACGGGAATTGGCATTTGTATCAGAATGATCATGTCAGTCCAGGCCTTGATCTCGTTGTGGAGAACCTGGGTCAGATAAATATCCCAGAAAGAATGATGAACTGATAAATCTTCGTTTGGGCCGGGAGAACAAGGCCCCTGCTTTGTTCTATGCCTTGCGACAGCACTCGGACGACTAGCCGTACCTGCCCAATCGCGCTAAGCGTAGGGTATGGACCCACAAAGCAACCAACTCCGACGTGACACGAGGCCTGCAGCAATTCAAATCCGACCAACGACGCACCAGTTTTAACACTTGCCCATCTTCGATACGCTGTCGTCCCGGCATCCTCACCCCACATGGCCAACTATCTAAAGAAGATATTCAAAACCGAAGGCGACACCGAATATCCTATCGCCGTCGTGCAATACGAGCGCGACGGCTATGGAATCGGGACGGAAGAGCAGCTCCACTGGGCCCTCGTGGTGCTCACCGGGCCAGGAATGGCAGGGCCAGCGTTCCAGATTTTCGATCGGACGTACAACGACGGCCGCGTCGTGTGGAACTTCTTCGACGGCGTCGTGCAGCTGGGCATCGCGACGAAGTGCCTGGGCGGCGTCTCCATCGGCACGGTCAGACGGAGCGAGCTCGATGAGTTCCGGAAGGTACGAAGCCACCTGCATACCTTGTGCTGGTGTCGCAGGATCACTTACCCTGCGTCTACGTTAGGTTGTCGCGGCTAATCAGCCTGCCGTCAAGTTCGTCGGGTGGAACTGCCGCGACTGGGTGATGGAGACGATACGCTTGGTTACAGAGAAGGGATGGGTGCATACGGATATCCCTGGGCAGGAGACGCTGCTGCCATCGTTGAAAATGGCAAGCAAGGCGACTAAAGTTGCATATGATCAGAACAAGGAGACTTCGCCAGTTGTTATCGAGCTCGAAAAGCAACTCACACACGACTAACTGGACCTGACGTGATCCATTTAAATATTTCGCATTGACCTAGCTTTATATGATATAGAAACATCCTTTGAGGCTTAAAGCTTGAAGATCATCGTGACGATGGGTGAAAAGGAATTGTTTGATAGTGTTTGGCTGCAGAAGGATCGAGTTGTGTTTGCGTCCGTCACGAAGCTTGCGAATCGTGTCAAGGCCACGCCGACCTACAAGATGGAGACAGGCATCACGAGCAGCTCCGATGATGGCTTAAAAGGCGCGTGCATAGCCCTCGCTGATGAGAATTCACAGGTGTCGCAGCAAGAACCTCGCGTTGCAGATGCGCCTTTCGACGACCAGAAAGCAGACCTTGTGCTACGATCCTCTGATGGCGTCGATTTTCATGTTTACAGGATCATTCTATCCCTTGCATCTCCCACATTCCAAAACATGTTTGCCGATCATGTTCTCGATCCCACACCTATCGTCAACATGCCAGAAGACGCGCGGACCCTTGACTACATCCTTCGGTGCTGCTATCCCATCTGGATGCCGGGTCTAACTCAGCTGAAGGATATCCGGCCCGTGTTGTACACAGCTCACAAGTATAATGTTGACGTGGTCATGAAGGTCTTAAAGATTTCTCTTGAGCGCTGCGTCGAGGAGGATATTCTTGGAGTGTTTGCTATCGCATACCGCTGCAATTTATATGATGTTTGCGACACGGCAGCGAAACGATTTGTCCAAAAGCCATTCATGTCGCAGCAATCCCCGCTTCTCAACCAAGTCCCAGCACGCCAGTATCATAGACTCTTGCAATACCATCGCAAGTGGTCGGTAGATTCTACTTCGATCCTCCCATCATGGCTATCTGATCCGAGGTGTGCATCGGATCTCATTCATGTCGTATTATCCTCTGTCTCTTCTTCTTCTATCTTTCTCCGTCAGCTTACTGACTTCCGCTGCTTTCCTACCTTCACCGTAGATCATCGCAATCCAGTCAAAAGACCCCTCCGCGAGTCGCAGGTGCTCCTTTCAACAATAAATATTACAAAAACGCAGACATTGTCCTGCGTTCGTCGGATAACGTCAAATTTTATCTCCACAAGAACATCCTTTCCATCGCCTCTTCAGTGTTCCACGACATGTTCAGCTTGCCTCAGCCCTCCTCTACGCCTGTGGTCAACGATGAAATCGGGAACATCCCCCTGATCGATGTCACCGAGGACGAAATGACCCTTGAACCCATGTTAGAATGTTGCTACCCTACTCGATGGCCATACTTCGGACAACTCCATAACATCCGTTTTGTCCTTGCCGCAGCACAAAAATATGACATCAGTATTGTCACTTCTCATGCGGAAAACGCCCTTCGTGCGTCTCTTCTCGAGGATCACCGGGACGTGCTTGGGGTCTTCTCTGTTGCGCTCCAGTCCGAGTTTTATGACATCTGTGCCATGGCGGCCAAATTGTCTTTACAAGACGACCAGTTATCTTTCGATTCAACGGAATTGGATCACATACCGGCGCACAGTTACCACACGCTCGCGCAGTACCATCATCGCTGTTGCAAAGCTGCGTCTTCTGTGGCTTCTGCCAGGGATTGGTTTTTCAAAGGTATCAGCGACACCGTCTCGGTTAGGTACCATTGTTCGCGGTGTCAATATAAAGATCCAGATGGCGGTTCCGATTGGTATGCTCCTATGGAATTGTGGCAGTACTTGGGGCGTGCCGAGAAGGCTCTTCGCACACGACCACATTACTCAACTGTCTCAGCGAAGGATGTCCTGGGCCAGTGGAAGGAAGCGATATTCGAGTGCCGCCATTGTGGGAATACGCTCGCAAGGGAGTTCTTATGCCATGTTTTTGCGAAGGAAGTCGAACGGGCTGTGAACGCGGTGAGAGATACTTAGATCTAGCCATTTTCTGAAGCTTACGCACCCCTTGATAGGTCGAGGCACCGGGGTTCTCCCAGGATTCAATGCTTTGATTGTTGTATGCTTTGCGTATTTCCATGTCAAGTTTTGATCATACCTCCGCTTTTGCGAGTAGAAAGCGAGCGCCTCAATGGGTCTATCAGGACCACGACTGATTTCACAGTTCGGGCTATGACGCTATATTGCCTCGTTGTCGTCCGCCGCATGGACTCCTCGATGCTGCCTACCCGGCTGTATTTGGCCCTATTTGGAGGTTCTTCAACACGCTGTATCGTTGAGTTTCACTACTCCAACTCCTTTAGCTCACGACGACAAGATGACAATTGAGCCAGATGGTACCACAGATTCTCCAGCACGGTGTCCAGTATATCGCGAGGCCTGTGAGCCCTTCAACGATCCAGATGCGGATACTATCTTGCGGACATCGGATCAAGTCGTCTTCTGGATCTACAAAATCATCCTTTCACTTGCATCCCCCATGTTCAGAGACATGTTCAGAGCGCGTCAGTCCGATCCCATGAGCATTGGCGCACTACCGATCTTCGATATTCCGGAGGATGCACGTACCATTGAGTATATCCTCCGCTGCTGCTATCCCCTACCCTCACCTAGCATGACCGAGCTGCAGGATCTTCGACCCATCCTCTACGCAGCACAGAAGTATAGAATTGCGGCTGTCACAAGCCTTGCGAAGGTCTCCTTGGAACACTGTATCCCTCAGGATATCCTCGGCGTTTTTGCTGTCGCCAGTCGATGCGAATTTGAGGACGTCTGTCTCAATGCGGCGACGCAGTCCTTGCAGCACAAGTTGACGTCGCTCGACTCGGAACATCTCGATCAAATTTCTGCGCGCCAGCTCCATAAGCTCTTACAATATCATTCACACCATCGTACTGATGCGTCTGCATCTGCTTCGTCCGTCACCTGGTGTTCTGAAGACAGGTGCGTCGTGCAGTCTCTAGAGCATCTGGATAATTCAAATTCTCAGTATACGACCAATCGCAGCTGCGTCTCTACCCCGCATTGGATGCTCCCTTGTCTACGCTCCTCAGGTCAACCTATTCGCCTCGCCGCTGCACCATTCTGCGAAAAGAATGCGGACATCACCTTACGTTCGCCGTGTCCCCCGACCGACTTCCACGTCCACAAAGTGATACTGTCACTTGCGTCACCCATTTTTCGGGATATGTTTGAACTCGCGCAAGTTGATTCTAGCATCCTGGCATCATCGTTGACCGATGAAGCCCGTCCCATTGTTAACGTCACCGAGGACGCCCATACACTCGAACTCATCCTGCGCTGCATCTATCCCGTCCACTCACCTATTATCGAAGGGTTAGACCGCGTCCGGCTCTTTCTGGAAGCAGGAAGAAAGTACGACATCGAAGTGGTCAACGCTCTCGCGAAGTCTGCGCTCGTTAAATGCATCGACGAAGACGTGCTTGGCACCTTCGCCATTGCCCTTCGCTACAATCTCCTCGATGTCTGCGCAATGGTAGTACAAGCTTCATTGAAAACCCCTTTGATGTCACTTGATTCCAACGAGCTCGACCACATCCCCGCAAATACGTACCACAAGCTCCTTCAATATCATGAGCGCTGCCGTGAGGCAGCTTCGCAAGTCGTAGCGTCAAGGACCTGGTTCACCAAAGACATACTGGATATCACGCGGACGCCCAACCGATATGCCTATGGTAGTTATAACTATGATTACTGTTCGGGGTGCCAAATTCTAGATCCGTTCTCGAGGGACAGAAGTTGGCGAGCACCTCAAGAGCTCTGGGATTACTTGGAACACGCAGGAAAGATCTTGGAAGAACGTCCTTACCACTCCATGGTTTTGTCAGAGGAAGCTCTTGCCAAATGGGCATCATCAGCGATCATCACCTGCCAACGGTCAGACTGTCGCCGAACATACATGCGGGATGTCTTCAGTCGGGCTCTCGCGAAAGAGGTCGAGAAGGCCGTAGCAGAGGTAAATGCTTCGACATTCAACTATTCCATATAATAAAAGACGTAATGATGTCTTCCTGCAGGTTCAGATTCCCAGTTTTGCATGAAGGCCGATCGATCCTGTCGTCGGTCGGCTGCTGGCAGTTGGGTGTACAGGAGAAAACCACAAACGAAGATGGAGCGCCAATGAAGCGCTGCCACTTCCTTTCCCAACCCGTTGGATCACGGCAGATATCCTGTCACATTACTGAGTAATACCATTCATTCCAATCTAAATATCTTTCTTTGTAGAAGTGTTGTTCCGGAGTGGTTTCGACTGACGCTGCGTCTCACTGCTGCGAGATGTAGCATCGGGCTTTGACTCCGTTTGGCCCGAGTGCGCTCGTCGAATACGACGATATCTTCCTAAGTTCCTTGTTCAACACTACGTCTCCAGATCCCAGCGCACTTTTCAACATTGCATTGCACGTTTCCGAATTTCTTAATTTGCTGTTACCAGACAAGCGCTGTGAGTGAGAGCCTTAAAGCACAAATCGATGCTGACCACTGGCTCGAAATGAGCTTCGTCTTCCTTTCCTTCCAGACATCTTGACTTTTATATCCATGACTTCACATAAAGGATATGTCCAGTTGAATTTCATCACGACCAATTGAATCACCTGCCTCTCTGAGGTGATCTGCTCCTGTCAAGAATGGGCGTTTCATGTCGGCCTCGACGGCGCAATGCGCGACAAGCGCGCTCTCTTATCTCCCACCTAAGCACTATACATAGACCTCTCCTCGTTGCACTGACTCCTCCTTTCTTCATTCGACGACTTTCTGATGATGCTGGCACTATCCACCATCCCATTTTTTGCCTCTAGTTCGACGCGCCTGTCTCGTAAAGTTGCCGTAGAGCCATTTGACGACAACGACACGTCCGCCGATGTCATCTTACGAACATCTGATCAGGTCGATTTCTTCGTTCACAGGGTCATCCTATCCATCGCGTCGCCCGTCTTTAAGGACATGCTTGCCGTCCCCCAACCACCTGAACCCATGACCGAGAAGCGGTCATCGCGTGCAGGAGGAACTCAGCCGATTTTGGAGGTGGCAGAGGTTTCGCGTACGACGGACTACATCCTTCGGTGCTCTTATCCTGTCTGCACGCCTCCTCTAGCAGGCTTGACAAACATCCGCCCCATTCTGTACGCCGCCTACCAATTTCGCATGAAAGCGGTCCTCGGTGTCGTGAACACTGCCCTCCAACAATGCCTCGATGAGGATCTCCTGGGGGTGTTTGCTCTGGCGAGGCGCTGCGAGCAGTGGGACACGTGTCTCTTGGCAGCCAAGGAAACCCTGTAGTATTCCTTGACATCGCTGTATTCGGCTCAATTGGATCAAATTTCGGCGCTACAGTATCGGAGGCTTGTCGAATATCATCAGCAATACTCTGCTGCGAGGCTTGCCGCCGCCGAATCCGAGGAGTCGTACTTCCGGGATACGTACGTAGCATCGTCATTTCCCGGGTTTGATGGGTGCTAATACCGATGCTACATTGATTTCCCGTCTACCATTCATTCTTCCGTACCGTGGTTTGGTATAGTGTAACCGACCCCGAGAATAGTTCGGACTCTCAGCAACTGGTTAAACCATCGACCAAGATACAGCCACGCGATGCTTACCCTCCGTTCAACAAATCAGATGCAGACCTGATCCTTCGTTCATCCGACATGGTCGATTTTCGAGTCCACAAGGCCATACTATCGATTGCTTCTTCCGACTTGGAAACGAAGTTCAAACTTCCTCGGCCTACCCCTACCTCAAATACACCGGCCGGCAAGACTGGGAGTAAATCCTTGCCGCTCGTGCAGGTCAGCGAAGACGCACGCACCCTCGAATCTATGCTGCGCTGCTGCTATCCTCTCCGCTCGATGAAGCTCGAGCAACTGGGCGACGTGCAGATGCTTCTCGAGGCAGGGCAGAAGTACGACATTGACGTCGTGATGGAAGTCGGCGAAGCTGCTCTCCTCGACTGCATGGATCAAGACGTCCTCACGACCTTCGCGAGCGCTTGTCGCTATAACTTCCCTGCTGTCTGCAACGAGGCGGCGAAGCGATCTTTACAGCACCCGTTGCCGTCGCTCACTTCCACGGAACTAGCCCACATCCCAGCCCAGCAATACCACAGACTTCTACAATACCACCAGGCGTGCATTGCGGCTGCTTCCACTATATCGCACGCAGCCTCACCGTTCTCCGGGGCCATGACGGTTCCGGCCAGCTCACGGGTCCCGTGTTGCAAGCAGAGGCTACAGATCCATCCTTCGGGTCAATGCTTTGCACCAAGTCAATTATGGCAGTATCTACGAAGAGCGGAAGAAGCCATCAAAGCGTGTCCCCATCGCTCAGCAATTCTTTCCGAACAGCTTTTGGCAGTGTGGGCAGAGCCGGTTTTTGTCTGCTCGACATGTAAGCACACGATCTCAAGGCAAGGCTTCGTTCAGGCATTAACAAATGAAATTGATTGCGTCGTGGGGAAGGTGAGATTCGTAGCTTCTCTCTACCATCTTTCAGGTAGAATTAACTGCTGTGTCTAGGTCCCAGTTCCGCCTTTCTTTTGACATATATGTTGTCATTACAAGTACAGAACCGTTTGTTTACTTTCCGTGGACGCTCACATTTCTGGGCACGCTCTTCTTGACTGACTCCGTCTCATCATACTGTTGTCTCTGTTCCCTCCAACGCTACGTCGCACATGTTTTTCTTCTGATCAATAGTACTAAATATCTCGACTCAACCCCGCTAACTTCTCTTATTCCTGGCACATCTGGATCTGCCTTGGTCGTTTTCGGTGGTGATATATGCACCACGCATCTGGGCGATCCGATTATATCGCCGCTGTCATGCTGCTGGTACACTATGGTAGTGCGTACACCACGGATTAGCCTTCCGTCTCTTTGCGGAACTTGCAGCGCCTGTCTAGACCATTCTAGAGACCCTCCTTCTCATTCACATCGTGGTTCTATCTCTACACGCTTCCCTTCTATCTAGGTTTCTGCCTCGAGGCATCGAGGAAAGCGCTTGTGATCAAATACCTTATATCCTCAGAATCACCCTAGCTTTCTGGCCCCTACCCAACCTGCTTCCCCTTTACAGCTCTCTTCATCCTCACCATCTCTGTGCTCCGTCTTCGCCACCCGCCCTTTCTCCACATCGTTGGCCATGAATAAGCCAAAGAAGTGCCCTGACCCTATCCCACCCTCCGGCACGCCTCGAGATGCGGGTGCCCCCTTCAACGATCCCACCGCGGATGTCACCCTCCGCTCCTCTGACAGCGTCGACTTCCACGTCCACAAGGTCATCCTCTCGCTCGCATCACCATTCTTCCGCGATATGTTCAGCATCCCGCAGTCCACATCAGTGTCCGACTTTTCCGTCGTCGGCGAGGAGGCGGAGCGTCTCCCGGTCGTCGACGTCACGGAGGACGCGCGCACCCTCGACAATGTCCTACGCTGCTGCTATCCCGTCGAATGGCCGACTATCACTCAGCTGAGCGACGTGCGGCTCGTCCTCGAGGCGGCGCAGAAGTACGACCTTGACGCAGCGTACACGCTCGCCGTGACGTCTCTCAAAGCCTGCATCGACCAGGACGTGCTCGGCGCCTTCGCCATCGCGTGCCGGTGCAAGCTCAACGACATCTGCGTCGCTGCCGCAAGACAGTGTTTGCAGTACAAGCTGATCACGCTCGATTCGGAGGAGCTGGACCACATCTCGGCGCGCCAGTACCACAAGCTCCTGCAATATCACCAGCGCTGTGCTGCAGCTGCATCTGCCGTTGTCAAATCGCGGACATGGCTTGGCAGTGTAGATGCGGAATTCATTTACGAGGGTTCAGGGGGATCATGCTGTTCTTATTGCGCCGTTGAAGACACTGTCGTCCCACAATCGAACTGGTTCGCGAGTCCTGAGGCATGGAGTTACCTAGGGCGCGCCGGAGAGGCGCTGCGCGATCGCCCACATCCTTCCATAGTCTTGCAGGAAGAGCTTCTCAACCCGTGGTCTTCTAAGTCCTGTCAGAACCATAAATCACGTGCTGTCGATTACGGGCGAAGGATGGTTCAAAATTCAAATTCCACGGGCTGCGGATGTGCAACGAAGGACAAGCTCAGTAAGGCGCTCGCAAAGGAGGTTGATAGAGCCCTGAAAAGGGTACGTTTCTTGTGGCATCGCTTTGCCGTCCGAGAGCTCATGAACTATTTACGCAGATCGCGGTCCCGAGCTTCTGTTGAGGTATTATGTCCTTCATTCTGAAGTATTACATCCGTGTCCGTGAGGCTGCTTGCATGTAGGTCAGCGCAGGACTTAGTTCGACAAGTTCGTCGTTTACATACCACAAAAATCTCCTCGGTTCTGACAGCTCCGCGAAATGGCTTTTCTGTCTCGTCCAGTTTTCAGGCTATCGCTTGTTGTACATTACTTTACCGATCGTGCTTTCCTACCGCTTGTCTGCTTTCCACACGTCCTTTCCAGATCATACCTTCCTGTACAACACCTGTATACCAATCGCAATTGAGCCTCAGAGAATCACTGCCCAAGCCCTTCGCCGGCTGCGAGTTCCTAGCATCCGGGAGTCAGACGAACTCACCACGACATCACAGGGCCCCGAACACGGCGTGCGCACCATCTCTGCGCACGCGCGAAAAATAAAACACGCACCGTGCATCCTCGGACTTGAGGACCTCGACGCGATGGTCATGCTCCTTCCTCGACGAGCCGGCGGGCTCGCGGACAACCGCAACCACCCGGAGCGCATCGACGACGCGATCCTCAACCGGCCATCGCGCTTCGACGTTGAGTATACGTACGAATCTGCTTACCGTTGTATCCAGATGCATCTTCCATCCATCCCGCCACGTCGCAGAAGACCCCCGCCACACACGCGCATTGGTCCCGCATGCCAACCGCTTGCGCATAGCGTTGTATGTAAAAAGGAAACCTGTTTGTGACGAAGACATGCCTTTGCGCGTCGCAACCGGTCGCGTTGGCGTCGCGCAGCTGGCAGAACGTTCGCCTTGCCGTAGGATCGCCTGGTATGATGATACTCCAGAAGCGCGTCCGCACCATCGAATTCGCGCCGTGACGTGTCCATACACGCACCTGCAATATGCAGATACCCGCCGCCAACCCGCCAACAGCCGACACACCACCAAAAGCACATCCAAGCACCGCGTAAACTGCTGTCCATATGCCATGTGTACATCTCTGCGTACATGCCCGTCAGACGCGCACGAGCCAGCCCATGTAGACGACCTGCGAGACGGCGACGAGCAGCAGGAACGTCGTGCGGCGCTTGCGCTGCGCGTGCGAGACGGTGCCGACGGCCGCGGGCGCGGCGGCCGCGTCGGGGAGCACGACGAAGCGCAGCGAGCGGAGCTGCCGGAACGCGCGGGTCGTCAGAGGGGGGTCTAGGCGGACGCGGGGGCGGACGTACGAGGAAAAAGGCGTTGGCGAGGAAGGCGTAGAGGAAGATGAGCGTCCATAGTGTGCGGCCTGGGTTGAGCAGGCCGGCGAGGAGGGCTGTGATTACTCTGTGTATTTTGTCAGTCTCGGTCGTCCGGACACCGGCGCGCATATAGCTAGTCAAAGAGTAGCACGTACCCGACAAACTTGTAGCCGCCGTAGGCGACGAGATCGAACACGGACGACGCGGTCTGGATGCCGAGGACGTAGCAGCCGCCTTTGAGGAAGAGGAAGTCGAAGAGGACGACGATGAGTGCTTTGGACGCGCTGAGGCCGAAGATGTCCGGGTTGAAGCGCGCCTGCAGCCCGGACTGCAGCGTCGCGGTGAGGATATAGGTCACAAATGCCATCGCTGTGTGCCGGTGGTATTGACATTAGTGTTGGGAACGGAAGTGGCAGACGGGGCGCGCACTGGGTATGTAGAGGTCCGGCGCGTTGATGTCCTCGCGCGGCGGCTGGAACTCGCCCTGGCCCTGCTCCGAGCGGCGCATCTTGCGCGTCCAGGGCCGGTGGCGCCACGGGAAGAGCAGCAGCTGGAGCTTGCGGATGACATACGAGTTCGAGACGTTGAAATGGTGCTTCAGCGCGGACACGGACGCGAGCCCGCCGAGCTAGACGCGGAACGGCATTCAGCAGCGTATATGCGCGCATATGGATAGAAGGACGCACGTTTTTCTGGACGTACTCCTGGCCTGCGTGCACGGCGTTCTGCCCGAGCTGCATGCCGATCTGCGCGGTCGCGCCGTCGAGGCCCCACGCGGAGAAGTCGGGCACGCCGTACTGCTGCTCGTGCGGGGCTAATGGCGGCTGCTGCGGATGCGGCGGGCTGAGGTATGTTGGGGGCTGCTGGAACTGTGCATACGCGGATGGGGCGAACTGCTGCTGCTGCTGCTGGGGCCCGGGTGGGGAGGAGGTATAGCGCTGGTAGCCTTGCGGTGAGGAGGGCGTGGAGGGCGGTTCTGGGATAAAGGCGGGGTGCGTCGGGACGGGGTGCTGGAGCGGCGGAGGCGAGCGTGAGTAGTAGTTAGCCATGGCGTCGTGTTGTGTCGGGGGATGTCGTCGTCGTCGTCGTCGTCGTGGACAGCGGTGGAGGGTCGACAGACGACGTGTCCGAGCGCTGCCGTGACCTTAACCCTAGCCGTGTAAATACGCGAAAAACGATATAAACGGGGGAATTCGTTTGGGTTTCTGCACCGGCCAGCGACACGTCCCCCATCGTCCTCGCCGTCGTCGTCGACCATGGCCTCCTCGTCTCCCATAGTCACCAACGTCCCCGCCATCAAGAATGCGCCCCTCATCGGCCTCGCCGAGGGCAATGGCTCTTTCTCCAACTACCACCTCGCTGCGCTCGTCCTTGGCGTGCCGTGGCTCGTCAAGCGCCTCCTGCCCATCGTCAACCGCGGTGGCTTCAAGACCTATGTCTTCCTCGTCGTCGTGCTCGGTGTTCCAGTCACCGTCGCGTACTGGACGCTCATGAGCATGTACGGCCGCCGCAAGAACGAGAAGGTCATCCTCCCGGGCAAGGACATCGAGGAGTACATTACGATCCGCGACCCCGAACTCAAGGCGCAGTACCGCGGCAAGGAGAAGATCCCCATGCAGGTCTTCCATGACGCGTACTTCGAGAGCAAGATCGACTTCAACGGTACGTCGTCGCGTTCTTTCATGGCCGTCGCCGACTGACACGTCACGCGTCATGTCGCGACAGGTGATGTCCTGGAGATCCTCGAGGCCCGCCACGACTGGGCCAAGTTCACATTCACCCCGGAGCTCTTCAAATACGTGTTTATGAACTTTATCCCCGAGGTCATCGTCCACTCGCAGAGCCAGGACGAGGAGCAGGTCCGCGACCACTATGACCGTGCGTACCTTTCTACTTGCTCATCATGCCTTTCTAACATCCCGACAGGAGGCGATGACTTCTACGGATGGTTCCTCGGTCCCCGCATGATCTACACCTCCGGCGTCGTCACCTCCCTCACGGAGCCGCAGACCCTCGAGCAGCTCCAGGACAACAAGCTCGCGATCGTCTGCTCCAAGCTCGACCTTCAGCCCACGGACAACCTCCTCGACATCGGCTGCGGCTGGGGCACCCTCGCCGCGTTCGCGCACAAGAACTACGGCTGCGAGGTCACCGGCATCACCCTCGGCAAGAACCAGACCAAGTTCGGCAACCAGCGCATCAAGGACAACGGCGGCGACCCCTCGCGCGCGCGCATCCTCTGCTGCGACTACCGCGACATCCCCGGTGGCAAGGGCACGTACAACAAGATCGTCAGCCTCGAGATGGCAGAGGTACGCATTCCGTCAGCGCATTCGGCCCATTGCGATGCTGACGACCCACGCAGCATGTCGGTGTCCGTCGCTACGACGCGTTCCTGCGCCAGGTGTACGACCTCCTCGACGACGACGGCGTCTTCGTCTTCCAGGTCGCCGGTCTGCGCCCCTCCTGGCAATTCGAAGACCTCATCTGGGGCCTCTTCATGAACAAATACGTCTTCCCCGGCGCCGACGCGTCCGCCTCGCTCGGCTGGGTCGTCACGCACCTCGAGGCCGCCGGCTTCGAAGTCAAGAACGTCGACGTGCTCGGCGTGCACTACTCCGCGACGCTCTGGCACTGGTACAACAACTGGTGCGCGAACCGCGAGAGGGTCGTCGCGGCGTACGGCGAGCGCTGGTTCCGCGTGTGGGCGTTCTTCCTCGCGTGGAGCGTGATCGCCGCGCGGCAGGGCAGCTCGAGCGTGTTCCAGTTGACGCTGCACAAGAATTTGAATGCGTACCCGCGCATCCTTGGCGTGCCGAACCATGCGTCCATCCATGTCGCGCAGGACCGCGTGCTCGAGTGAGTCTTGCGTTCGCCGTTGCGCGGTGCTGTTGCTGATTGGGGTGTTTGCAGGCCGGTGGTCTGATGGACTGTATATGACGCTACGATACCCGCTTAAAGTTACTTACCCTCGATCTAAATACGCTCCATGTTCGGCTTATAGGTCGCGGGGCGCTGTGAATGCATGATCAGCATGAGATGTGATGTTCAAAGAACGCCGGCGACGCTGGAATCTGATAATGCTGTTGTCGCAATTGCGCTGTCGATCTGTAATTCCTGGAATACACAGGTTGGAGTATATTGGTGCATAGTACAGTAGGTGAGTGCCTTCCTGCGCAGGCATGATACAGAACAGTCGTTACCGGACTTCGCTATTCGTGGTGGCTGTATAAGGTGAGCTTGTTTTGTGTGGTATAGAGATAAGCTGATGGTCTGCAGCAGGCTTTGCGATGGGTATCTCGTGCGAGCGGCAGGCCAACAAGTCAGAGATTGGAAGCTGGGTCGACGACACGGTGGGGCCCATGCGCGGAACAAAATCAGGTTTTCGAAAGAGCTGCGGGACTTCAACTTGCAGAAGACATCCCAGCCATCGGCACGAACCAGGGACCCGTGCGCCCGCCCGCGCCCGACCGCCAGAGCTTCCGCCGACACAGATGCGCGGCGCACGCACGGCGCCACACCTCTGCGGCACACGGGTCCTCATCCGTGTCCGGCCCCGCGCCGTATCCGAGATGCCCTGGCGCGCGCGCATCCTGTGCGGGCGCATCGAGCGTCCCGAACTCGTAAGCCAGCGTGCAGGCTTCGCGCCGCTGGTAGTGGTACGCGAGGGCGAAGTCGTGCACCGTGCAGGGCTCGGCCGTGGCCGTGGCGGCGTCGAGGTCGTACTTCTGCCCGGCCTCGAGGACGAGGTGGGCGTCGCGCAGCTGTGTGAGCTATGGGTGGCGGATGGGGTAGCAGCAGCGCGGGATGGGGTCGCGTGTGCGAGCGTCCTCTGTGGCATCGACGCTCGGGGGATCTTCTGGGGCGATGGTGAGAGTGGCATCTGGAGTGTTGGCAGGCTGGGGTCGGCTGACCATCGCGCGGAAGGCGGGCGAGGCAAGCGATGGGATGGTCTTGTAGGTGCGGAAGCTGAGATTGTCTGACGAGCGCAGGATGATATCTGCGTGCTTGTCGTTGAAGGGTGCATCGGCGTAGCGAGGATCTGTCGGATCAGACATGGCAAGATGTACTTGGAGCAACGCAGACTAAAAGGTAGGTAGGTAACTTGGACAAAGTACTGATATCGTTCCCTCAGAGCCTCGAGGCTAAACCGTGGCCGCCAGAGATCGTAACGCGTAGCCACAACAGACGGGCGTCTCGAGGACGGGACAAGAAACCATCAGGAGAGCTATTCCACGAAGCTGGTCCGCTCGGAGGTTTGAGGTCTCGAAACCACCTGGATGAGTACGCTGACAGCATGCGCGAGCTGGGCGTCAATTTAGTCAAGTCGCATCCATATATCATCACACCCTTTGACCCGTTCTGAGAGAGACACGAAATTCATCAATCATGCAACAGCTAGTTCGAAGCTACGTGTACACGGCGACGCAAAGATATCGTACAAACGGACGAATTCACAATACGGACTACTCACCCTCGACGTGCGTAACACAGAGGCTACTCACCCTTATATTTCGACATATCCAAGAAACAGCAATGACACAGACCTTCAGCGCATCAGCGCACCCCGTGGCTTCCGCAGCGCCTCCGCGATACCAAGGAATGTCTCAGCCAGCCGGACCTAGACAGCAGTTATCGCACCACGTGCGAAGGAGGACCGACGCTATACTCACCGTGTCGAGTGCTACTGCATAGGACGACGGCACCGCCGCGGCCGCGGGCAACAGTGGGTCGCGGGGCGCATTGTTTTGCACCTCGAGCGCGATCTGCGCCATGCGGCGCAGCGTCGAAGACTGATTGTCCATGCCAAATGAGACGGCGTGAAACGAGAGCGGTTTCCTGGGCAGAGTTGGGCGTGGTATTCAACGGGATAGGGAGGAATTGCTTACCCACGGCGCACAGCGGTAAGACAGAGGTCCTGCACGGTCTGGTCCGAGACCGAGCACTCGCCATCCGACAGGAAGATCATGACGGGGCTCCTGCGCACCAGGTACTATACATTAGTGGGTCTCGCAGAAGCAAGAGTCTGCGCAGCTCACCGCTCCGTGCTCCAGCTCCCCTCCATGATCGCCTTGGCTTCCAAAAGCGCTGCGGCGAAGTTTGTACCGCCGTCTGCGCGGTGTGGCAGCACCGCATCGAGCAGGGCGTCGGGCGTTCGTGCGAAGTCGTTCGTAACGGCTTTTACGACGCGGTGGTCGAACATTAACACGCTATAGGCGTCCCGCCGGTTGGCGGCGGCTTGCTGACCCTGTCCAGCGATGGCTGCATGTCGTGCGGACCAGAAGCCATAGAGCGCGGATAGTACGGCGCCGAGACGGTTGTTAGATGCGCGGGCGATGCGGTCGGTGGCTGGCGCGTTAGGCAACGGGCGGCGGTCGCTGGAGGTCATGGAGCCAGATCTGCGCGGACGAGGAAATATTTAGTGTACGCAGGACCTCCAAAGGAAAAAAAAAGGTCGGACCTGTCGATGACAAAGATCCTGCAGTAGTGTGAATGGTTTACGACACTGGAGATCAGGGGAGCGACATACACATGGAAGGCCTGTTGCAGCACGACCGGGTTTCGACACGAGAACTGATGGCCGTCGTTTGATATGTATCCCATCCCAGCAACTGCAGTGTTGGGGTTCTGCGGAGGGTGGAACATCGGCAGGGTGCAGAAGGACGGCTGCGCAGGTGCGGTAGCCGTCGCAGCGTGCTCCGGTCCTGTGATGAAGGTCGAAAAAGAGCGATGCCAGCAAAGATATCACTGACCTGAACACATCGCATCGCTGGATAGCGTTAGTATAAAGGATAAAGCACGATCATACTAGGGCTGACTCACCATTTAGCAAAGTTTGTCTGCTCGTCCCTCGGGTAAGGATCTGGAGCTATTCTCAGCGACCATAGCGCACAGGACGAACAGACCAAAATACCTCTGAAACCTGAGTTAAGTTTAGAGTATCATCAGCATTATGTCGAATACATGGCAATCATACCCACCCATCCTGCGCCAATGAAGCGCATGCGTGATATAGTCCTTAGCACGGTCCGGGATTGGCAGCATCCTCGTATGGATATGCTGAATGTCTGGGCCATCGCACAACGTTCCCTCCTCGGTACGACAGTAGTCAATATGCGCATGGCGTCCCAAGGACAAGCAGACAAGATTGCACATCATCGGGGCGCCCTCATCATTTGCAGAGAACTTACGACCTTCCAGCTCAACCACTGTACCGTCGGGTCCATCGATTGCCCAGCGGGTTTGTGACATGGATCCATGGCGGGTCTCATGCTCCTGCTGCGTATGGCCTAAAATAGCTAGTCAACAAAAGAAGAGATATAGCGTGACATAGACAAACCGAGGGGAAGCGTGCAGAAGTATCCGCAACTCTCGCATCTGATTTGAAAATCGTTTCAATATTCGTATCAGAGTACAAATTGGGCTAGACTTTCCGGGCCTCGCAGAAGTGGAAGGGATTTTTCTCCGCACTGTGATTGTGCGCGCCCTCGTGTGTAGTGTCCCCGGGCGCGATGATCTTAATACACTTCAACCGTTTGCTGACTGGAGAATTTCGTTAGTACCTATTGTTACGCATCTGTAAATTGATTTACGCACTCTGGTTATACTGAAACAGATAGGAGAAGATATCAGCGACTGTGTGCTCCTTTAGACGGCGAGGATACCTTAGTGTACTGAAAAGTCTCATGCCGACCCGTGAAGGTAGCCTCGATTGACTGCGGTGCAGTATCGATCTCGCAAACCCCGGGGGCGCTACAGAGGGATGGACACGAATGTTCCTGTCTGTCGGTTTATCAGGGTGAAGATCCAAGAAGAGATTCATTGAAAGCGGACCCGCAGAGGTGAACAGCATCGATGTCTAGTCCGTGAAGATGGTCTTCGTTGCAAAGGCGTTTGCATAGCTGGCAGGTTATGGGGCATAGCCTATTGTCACATTCGTGTTCGGTATGTGCCTCATGACTGCCGAAAAAAATCGAGTCAGCCCGTGGTTATCAACAAGAAGCTGACGAATTTAAACCTAGGAACTCGGCAGGTCCCACGGCATTCAAAGACTTCCCCGTCTGGAGCTTGAATTCCTCGGAGATCGCACGGCTATAGCAGGGAGCGTTACAAGATTCGACAGAGAAAGAGGCTTTCTACGCATACCTCGCCGCACATGTGAACGGAGGCAGCGCAGCAGTGCTCATCCTCCGGATGTCCAGCAACCTGTGGAAGAATTAAGTAGCCGACCAGTTCGACGAACACCATGCTCACTTTTGCACATTCCTCCAGACAGCCTGGCTTGCCGATTTGCTCGCAACGTTCACCACATAAATGCATGTTCACAGCGCATCTGATTTTGATTTCAGTCAAGAGATGTCCAGGAGATAGCAGATTTACGTACATATGTCGACCTGAGTGACCAGCACTAATCTCTAAATTTAGACAGGCTTTATTACAAGAAAGAATCGAACGACTTACCGCATGCCGCAGGGCCGTTCCTCGAAGCCCTGTTCATCGCAGAATTCACAAATATGGATGCAACGATGAGTTCCGGTCTCGCAGTTGTGTGCCCCGTCGTGAAGACGAGTGCGGACACAAAACAGATGGCACGAAGCACATTGAGCCTTGCAAAGTTGGACATTCGATCGCAAGTCAACCGCACAGTTCTCGAAAGTCCGTCGGAGTTCTTCAATGCTGGCATGAGAGGTTTGGAAACGGGAAAGGTTTGCAGTGATCCACTCCCGAACATGATCGACGCGAAGATCCACTAGGCTGTTGATATGTGCGTCAAGTTCCGTCATCCAATCTGAATCAGGAATATTTTGACGGGAGCCGAATCGATCCCAAGATGTCCTCAGAGTTGACAAGACCTTGTCGCGATCACTGTGCTCGACGTTGGGGCCAGAGAGAAGAAAGCGAGCGCCAGTGTCCGGTTTCTCGATCGGAACATCGTTATCCATGTTCTGCAAGTCATTGTGTACCGTGATATACCTTCATTGTTAACTCCAAAACGTACCTTCAGAGGCTCAGAATCGAACTCAACATCAGCGAACCCAGTTTCCAACGCCGTCGGAAGCAGGGCTAAGAGATTTTGAGCCCTATGAGCTGCCATGGTTTCTGAAAGGTCAACTGAGTCACCGAGTCCTGGATCACCAAAGCCGGGGACCACGCACGCGACAAAGCACCCCAGTCATTTGCCTAAAAATGTAAACGGTTTAGGATGAGATTGACGACTTCGGACCCTCAGGAATGCTTACCTTCAATTTCGCCATCAATGTCTTGAGCGTATGGAGGAACTCTCCCGCAGTGTTGTGGGTGGTCCTCTGCTGATCCAGCCGTTTCTTGAGAGTACCGAAGAGCTTGTAAAACTCTCTAGACTCGATGACGGGCCATGGTATAATGTTCAGCTTGCCGGCATGCAGGCGCGAGATGAAGTTCGCGTCTTGTTCCTCTTGAACGATCTTCTGGAATTTCAGCGAAAACCTGGAAAGCATGTTGACAGATCGGATATGCAATATTACCAATTGACTTACTCGCGTGTAATTTCTGCTTTGTCGGAGTCGACAACGTCCTATCTATGGTGTCAGTGCGAGAATCTCAAAATTGAGTATTAAAACTCGGCCGAACCTTGATGATGATGACCAATGTCGACTGGAAAAGCGACGGATTGGCGGCTGGGTCCAGAACAGAGGAGCTCGATTGGAAGGATTGGAAAAGACCTGTGATGTCGCGACTCAAGGCAAAATTATTGCGGAAGAGCACCTGATAGCAGGCAAACAGCGTTAGTCGCGGTGCGATGTAGATGCAATTTCGATATACCAAATTAGAGATAGCCGAATTGAACAGCACGAGAAGTGTATCTTCTTGTGCCGAACGTTCAATACTGTGTACACCTTTCCCGGAAATGAGCTAATTGAATCGACAGTATAAGTTCGGAAAACCCACCTTCAAAATCGAGCGCCACGATCAAGGCTTCGTCCGTGGGCGTCACAGACATCCATACGCCCTCTAGAATAATGTGAGGGCCCCTCTAAGGTAGTTTACGAAGGATTTGACCCACCCGTTGTTCTCATGGCGCTACCCGCGAATGAAGTGTCGACGAGATGGTTTAACGCAAAGCTCTTGCCCACGGACTGCTCGCCCATTGACGAAACCACTTTGACACGCTGACACAAGTTCAGCGCAGGTGGTTTGAAGAAGCGACAAACACACCTTGTCGGCCATGTAGGACTGGAAAAGAGATTCATACCACCCAAATGACAGATTGTCCATAATCCTCGTCACTTCGGCTCCCAAAAGCGATTTCTCGAGCTCTGGAGAGAAGACCCCATCCTTCAAAGGGATGAATCTGTTCTCGCGACAGACTGCAATATGGATGGGGATCAAGCAAAGAAGGTCTGCTAGCCATTCGCCAAGGCGGAAGCTTGAGACGGCTAGTTTTCCCGAAAGGCTTTGCGTGTGGAATTTGCCAAATGTCGACGTAGAGACGACAAGATTCTGAAGTTCTTCGCCTGTCGGTTTCCTTGTTGTTCTCTCAAATGTTGAGATCATGTCTGAGAAATAAGACGCAAAGGGATAGGGTCCTTGATCAGTGACGAATGTGAGCGCCTTGCGATGGCGGTCACTTGAAGATGTGATAGTCCGACGGCTGACTGCCGCGACAACGGGGAAGCGGGTCCACATCTCCGCGTGGCAATCAATGAGAGAGTTATGCTCGGACTGGCGGTCAGTGCCTGTGGACGACGCTTTGCCTCCTTTTTCTTTGAACATGAACTCCGTAACCTTGCGCTTGATGTCGAGGACCAAGGATCGGCAACTTTGAGAGGCGAGGTCGAGGCCGAGGAGATGAACGTTGTGTCTATTGCCCATGGAGGAAAGTAGCGCAGACGACAGAGGGAAGTCAGGTAGCGAGAGAGGGATCCCTTCAGTCGAGCCGAAAGTACTCCAATGGTACGCCGTGAGGGTCACTCCGGAGGCAGAATCTTGCAATATGAGCATACATGATCCATCCGGCGCTGAAAGAACGCGTTTCGGGATCTGACCCAGTTCGACAGTAGCAGGCCTAAGTGGCACCATGAGTCACAGATGACGACGCAAAGTGCGTAAACGTACCGGAATTGTAGAGATACCAACGAGACGATCCTAGCCTGGGAATGGGAATCCACTAGGAGCACTTCCTCGCTTCCATATACAAAGCATATATGATGAATGATAGTATCTGGTTGATACCAAGGTACCATGTTGATGGAGCTACCCCAAGCCTGGAGAGTCCCGAAAGTCTCGTCGAATGCGAAGATATGCAACTGCAGCTGAAGCAAGGTATCAGAAAAATGAAGACCAGTCTAGTCAGATGGTCACACCTTCTCGGAGGCGCAGAGAACCAGAGTTCGCTTTGCCTCGTCAAATGCGAGGAGAAACGCGTGCCCGATTTTGTCTCTATGAAGTACTTTCTTGTATTTCTCCCGCTTAATGGCGCCTTCAATGGAGGTGACGCTCTCGAGGTAGACCAAAATCTTTCCATGAGTGTCCGCAAGAATCAGGAGGATCTTATCGCCCTCAAGGAGCTGCGCGTACCTACAAGGTCAACGCATCGTTAGTTAAGCTCCAACGGCACAAGATAAGAAATTTACTCGATAGTGATCCCTAGCGGGAGGCGGAACGATGATGCAAATCTATCGTTGCTTATCGGGGATGGTATGAACGTCGAGTCTAACTGCATCTTGTGCTGGTCCTCCGCCGTTAGGCTTAAAGGACGGATTTGGTATTCGACGGCGGCATCGACAAGTGTGTCTTGATGACCCGTAATCTGAAAACGTTCTGTTTGACCCCATTGGAGTTGTTACTGGAGAATTCAATGTGAGCAGAACCCGGTTTATGCGAACCTTCGCCAAAGTATTTGTAGCTTGACTCCTTTTCAATGCGCTCAATGGAGACATGTCTACAAGTAAATTATGGACATTAGAACATTATCGTCATGGCATGAGACAGGCGAGACGTACAGACTGGACTGAGCCTGCGATATTTCCGCGATCTGGTGGAGAAATGCGGCCCGCGCCTCGTGAAGAGCAAGGGCGTCTTCGTTCATGATCTCCCGTTGCAGCTGCTTCTCGCATTCCTCGCGTTGGAGAAAGATTGTCCTGTGAAGAATTTTTTTGTGCAGACTAGGCAAAGTTTTGATGAGCTGCTCATGTGCGATGTGAATGATACCGGCGATAGCGTCTTTCACGAGAGGTATTGGCTTTTTGCTCTCGGTTGACTTTCGAAGGAACTCCGCATCGCTCAGCTTATATGTAAGATCTCGTGCCTCCCTCACCAAGAGGTCGATCTCAGCCTTACTGCTATCTCCAGATGACCTCCAGATATATGACATGGCAGTGGAGATGACTCCCGACTTGGTCCGCGGACTGACTTCGAGTATCCTGGATAGGTTCTGGAAGTTTCCGTCGTTGAGCACGACGCTGGCCAGCTGGTTACGTGTCGACTCGTCGATTGACTTGTAATTCCGAAATAGAGTATGCAGAACCAGCAGCCTCTCCTTGATACCTTTGAAGTCCGTGCCTTTGATCGTTTCGAGCTTGGCATCCTGCAAAGTCTCCTTGAAATAAGTACCGAGTTTAGGGTAAAGGGTGCACATATTCCTGAAACGATCTATGACAAAGAAGTGGTTCAATTCGGCGTATTTAGGAAGCAAGCGTCGATGACTCACCAATAGCCAGCGACCTCTCCTGCTCACCAACTCTAGCGTTTTCGGATACAAATGAATCATGCTCTAACGCTCTACATGATTCCTTATTTTAGTTCGAACGTTTCTTGGTTCACGGGAAAATACGAACGGATAAAGTTGTAAAATTTCATGGATCAAAGCTTCCAGCAGATCTTCCCCCAGTTGTTTCGTGTTCTCTTGTAAACTTTGAGATAGTTCATTCTTGCGCGCTTCAGATTTCACCGTAGAAGCCTGACTAAGTGCCCTCCTCTTCTCGAACCAAGCATCACACTCCTTTGGAAATCGAGCGCGTAGGCCATTGGCTATCAGAAGGCTGTAAAACTCGTCTTCCAAGTTTTCAGATATGTGCAGAGAACCGTCTTGCCTGAAAGACGACGTTAGTACATACAACTACTCGAAGTGAAATAAGCGTTCGCACAAGAGGGTATGCAGCTGACGACGGTTGATGCCCTGACCGACGATATGCTGACGCGAAGTGCTGGCTGGAACAAATCTTGAAGTCATGAACCCTTGGACTGTCTCGCCCGGCAAAAGCTTGGGCAGGAAATGTGCCGCGTCCATCGGGCATTTAGAACCAGGCTCATACGCCGCGATAGAGTTCGAGAACATCTGGTCGTGAAATTTAGCTTGATCGCTAGATCTAAATGAGTTATAGCATTGCGGATCTACCTTAAAGCCCTCGCGGCTTGTAACATCTTCCTCTTGCTCCTTTGTCTTTGCAACTTCAAATGTGTAAAGCCTGTCGGACTCTTCTTCGTCTATGTCCATCGACATGTCGTCCTCGTTGTCGTCACGCCACACAATCGCTCGAGCATGGTGACTAGAGATCAACGCGACTCGTTGATCGGAGACTTTCATGAGATATCTGGAAGGAGGATCAGTTGGCTATCCGCCCAGCAGAGAAGATGCACGTACCTCATGAACGTCACTCGATTCCGCCGCACAGTAGAAATTGCATTGTCGTTCCACGTCGTATCTTCGGGCCAGTAAATAACAAAAGTTTGCTCGACGGCTGTGGACCTGGGAGACTGAAGGATGTAGAGACCGGAGCGCAGTTTCGGCTCCGAGACGCCGATGTCCTGAGTTCGCCTGCTTAGTTGACTGGCACTAGAGTATTATGTTCAGCCTTCGTCCACGAACGGAGACAAATGTCCATACGTTGCTCGATCGACCGCGTCGATGGATGTGAGAAACCTGATAAGCTCCTCCTTGCTCCCGTAAATTCCGACCGGCTTGATCGCAAGCTTGTCCAATGCCTTGAAGTCCACCTTGGTCAGTGTCGCATAGGATCCGGGGCTGAGGGTATTGATAAAATCGCGAAGCGAATCTTGGGCAATGATGACCTTGTCAACTGGGATGCTACATGAGTCTCTATCCTGGACAAGAGCGCGTCATCACGCACCAAGCCCTCCGCTGCCTTGTTCGCTGATAAGATCGAGGATGCGGTACAAGCCCTTGATCCGATCGCAGAGATCTAAGTTCGGTTTTGCGACCACGGGCTTCGGGTCGTCTTGCCTAGGTATGCTTTTGCTTTTGCCTTTAGCGTCCGTGTCGAGGTTAGCCTTAGGCGGGACATTGCCCGGGTTGGCGGAAGGAGTCGAGAAGTAATCGATGCCGCCCGGCTTGTCGACGGGTGACTGAGTGGCCGTCACCGGCAATGACGCGTACAAGTCTTCATCCGAGTCGTACGTGGCCGTCGTGCTGGGCGAATCGAACATCTGTAATAGATGGTTCAGCCCGAAACCAACATGCACGGAGCTAAGTTCCTACCGCTGAGTCGAAGCCACTCGAACCCGTGCTATCTGAATTTTGACTTTTATATGTTGTTTTGGAGGTATTTCCAGAGTCTCGCGACGCGAAAGAACTGGTTACATTAGTCCTCTGGTTTTTAGGATCTAGAAATTCCAGCTCCAGTCAGTAAATGAAGCTGCGATAGAGTCCTGAGAACACGCACCATTGATCATGACTGGTCGAGTGCCAGTATCAAGGTCGCTGCCGTGTCCTGGAGCTACGCTGAGCATTGATAATGAATTGAAATTCATACGGTTTACCTCGGGTCGAAGGCCCAATGTCGCGGAACGTGTCTGGCGGCAAAAAGGAATCGTAGCGAGATTGTTCGGTCATCGATGTCGATGAAGTTGCAGAATGACCTGGGGCGATCAACAATCCTACGTCTCCTTATAACCTACTTCATTAGATGGCGACACGAGGCTTGTCTAGAGTTCAAAGCATGGCAGGTTTGATGCTGCGCAGCTCTTCTTGGCCGCGCGGCGGTAGGAAGCAGGAAAAGACTGCGGAGAAGGTTCCAATGGCAAAGGATCGAGTCACTTCCTAGGACTTTGAACGTATTCGTGTTCCGTATCTGACGGGCTATCGAACCTTATCCTGCATATCCTTTCACATAACGTATTCTGAGCGCCAACGTCTTGACTCAAACGGCGACCTTTCCGTTGCCTCTCCGACCTTACCGAACCTCATTATTCTCCAACAGTATGCACAATGGTGACGAACCAACACACAATTCTTCAAGCATTGTAGATCTCCAGGTACCTCCCTGCACTCGATGGCCGGATGAACTTTGTCAAAATGGCCTGGAAAGGTATATAATAAACGGAATAGAAAGTGGGAGGAGTTGTAACTGCTGCAACATCGTATGATTAGTACTCTGTCTCAACGGTGGACAGTAAAGATAGGAACTAGTCACGTCCACAGCACCTAGTAGATCTTCAACGGAACTTTTTTGAGTACTTAGAAGAAAGAAAGCTGATTTTCATGGATGTTGGCGAGGGAAGTGACTTGGACTTGCCCGCGTCACACTGCGTCAATCGGCCTCTGACGCTTGTCACTGGCCGTTACTTGTGACGTCACGCAGGCCAGTGCGTGAGTGGGCCTCAACGTCGAACACAACAGTCACCTCGACGGAGCATCGCTGCTAGCACGATACAGTACTTCAATTGACCAGAACAATTGACCAGAACACTGTACGACGATTGTGACTTGGCCGATCTGCGGCACGCGCAGTGCCTCGTGACCGGTGGGACGAAGACCCTTCGAAGAAAAGGAAGCGATATGGCCCCTTCCGCAATCTAGTGAAAGGTGCGGTGTCCTTGGTTCACATCGAAGTCTTGCAAGCCCTTAGTCTGCCCTTTCCCATCGCCTCCCTGTCCCGCGCGATTGAAGCAAGCGGTCTGCAACTTGCAATGGTGGCTATCAGACCCACCAATGCACAAGTTAGCATTGATACGACTGACCTTGTGCAAGATGTCACAGCCAAGGGCTCCGAAAAGATTGTGTCTTTTGCGGGAACGAGCCAATATGGACTTCAAGGCTTGGGAGCATCTGCATGCGGACTCGCTGCATTGAACTTCGCCCGGGTCGTCTTCGCGAAGGCACAAGAAGGTATTCAAGGTGAACAATTGCTGCGGACAATCTTGACGAAGGAGACAGCAGAGGTGCGCACTAGTTTCTTGCATGGCGTTTTAGAAACTCACGCCTTTCGGTGGATAACAGGAGATTATCACTATCTGTTCCGCTTGGTCAGACAATCTTCATCTTGAAGTCGATGAAATATTTCGGATTCCTTTGTTCGACAAGTCATTAAAACATCGAGGGACTAAGTATGGTCGCCCTGATCTCGCTCAGTTTCGTCGTCTTCTTGGGTGTGTTGAAGGAATTTTCTTTTTATTGAAACCTCTCTGATCGATGCTGTTTTACGTCAGGGATCTCAAAGCTATTCGCGGCCCCGTAGTGCTTGTCATCACTCGTCCACCGGAAATCCTTGCATGTCTGAAGATCACCACAGCTAACGACAATGACATCTTCGTCATATTCGACTCACACTGCAGACCCGAATATCCCCATGGTGCGGGTTTCATTGTCAATGCGTCCGTGGACAAGACAGCCGCACGTCTCGTTAAGCTCCTGCCAGTAATTGACTTCCAGGACCGAGACTTACAATGGCAGGCACAGCTCCTAGCGAACTACTCCGGCCACGTCTTCGTCCCAAGCGGCCTCATCTTGAACGCGGCGAGCATGATGCGGATCGTCATGGAATCGAGCCTTGCCCTGCTGTCTTCGCGCGCGCAGGTCGCTGAACTTACGTCCCAGCACTCAAATCTGGTCAGCGAGAACAAGCGTCTGGAGGGGGAAATCGAGCAGATGGAAGAACGGCATCGCCAGGAGCGCGAGCGTCTGCTTCGCTCCGGTTCGCGCCACAATGCCTCGATCTCCACTTTCCGGGCCCCAGAACCAGTCGCAGGACCATCATCCTTTGGCCGTCCAGTGTCCTCCAACACATCGTCGCGCCCGAAGCACAGCCACCCGTCACCTTCAAGACCTCCAACATCATTCGACGAGGATTTCGACTTCGCTGCTCGCTTGCAGTCCGATTTTGCCCGGGCGGAGGAGGAGACGTACCAGAAGGCGCTCGAGCAGCAGCACCGCTACGACGAAGAGCGCGCACGCCTCGAGGCGCAGCGGCTCAAGCTCGCCGGAAGCGTAGCACCAGTTCCGGGACCCTCGTTCTCCGCTCGTCCATCAGCCCCCAAACCATCATCGCGCCCGACGCACGACCACGGCTCCCCGGCGGCATCCGACGACGACTTCGGCTTGGCGGCCCGTCTGCACACCGAATGGGTGCAGGCGGAAGAGCAGACTTACCAGAAGGTGCTCGAGCAGCAGCAGCGCTACGACGAGGAGCATGCGCGCCTCGAGGCGCAGCGGCTCGAGCTCGCCGGGAGCGTGCAGCGGCGCTTCGACTGCGGCGTCTGCTTCGAGGAGTTTCCCGAGGACTCCGTGGCGCGCCTCGAGCCGTGCGGACACGAGTTCTGCAGGGGCTGCATGCGCGACTATGTGAAGGCGAAGATCGAGGAACATCGCTTCCC
The DNA here is from genome assembly GCA_003675405.1 of Hericium coralloides. Taxonomy (NCBI): domain Eukaryota; kingdom Fungi; phylum Basidiomycota; class Agaricomycetes; order Russulales; family Hericiaceae; genus Hericium; species Hericium coralloides. Next base: position 132,287 of record QUOP01000140.1, read on the forward strand.
CGTGTTGTGCCCGATCTGTGCCGTGGGCAAGGGCAAGACCGAGCCTGGAGGTGAGCGTGCTCGACTTCGTGGTCTTTCGATGCGGAAGCTGATAGTGGCGGCACGTAGTTGTTACCGGCACGTTGGTCATGGAGATTGGGATTACGGAGGAACAACACAAGGTCTGGACCGAGATGGAGCTGAGCGCCTTCTCGGTCATGATTCACTGCCGCAAGTGGGTATCTGCAGCAGGGCAGTCACATCGGAAGGCCTCGGTCTGACTCTGTCATTGACAGATGCAAGAACTCGATGTTCGTCGATAAGCAGGACCTAGAGGACACCAATACGCTTGTTTGCCCGTTGCGCCCGTGCCGGTTCATATGGTGCAAGAACTGCCAGCAGGAGATCACGATCGGGGGTCCCAAGCACTCATGCGACGGGTCGTCAGAGCTGGACCATCTGATGAGGCAGCGGGGCTGGAAGTACTGCCCGAGTAAGTGAGCATGTCCTCCTCCATGATGTTGACTTCATATCTGGACAGGTTGTCGGACGCCGATTCAAAAGTCGTCAGGGTGCAATCATATGACAGTGTGTCACCATCGTCTTGCTGGCCTCAATTGTTCGCTGATGCAAACTTCTCGTGTAGTGCATGTCGCCGGGTTGTAACACGTTCGTATGATATCTAGCGAGTCATCGTCCTTCGTTACTGATTTCTGCCCACAGGCACTTTTGCTACATCTGCGGCCGGATGATCATCCAGTCTGCCATGCGGAACCAGATACAAAACGCCGTTGGTGCTCACTACCGGGTTTGTCGTCTTTTTGAAGACGTCCCCGATCAAGCCGTCCCGCCTTAGCACATAGACATAGAATACCATCTTATCTCAGTCCGTCATCGCGTCATCATGAAGGAAGAGTGTTCAAATTCGTATTCAGAGTGATACATTGAATGCTGTCGTAAGTTTCGTAATCGTACACGCACAACCCGCTCATAACGATTAGCCTTGGGAGTCGCGGAAATATTTCGTAGCCGTGAAGACCACCGCCCAATCCTGGCCAACGATATCTTATGATGTCTAGCGCAGCAACGAACCCCGCGGTTTCCGCAAAGACTCCGCAATATTGAGGAACGTCTCGGCGAGTCGAACCTGGATGAAATCAAGCGTTTCAGTCTTTCAGATAACTTAAGAATTTCGCAGATAGAATAGGTTAATACGTACCGAATTGAGAACCTCTGCGTAGGATGAGGTAACGGTCGGACCCATCTGTCCTGTCGCGTCGGCCGCATCTTGATTCTGTATGTCAAGGGCAATATCTACCATCCGGCGTAAGGTCGCAGAATCGGCATCTCTGCCGAATGATACCGCATGGAATGAAAGAGGTTTCCTATACGGACGTGGCTCGTTACTTGTACCACCCATACTAGTATGAACCCTTACCCGAGGCGTACGGCTGATCGACATAAGTTCTGCATTGTCAAATCCTCAACCTCGGAGACGCCATCCGACAAGAAAACGACTACAGGACATCTGCCAATCCATCAGCAGGAATGATCATTTGAACAACGAGCACCGAAGGCGTACCTATCTGGGCTCCAATTTTCCACCATGAGGTTATGAGCATGCTCCAGAGCAATGTCGAAGTCGGTGATATACTCGGCTGGATGCGGCAGAACCGCAGTCAGGAGCTCATTTGGAGAACTTGTGAAATCATTCACGATCGGCGAGGATGCTTCGTGGTTGAATAAGATGACGCTGTACGCGTCGCGACGACCATGACCCCGGCGACCAGCCGTGACTGCAGCCTCGCGGGCAAGCAAGAAGCTGTACAGCGCTGAAAACACCGCACCAAGTCGATTGTTTGCATATTGCACGATTTGAGCACTGGCCGGAGTGTTGGGAAGAGGCCGACGGTCAACATGGCCCATGGATCCGGACCTGAAATGTTCAGTTATTCACTAATGAAGTTGCACCCCATATAACATGAAGCACCGACCTGTCGATAACAAAGATCCTAAGATGGATATAAAACATGATGTTAGAGTCGGAGCATCATCGTTATGAAGACAAATAATGTCTTACACGTGGAAAGAAGGCTGCATGAGAACCGGGTCTCGACATTCGTAATGATGGCCATCCCTTGAGACATGGCCATGGCCAGCTTGCGCAGCGTCTTCGGCCACAGGAGCATGAAACATTGGGAGAGTACAATATGACGGTTGGGCTGGGCTGCCGGCAGAAGCCAAGTGTTCCGAACCTTTTGAAGGCATTTTTGATTCGTCCCAATACTCTCAAACCTGAATATCTGACCACATACCTGGACACATTGTATCGCTATCGTGCAGTGTCAGTGATCAGGTCAAAAGACAAACAAGATTCGTGGTTCACCATTTTGCAAAGGACAATTGTTCGTCTCGAGAATACGGGTCTGCAGGGAAAGATTTCATATTTTTGCTATGCGAGTTTGACTCGTTCACAAACCTTTGAAACCTGCGGCCGATCAGATTGAGTCATATATTAACCGAGCGAATAGGGTAACATACCCATTCGTTGCCACTCAAGTTTATGAGTGATAAAATCTTTGCTGCGGTCTGGATCCGGCAGGAGCTTCTTCGGAATGTGCTCTATATCTTCAGAACCGTGGCAGGTGGCGGGATCTTGGGAACGACAGTAACTGACGTGTACATGCCGCCCGAGCGATGAACACACGAGATTGCACATCATTGGTGCGCCCTCATCGTTCGTCGCAAATCGCCGCCCGTCGAGGTCAACGGTTGTGCCGTCAGGTCCGTCGATGGTCCATCGAGTCTTAGACATGGACCCATGCGACGTCTCGTGTTCATGTTGGGAGTGTCCTTCCAAAGATCTCACGAATAAGTGCATGAATCTCGTACTTGGGAGTGGTGAGCACAGACCTAACGGCAGGGTACAGTAATACCCACAGTTCTCGCAGCTATCGGTGAGCCGATCATAACACAAGATTTCAGCATAAATTTGTTGCAGGTCGAGAGGTTACGCACCGAGATTCACAAAAATGGAATATCTGGTGTTCATCACTATGACAATGACTGCCTTTATGATCAAGCGCACCAGCATCGATCTGTTTGATACACCTGAGCCGCTTGGCAACTAAACATCCTGTGAGATGAAATTTTTGATGGAAGGGATGATATTGGCAAACCTTGGGTATACTGAGATAGAGTTTTGTTCAGACAATGTTCCTGAGACGATGATAAGAAGCACGCTACCTTGGTGTATTGAAACGTTTCGAGTTTGCCAGCAAACGTCGCCTCGATGGAATGGGGTGCGGTCTCAATTTGGCAGATTCCGGCAGCAGAACAGAGCGCATTGCATGGATGTGCTTGACTGAAGCGAATGCATCGATCAAAAGTTGAGACACGATAGGAGGAGGAACAGGAACAGACCCGCAAAGGTGTGTCTCGTCCGTCAGGCCGTGGAGATGAGGTTGATGGCAGAGTTGCTTGCATAGTTGACACGGGATAGGACACAGCCGATTGTCGCATTGATGGATCGAGTGTTCCTCATGACTGATAGATGCAACATTGTTAATGTTGAAAACGTTGGGATCGAAGATAGGTGACCTCGTACCTGGGCACGCAGCAAGTACTTTCACACGACCAAACTCGCCCATCCGGAAGTTTTATGTTTGACAAGCCGCAGGGCTGAAGCTTATATTCAGCGACACAAAAGAAATGAATTTGATGATGTCCATACCTCTCCACACATATGAAGTCGAGCGGCGCAGAGGTGCTGTTCGTCCTGGTGTCCAAGAACCTAGATATTCGCTTCAGTAACTGCCACTCGTACGGGCGACATTAATATATGACCTTTGTACATTCTTCGAGGCATCCCCGCTTTCCGGACAACTCGCAAAGTTCGCCGCATAGATGGGTATTCACGACACACCTGGACAATTGACGTAAGAAAGAAAGTCGCAGACAGGACCTCGATCTACTTACACGTGTTTCCCAGGATGGCCAGCGCTGAGACGTTATTAGAATGGTAGATTATCCGAAAGCAAACTAACTTACGACATTCCACAAGGCTTGATCGATGACTCCTTTGCACAAAATCCACAGTCGTGTATGCAGCGGTGGGATGTGCGGCAGTCATGAGGGCCGTCGTGCGAGCGAAGTTTGATGCATAACAGTTGACAGTCCGTACATGTCGATGTACACAATTGAACGTTGGTCTTCAAATCGAGAATGGCACTGCTGAATGCTCTGCGCAACTCCTCAATACTAGAATGGGTCGTTTTGAATCGGGCCAGGTTCGAAGAGATCCACTCTCCGACGTGGTCAATCCGCAGCTCTACTAGATGACTGAGATAGGAGGAGAGGTCTGCCACCCAGTCGACGTCAGTCCTATGTTGACGAAGTGGTGCTTGGTCCCAGCCTTCGCAGAGTATGGTCAATGTCGTATCTGGATCGATCGAGTCGGGGACGGAGGCGACACTGAATTTCGCATCAGTGTCGGCTTTCTCGATAAGCAGGTCTGTATCCAGATTCTAATTTGCATTCAACTTCATGCCTATCTGTGATTGAAACAGACAAACCTTAAGCGGTTCGAGGGCAGGCTCGATCTCAATGAACCCTGTTTGCATTGCTTTTGGCAAGAATGCTGTTAGAGCTTGCGCTCGATGCGCGGCCATTGTATCTAGAGCTGTAATGAGTTCTCGACTTGGTAAATCAGCAGCGACAGGCTTACGGGAGAGAGCGCCCCAATCATTAGTCTGTAAGTTATGCGACACCGTCACTATAGTCGTATGAAATTCGATAGTTGATCCCTACCTTCAGTTTTGCCATCAGAGTTTTCAGGGTATGTAGGAACTCCCCGGCTGCATGGTGCGTTGTCGGCTGCCTCTCAAGCAAATGGTCCAACGTGTTGAACAGTCTATAAAATTCACTGGACTCTATGACAGGCCAGGGAATTATGTTCAGCTTTCCCGCATGGAGACGTGTGATGAAATTGGTGTCTTGCTCTTGCTGGACGATCTTCTGAAACTTCAGGGAAAATCTGACGCGTGGTCAGACTAAAATTTTGATAGGATGGACGTAGTGACGGACTCGCGTGTGATCTCCGTCTTGTCCGAATCGACGACATCCTGTTTCGAATATTGAAATAAGTGGTCAAAGCACGGGCTGAAAATTTGTACCTTTATAATGATAAGAAGTGTTGATTGGAAAAGACTGGGATTCGCTGCGGGGTCTAATATGGTAGCGCTCGACTGGAAAGATTGAAAGAGACCGGTGATGTCACGACTGAACGCAAAGTTGTTTCGGAACAAGACCTAGATAGATATCATAAAACGGTACCCATCGCGACGCCGTGCTTAGAACGTACCAGATTCGATATAGCCGTGTTGAACAAGACAAGTAGTGTATCTTCCTGTGCAGATCGCTCGATGCTGTGGACACCTGTGAATAAAGGATAAGTGCAAATCCCTGAGGAAGATATTGTCAACTATCGGACCTTCGAAATCGAGTGCCACTATTAAAGCGTCATCAGTGGGCGTGCACGATAACCAGATGCCCTCTGGTAGTTATAGCGTCAAGAATGAACTCAAATGAGATTATCATGATTACCGACCTGTAGTTCTCATAGCACTCCCAGCAAATGAGGTGTCCGCCAGATGATTCAGCGCGAAACTTTTGCCAACTGACTGCTCGCCCATTGAAGACACGACCTTGACGGGCTACGGCTTTTGATTAAAAAAGATCCAGATTTGAATACCGAGGACGTCGTACCTTTGAAGCCATGTACGACTGAAATAGAGATTCATACCATCCGAACGTGAGGCTATCCACGATCCTGTTAACTTCAGCTCCGAGCAGAGATCGTTCAAGGTCCGCAGAGAAAACTCCATCCTTTAACGGGATGAATCGGTTTTCGCGACAAACGGCGATGTGAATGGGAATCAAACAGATCAAATCGGCCAACCATTCCCCCGCACGTAGAGACGAAATCTCCCAGCTTGCTTCATCAACCAGCGTGAATTTGAGTGATTCGAAATCTGCTGCACGGATAAGAAGGTTGTCCAGTTCACGCCCAGTTGGTTTCTTTGTTGTGTTTTGAAAACGTTCGATCATGTCATTGATGTACGCAGGGAAATCAGAGTGGCCTTCGTCAGCAACGAAGACGAGTGCTCGTGCTCTGCGTTGGCTGGTTGAGGTTATAATGCGGCGCTCTATTGCTGGCAATACGGGAAATCGGGTCCAGACGTCGTAGTGGCAATCAATCAAGCTGTTGTGAATGGTTTTGTGGCTATGTGAGCCTTGCGACTTGTGATTTCCCGATTCCTGAAACATGAATTCTGTTACATTGCGGGCAATGTCGAGGACAATCGACTGGCACCGCTGCGATGAAGAATCCAAACCGATCAAGTGGACATTGTTGCGATTGATGAGCGAGGTCAGTACTATGTCGTCTGTTGGAAGATCCGGTATATAGATTGAAATACCGCCAGAAGAGCCAAACGTGCTCATATGATATGCAGTGAGAGTCGGAAGAGAGTTCTCGATGAATAAGGCCAACAAACAGGATCCATCCGGCGAGGACCAGATTTTGCTAGGAATCTGATCCAGTTGAAGTGATGCCGGCCTATGATGATATCAAGTCAGGATCTCACATGTTGTCGCCCAGCGACGCAGATACTTACCGACATTGAAGAGTAACAAATGAATATATTCTCACGCGGAGATTGGAATCAAGTAAGAAGATCTCTTCATTCCCGGAGATGAAGCACGCCAGGAGAATCGTAGTTGATTGACCAGGATCAAGGTACCATGCACGTAGATTGGCCTTGGACCTAGTTTCCAGATATCTGAATGTCTCATCAAAGATGAATGCATGAAGTTCGATCTGAGATTACGCGCCATGTAAGTGTTATCGAAATGACTTGAGATCAACTCTGCATACCTTGTCACGTATACAGAGAACAAGCATTCTCTTGGACTCGTCGTATATGAAGATGTCTTCCTCACTGGTCTTTCCGCGCGGTAGGATCTTCTTGGGTTTCTGGCGGTGGATAGAGTGGGAGAAGTCCATCAAGTCTTCGAGGTAGATCATTGCGTTCTTGCTTTCGTCGAAGAGAATGAGCAAAACCTTTCTATTCTCGAGTACCTGCATATGTCTGGGGACCGCGTGAGAACGTAAGCCCGCAGTATAAAGGACAACTCACGCTATGCTGCACCCACTCGGAAGGGTGAATTTTACAGCGTGCCTTTGCTCGGCCATCGGCTTCGGAACAAAGGCTGGGTCTAGCCGCATATCATGCTGCTCGTCCGTTGATATATTTAGTGGATAGATTGTGCATTGGAGCGTGGGATCACGACGCAAAGAACGCCACCCAGTAAATCGATATGGCTCTGTCGAAGAAGTGGTTGGTCGCCTGGTATTTATAGAACGATAAACGAGTCTTACCTCGACTGGATGCAGGCGTTTCGATTTCTTCGACACGAACCCATCTAAGATGATCAAGTCAACGACGGGCGACGCACATATGAGGCAATTGCACAAACGCTCGAGGATATGTGGGAGCCAGATTATTGATCTCAGTAATGAAATCTAACGTTAGTGACTTGGCCATCTCGTTCCTCTGATTAGACACTGCTTTTCGGACCTCCTTTTTGCATGTCGCTTCCTGAATAGCTAAGGCTTGGTCGGAGATATCCTTGACCAACTTCTGAATGGCTTTTCGAAGATGAGCCAGTGCATTGTCTTTCAGTTGACGTTTGACATCATTTAAAGTTGGATCGTCCAAGGCGAAGTCATCGAGGTGCTGGATGAAGTTGGCATCTTTGACACTTGACTGGTATGCGCGAGCCTCCTTCATGAAGTCAGATCCTTTGGGGGATGTAGATTCCTTGAAGATGACGCGCCGATATGCAGCAGTTGCTATTGAGAGAATCAGACCCGGACCTGCAGCTGAAGCGGCTTTCTCTGCATCACGTATATGGTTATCTAGAAGCTCCCCGACGTGCTTTGTATCCTTCGCAGAGCAGATCGCCTTCGTGAATGCTGCAGTCGCTGAAGCATTCAGATCTGCGTATTTGCGAAGGAAGAGCTCAACGACAATGAAGCGCTTCTTGAGTGATTGATAGCGTGGGTCCGGGATTTCATCGAGCTTTGCATCTTCGACCACTCGTTCATAAATCTGGTTCATCTTCGGATACATCGAAAGAAGCTGGGAAAGTTGTTCTAGTAGTGCATCTGTTCGTCAGCCGATGATTTCATGATTTCAGATAGATGCATACCGGCCTCAATGTCTTCCGGGTCGTTCGCCTGCGCTGGGAGGAACATCCCGCGGAACAGCCTTCCGAGACAGATCAACACCACGAATTCGCATTAAGAAAAGTGAACACAACTCACGGGAATGTGCTGATAACTTTGTTGACAATGCCATAACGAAAGTATTCGGACATGCGCACAGAACCATTCTTTAATCTAAACAAACCATGTGCCTCCTGAGCTGATTGCTCTGCAGCAAAGTGCTGGTCGATCTCTTTCATTTTCTGATACCATTCCGATGACTGCTGGGGCCAGCGGTCACGGAGGCAAAGCGTGTATAAAGTGTGAACAGCATCTTCGCAAAGATCCTCCGATAAAATGAGCGACTCTGCTTTCCTGAATGTGCGTGGGATCGTCAGCGATGCATAGAATATATAGGATAAACATATAACAACTGACAAAAGATCACAGATGTGAGTGCGAGTAAAGTCCTGATGATCGAAAGCCTCCGTCACTTCGCCTGAAGGCAAGAACTGCCGAGTCAAGAAAGCTTGCGCGACCTCTCCCGAAAGCAGCTGCGGCTTGTATGATGAAATATCACTACAACTTCCTTCAGGTGGCACGAAGGTTGTGAGGTGGGGAGATGTCATCTGGTCGTGAGCAAGGTTCATCAGATACTAGCATATCGCTTCTGCTCGAGACGACTTACCCTAAAACCGAGACGAGCAGTGACATTTTCTTCCTGCTCTTTTGTTTTCGCCACTTCGAATGTGAAAAGGCGATCCGTGTCACGGTTCTTTATGTCCAGAACGTTCCGTGACTTATCCTTGCCGCGCCAGACAATTGAATGCGCATAATCATGGGATACGAGCGCGATGACCTGGTCTGCGAGTTTGGTGAGGTATCTGGCCAGCAGGGCAGCATATGGGTCACCATTGAACCAAGGCAACTGGGAAGCGTACCGTAGGAAAGTTACTCTATTCCGTTTGACCGAGGACACTGCATCGTCGTTCCACGTGGTCGCCTCGGGCCAATAGATGACGTATATATGGTTTTCAGGAACAGTGAGCCCATGGGGTTTCACAGCGTACAACCCCGATCGTAAATCTGGCTCCGAGATGCCAGACAGATCATCATCGGCTCTGCATAGCTTGTCCGCACTGCCAGCGAGAGTTATGACACTTACCGTCAATGGGATAACTTCAAAGACTCACATTCCTCCACTGATGACTCCGATGGACAGTAGGAACCGCACGATCTCCTCGCGATTGCCATAGATCCCAACAGGCTTGATGGTCACCTTGTCTAGGCCTTTGAAGTCGACCTTTGTCAGCGACGAATACGACCCGGGACGGAGCGACTCGATGAACTCCCGCAGCGAGTCTTGCGAGATGATGACCTTGTCGACTGGCATTCGCAACAGTAAGCGCCATCAGTCAGAATCTCCCGGAAGGACTCACCAAGGCCACCACTTCCCTCCTCCTGGATCAAATCGAGAATCCGGTACATGCCTTTCACCGAGTGCATGAGGTCCAAGCTGTCGGTCACGGTCTTCTGCGTAGGAGTCCTCGACCCGTCGCGCTGCTTCGCAGGTGCAGGATCTGTATCACTGCCAAGGTTGAGCGATCTGAGGCGCTCAACGAGATACTCTGGAAGAAATGCAGGGGTATTCGCGACCTCCTCTACACCAACGGCGGCGTTCGCGGGCCCTGGAGACGGCGGCAGGGACATAAACTGCGCGTCATCGTCGGAATCACTGTCGTCGGAATCGTCGGAATCGATCTCGATGGTAACTGGGATATGCTCCCTTTCGTTGGCCTATCACGAATCGTCACGATGAAAACTATTTGGTATCAAGTCCTGATACTGACCTCCCCGCCAGGCTCGCTCCCTTTGTCCTTGTCGAGCACTTCCTCTTCCATGTTTTCCTTCAACTATCGCAACATTTAACGAAAGCTGCTTGAAGTCGTTGTCCGTCACTAGTACTCACCTTTTCTTCATGCTTCCTGTTCATTTGCTAGAACTCGATGAGCAAGGAAGACGACTAGACGTTTATCCTCAGCACTCACCTCTTCGTCCTGCTCGCCATTTCCTTCATCAGGCGACTCTTCGTGGTCCTCCTCCGTTGGCTAGCACCGATGATGGGCGAAGTCCGCTTGACATTAACTGCCGGTGCTCACCTCTTCTGGGCCGCGCTCGCCACTCCCCTTGTCGAGCGCTTCTTCGTACACTGTCGAGGCTGGCGAATGGCAACATATTAGATGGCGTCCAAAGAGAAGTTTGCTTCAAGCATACCTTCTAGGAAGCCGGTAGTAGGGTCGCCGTCGCCGTCTGTTGGAGTATGAGACCAGCATTCCAGAGCAAAGACAGAGTACGTTACTTTGGGGTGGGTCGGTGGCGGTCATGATACCAGTCGAGAAAACAAGAAACTGTCAGGTGGGTTAGATATGCGCGTCTGTGGCGACGATGTCAAGACGGATCGTCTACAGAATTTGCAGTTGGGAGATGTGGTCGAAAGGAAGAGGCGTGCGTATTAAACCAAGGAGACGCGTACTTGAAAGAAGAGCCTCCTGCTGGATAAAGACGCGTCGCGTTGCCTGCACGCGTCAGACTGTGCAGACGACCACGCGTCCAGAGAAGACAGAGACGCTGATTTCACATCGATTCACGCTTCGGCGCTGCGGAGTCGCCCTTCGTTGAGATCGCCGCGGCTTGGGGAGATCGCGCGCATCGTGCCGAGGATCCTCTTTCTCCGAGCGCTGCTCGCAACGTGCGCCCGCCCGCCCTTCTTTCGACCCTCGGTGGTCCGGATTGGTGCAGAGATCAACATACGCGGCGTGCATCTGCTGCAGCCAGTATTACCTCGCGATCAGTCCAAAGCAGCGTCTTTGAGCCTGTCAGCATCCTTCTCCCATGGGCGGTTATGCTGTTGGAAAGATCAGATTCAGAAGTACTGGTAAGTTGCCCGCAGTGTCAAGAATGTAGTGGCTAATAGAAGAAACCTGTAGCGCGACGTCTTCTGAACTTTCTTACGCTTGAGTGGTAGTGATGGTCATTGGGCAAGATGGTTTGACAATGAGCTGGCGCGGCGAGCGTGAATTGAATTTCACCGCTGCCGTCAAACAAGCGCCCATGGAATAAGCGCTCACTGGGACCGCAGCTTAGTCATCCCGCCGCCTGCCGCCTGCCGCCCGCCGCCCGCCGCCCGCCGCCCGCCGCCCTGCTCCGCCGTTTCCGTTCCTCCCAACCAAGTCGCGACGCACTCTGCCTGCTATTTCCTGCTCGGCCTCAGCGACGCTAAACGTCTCGACTATTTTGTAATACGGGCCGTTTTTCCCATTTGCACGGAATGGACTACCGACGAGAGTTTTGAGGTGAGCCAAGCCTACGGCACACGCCGTTGTGTTCGTCGCGTCTGTGGAACGAGGGCAGGCTATTGGCGACCGGCGGCGCCGCTGCGCTGCGCTACAAGGCGAGGATCGCGATGCGCGCAACGGCACTACATGGACGAAGGAAGCGAATTCCTCAGGCTGCACGTCGATGATGCGCGATTGTCGCGGAGCAATGGGCAAAATGCGCTGATCATATGAAGGACTGCTCTCATGATCTGCACACGCAGAGGACTATCTTCCGCAGTGGTCGCAATGGAAGCTAAAGCCCGATGGCGTCTCACCGTCAGCCTTTAAACATCGCACAGGCTCGTGCACTCGAGGAGCAGATGCGCCGAGCTGCCAGGTGCGTCGAAGGTGCGTTATTCGCGCGCCGAGTCTCCTTGTAATACTGCACGTCCTCTTTCCTCGTCAGACACCTTGCGCTCGAGATACTGCTCGACTACCAAGTTTCATAAGACTCGGTCTGTTTCTTCCTCGACGCTGAAATCTCAGCCACTTTTCAGTGCTAGATCTGTTCCATGTAAGTACTTACTAGCCCGGAGAAGGACGTGGTCCAATTTCTAGGTTGCACTGAATAGACCATCGTAAGATGTGACAGCGCGTTCTAAGTTGAGTAAGACGTCACATTGCACTTTTCCTGTGAAGGGACTACATCGCGCGGCAGAACCGATTTCCTCGTGCAGGTCGGTAATATCGAGAGCGACCATCACGGAGCGATGGCTTCGGAGGAGACGCTATGGTGCTCGCTGTTCGCTCCACTTCTAGTGGTCTGCACGCACGAAGGATGTCGATTATCCTCGCACTGGCCGGCAGTGGACACTGAATGGCCTACTCATCCTTCCTACACCGAATCTCCCTACAATGCCACCTTTCCTCGCCAGCCATCTCACTCGAAACAGCCGTCGTCCACCCTCCCAGACGGTCCAGCCTTCGTCCGATGCCATACCCCCCATCCGCCATGCGCGACAACTTCCGATCTGCAATGAATCGTTGCGGAAAACATCAGGACATCCAGGTTGTACCAATCCCTGAGAATGTCCGCAGATATCAGCACGCCGCGGATGCGACAACCGTGCAGGCGCTCTGTCCGACAACGTACCGCACAACACAGAGCGCCATCCTCGTGCGCAGGCAAACGCGACGCGCCTTCACCCATCAACCGCACCCAACCCGCCCCGCATACCCCGCAGAGCCTCGACCTCGGCAAACCAGCCACGCGCAATTAAATAATTAAGGTCCTGACCTCTTCTGACGTACAACCCCCGGCAGCGCGTGCATATCGTTTACACGTACCTTGGGGTAAGTACGCGGCTTCGCGAAGCACGCGCACAATGAAATTGCAATTGCGCTACAGGACCCGCGATCGAGATCCTGCGTGTGCGTCGAAGTCGCACTGGGAGAACTCATGAAGGGCGGCTGCCAGCGCGGCGTGCATCCACTCGGACGCCGGTGAGAAACGCAGTACTGTACGTAGGCATGCGCATCAGAATGCCGGTCGCTGTGCCCTGTGTGCCGGCGTCGAGACGCACATCAGAAGTGGGAGAACGCAGCAGCGCAGTGGGAGAAGGAGGATGCGTGGCGACACGTAAGGCGTCCCCCTCCCAACGACGATCTAGAGGGTCAGCGTGGGGTAATCACCGGGTCGCAGCCTGTGGCCTGCGACGCGATTACGACACGCAGACATCAGAATGCGCGAAGGCCTTCTGTGAGGTCAGCGCGGTCCCAGACACATCAGAATATCAGACGCGGCGGGGGTGGTCTGGGCGGGGCTTTATACCACGCGCAGGTGGACGCCGCGCGGGGGACGCATGGCCAGGACGGGCAGGTCTGTCCGTAGTGGTGGATGTACCGAGGCATGCAGAGGCAGGCAGACACCCGAGACCACGCACCTCGGTCCAGCAGCACTTCCGAACGCACGCACCGCACATGCCATTTCCCAGCACACGACCACGCCCCCATGCTCCTTCTTCCCTCGAACGCCTAGAAACACACCCTGTCAGTATCCCGAGCATGCGACGCACCTGCCTCGGATTCCTCCCGTCCGCCGTGCGCGCCGCCGGGGTGCTGGTAATACGCTCGCGAGATATAGATAGCTAGAGTATAGAGTGTGTACGGTACGCGCTATAATTACTACTGATGCATGCGGCCCCCCACGGACCGTCCCGTGTGTATGCAAAACTCAAAACGCGACACATGAAGACGGGACCCATCGTTTTCCAGAAACACGAGGAAGTGGAGGGGCGCCTGCGCTAGGGCGCGACGACGCCGCAGGCGGCGATGCGCACGTCGGCGCGGGGGCGGCGGCGCATGTCGTCGCCGGCGAAGCCCTCGATCTTGCGCACGAGGTCGAGCCCCGCGCGCACCTCACCGAAGACGACGTTCTTGCCGTCGCACCACGGCGCGGGCGCGGTGGTGATGAAGAACTGGCTGCTGTTGCTGCCGGGCCCGCGGTTCGCCATCGCGAGGAGGCCGGGGCGGTCGTGTGAGAAGATGAAGTTCTCGTCTGCGTGCGGGGAGTGTAAGTGCGGGGGTGGGGAGGGGAAGAGGGGCGCACCTTCGAAGGTGGGGCCGTAGATGGAGCGGCCGCCGGTGCCGTCGCGGTGCGTGATGTCGCCGCCCTGGATCATAAACTGCGCGGCCGTCAGCGCGCCGTGCACACACAAGACAAAGCGAATGCGCGCACGTTGGGAATGACGCGGTGGATGGCAGAGCCGGCGTAGCCGAAGCCGTGCTCGCCGGTGGCGAGCGCGCGGAAGTTGCGCGCGGTGAGGGGCGTGGTGTCGTCGTAGAGGTGGAAGAGGATGCGCCCGGCGGGGCGGCTCTCGATGCTGATGTCGAACTGCGCGGCGTCAGTGCAGGGCGGCACACGAGCGGAGCGAGAGCGCGCACGTATACATCGCTGTGCGGGGCGGGGTCAGCGGCAGCGGACGGGCGGGGCGGGGGTACGCACGGGTGCTCGGCCATGGGGAAGATGGATGGGGGAGGCGGGGGAAGAGTGGGCGGCGAGGAGGCGGAGGGATTTATTTAAATGTTTAGCATAGGGAGGAGGTGGGGAGAGAGATCTGAGATGAGGGCTTTGCCGGGATCTGTTCTTCATTACGGCGGGACCCGCAGATCACGATCGCTCGCTCCCTGCCGCCCCGTCTTCTTCGCCGCCGTGGGTCCACTCTTCCCCGCACCACCGACCGCTACGCACACTATCCTAGTGCTTCCATGCCATGTCGAGTACCCTTACTCGCCTCCGTCTGAGGTGCCCATCGCGCCGCGGCCCATGCCGCCCCGATGCCCTCACGGATCTAGCGTGTGCACGGCGCGCGGCCGTTGCCGACGTAGTCTCGACCTCGTCGTCGCCAGCGACCGCAGGCGCCCTCCCACACGCCCTGCCGCCGCCCGAGACGTAGGCGTCCATTTTCATTCATCACAATGAAGCATTTTGCATTTGCCGCGCCCAGATTCCGCGATCGATGCCGCAGAAGCACGATCTCCCCTCCACGTCGTCCCTGTCGAATCGCTTCGCGCTGCCCGGAGCAGACGGACCTACTCTAAATGTCGCCTCTGCCTTGTTACTGTTACAGCAACCAGCCCGCTCTCCCTCCGACGCACTCCGTCGCACCCGCATAGGACGAATATTCAGCCAAATACGTTCACAGCGCAATCTACATGCCTTCTGCGTGTTGGTCTGGCCGCACAGGCAACACGTCATGCGCACACAGCATACCTGCATGCGGGCGGAGCTAGCCCAGACGCGAGCACGTCCCCCGGCATCCTGCGTGCCACTGGCAGGCTCGATGCGGTCATGGCCTGCGCCGTACGAAATCGTGCGTCCGCTCACTCTACTCACTATCAACTCCGCAACCCCGTTCTCCGCCTCACACAGTGTTGGATGGCAGGGCGTTGCGCCCGGAAAAAAGGGCTCAGATTTTTCGCTTGTGCATGCGATCAACGCGCAGATCTGGTGTGTTCGTCGGCTCAGAAAAAGGCTCCATAGCAGGGTGGGATATATTTTATCCCCCTGCAGCGCCGCCCGCCGCCACCCCCTCCTTGCATCCCGCATTCTGCTAGTAAGTGCCACTTCCCCTGCTAGAAGTGCTAATGCGGTGAGTCTGCAGAAACAGAAAAGGGCTCCATAGCAGGGCGTCCCCATGCGGGGCATGTTTTATCCCCTCCCGCGGGCGCCCGCTGTCTGCGGTCGCGCCGCGCATCGCTTCTACGATGCGCTGCGCGCCGTCGTGTTTGCAGCCCACGCGTCCAGGCCTGCGCGCAGGGTATCAACGCGTATGTATGTTGACCCGCGCGCATGTGGCGGTATGGGTGTGCGCGAAGCCGGACAAGTAAGTACGCATCCTTCCCTTCGCTCGTCTTGCAGAAGCATCGTGTGTCGCGCTAATGCCCCCGCGCTCACGCGTTCGTGCGGACGCTGGTTGGTCGCTGGGGCGATTCGCGAGTTATGAGTGAATGCGGGTGGTTGTAGTTTCGCATAAGAAGCAGACCTTGGCCGGTATGGGGTTCAATATTGTCCCGCAGCTTTTCGTGCATGGCTTTGATGACAGAAGAAGTCCACGGCCTTCAAACAAGACTGTACTGTCACAGACTCTGGCAACATGAAGTTTCGTCCAATTGTACATTATGTCCGTAGGGTTGGCCAAGCGGTTTACTAGTGACCTGCTTGGTCATCGTACGTTTTGATTCTAGGTTCGAATCTGTGTCGTCCTGCCTCGTCTCCTCCGGCTCTGTGTCCTCGTTAAATTGTATCGTGATTTTTTGAGTCCATGCGGCAGATTTAGCTCTCCTCGAGTCGACTCGTACGGTAACGAATGCTTATGCTAGTCGCGGCGGCTCGACGGGGCGGGCGGGGATGGGCTGACTAAGCATGTCTGTCGTTGAGCGCGTGTGCATTTCGCTAATCGTCAATCACTCCGAACTGCATTGTCGGACCCGCACGTCGCCTAAGCGGTAATCAATCCGTCGTTGGGCTCCCGCTGATTTAGTGTTGGTTTACAGTACTATTCAGTCGTTCAGCCGTACGGACCTCTGCAAGATGAACATCCTTTCCCGAACTCGCCGAGCCTAGGGCGCACTCAGATAATGCGCTACTGGACCGACGTGCAACTCAAAGCATCGATGTATGCACCCACCCCGTATGTCAGTTCCTGCGTTAGCTGACAGCTCTAGCCAGCTACGTGCACACTACCTCCATCATATCCGCACATGACAGGTATACAGCCGAATTTCAGTCGTAGCATGATGTGCACGCCTCCGTGTGTGCAGGCTTGCCTGGCCGCATGCAGGACACATCATGCATCATGCGCCTGCTGCACACTTGCATGCGGGCGGAACTAGGCCGCGATGGACCGTGCGTCACTAGCCAGTCTTCCGACGCCGTCATCACCAACTCGTTCATCCCGGAACGGACGCGCTGCCTCTTCCCGGTGTGACTGCTCGCGGAGACGCAGCGTCGTCATTGCATCTGGAAAAGCTCTAGAACACCTGCCACAGCCGCCTTCTCGCGCGACGTCATTGGGCTGTTTGCGCGTGAGGCCAGGGATTGCGCCTGCTGGCCTCCCCCGGACGCGGTATACAGTACGTCATCATTCTTCGGTCAACCTGCGCGCCTGCGCGCGACGGCGTCACGGGATGCACAGGCGCCTGAAGCAATCGAACATGAACAGGAACAAGAGGCATCGTCCGTCCACACTAGCCTCGGTCTATGCGGACGGACGCGGCGCTGCAGAAGCGGGAGCGCACCCGTCCGGCGGGATCGATTGGAAGTCAGAGTGCGTCGACCCGGGCGGGCGGCCGCTGGCAAACGCGCTTGCTTGGGCCCAATGACTTACAATCTTTATCTCCAGAAATAGCCATTTGCTCACCCCTCCCGCCCCGTCCGCGTTCGCGCAGGACAAATTGTCCGCCCGTATGCGATCTGCGCCCTCCTCCCGGCTGCACGGCAACATGGCGCAGGTATTTATACACGCATCCACACGTCCCCGCGTGTCGAGAGACGGAGTTGGGTGAATCACATTTGCAGCGCCAGAATGCATGTGCCCGCCGTGCGGCGCGTTCGGTGCGCCACGAGCATGCGTGGTATGCGCCTGCGCTAGGCTGTGCAGACTTAGTCTCCCGGGAGCAGAGTAGATACTGGAATCAACCTTCGTGCCTCAGGATCGTCGTATTGGCCTGGCCGTTTACCGCATGCACGGATGGAATACAGTTGAATTTTGATTCTATGGCTGTGGGTGTGTAGTGGCTCCTTCGAGTATTGCGATCTGAAACTCAACAGACGGGACGCCAGGGCGGCATCTAATGCACACGTTATGACGGCGGACCCGCTCGGACCTGTACCGGCACCAACACGCAGGCCAGCTGGCAGCTTCCCCGCACCCAAAGCCGATACGCATCTGCGCCGCGCTCAACGGTCCGGCGGATTGCTTGCGACCATCGCGGCGCCGCGAAAAGCAAAGCCTGTCTAGCAGGCTTGCTCGCGCGCAGGTTTCCGCTGTCCGTTCTCATCGATGTGCGTTCGGACTCTACCTGCGTTCCGCCGCCCCGCGATTTGCACCCTGTAGCTATCGAGCCCACACGCTCGGGCCATCCGGAGCTCCGACTCGGGATTCCTGCGTGCGACTGTGCTGAACAGAGGGTGCGTCGTATATATACTACCTCCGCTTCCAGCGGTTTAGCGTGGGCCGTCCCCCGTTCAGGTTTTTTGCATCCGGGTTTCCACGTGGCAAAGACATGGGCGCGAAGCTCAGGTGCATGCCTTCCGTCGCACTACTGCCTCCGCTTCTCATATCCAAGAAATCGACCACTATACCCCGCTTCTTGGCCTTGACTTCCCCGCCGCGTCGTTCACGCGGTCATGTCTTTCCTGGAGGGATTCCTACTCAGCACGCACACTTCATTGGCTAGCGATTTTGGCCACAGGTCCGCCAAAGTGCTTCTTGGGGACCCACACAAGCCCGCCCCATGCGTCATCGAGG
This sequence comes from Hericium coralloides, assembly GCA_003675405.1. Lineage (NCBI taxonomy): Eukaryota > Fungi > Basidiomycota > Agaricomycetes > Russulales > Hericiaceae > Hericium > Hericium coralloides. The sequence continues at coordinate 150,883 of QUOP01000140.1, forward strand.
CGCGCGATATGGACGCCATGCCAGCGCTTTTGGCTGCCCTTCTCTCCGCCGTCGCCGCGCTAGGACCGGCGACGTCACTCAGGCTCGCGGCGGACGCGGAGGCTTGCTTTGGTGTGTGCAGTTATGCGCTGCGATTTTGCTGGAATCGTAGCTCTGTTGGGAGGCTTATGTGGGTCGTGCTAGACGCTCCGCCGCGTTTGGCTGTGGTGTGAATATTTCCTACATGCGGGCTCGCCAGCTACTTCCCCCGTCGATGGCCGGGGCTCGACGAGACAATCTTGGCCCTAATTAATCAATCCTGGAAACAAACCATGCGTATCGTGCGGCGCATGCAGCCAGCACCGAGCGGCCGGCGCCCAAATCGTTACCAGGTATGCAGCCCTCCTACCGTCCCGCGGAGCCTCATTCACTCCAGCGGCGCTCCGCGCCCAGGAGCACCAGGGCGGGCCTGGTGCTTAGCAACACACACGCTTATGGATGCGTTGCTCTCGAGCTGTCGATGAGAAGGCGCGGCGTCTTCGCATGGCCTCGGGACGAGTAGCGTCCTTCTTGATGCCCGTGTCCTCTACAGTACATACACGCCCCGGCCGTCATGGCGAGGGCACCCACGGCGCCGCCCAGCTGTCAAAAATGCGCCGGAAGCTCATGTGCCTGCATACCCTGTACCATGCTCGTGGTAAAGAAGAGCTCATCATGGCATATGCGTGTGCTCCCATTGAGCGGCTATAGCTTCATCCCATCTGGGCACCCGAGAAGCGTGCGTACCTTCTATGTCCGCTCTCCGAAACCGAGGACTCGTTCCAATGGTCGCCGTCGCAACTTCAGCTGCTCCTCGTTATCTGAGACATCTGCAGCCACGAATGTTGACGGAAAGCGAATGCCGATCGCTGTTTGATTTTCAAGTCTGCAGCATGGGATGCACTCTCACACGCCTGCATCTGCACCGGAGGTATAGTACAAGCCGGAGACGGCACCTACGGGTCGTTGAATGTCCACGTAATGTCGATCCGTCCCTTAGACTTGTCCGCCAGCTTGCTGAACGCCGCAGGCGAAAAGTCGAGGTCGTTGAACTGGCAGCCCGTGCAGCGATCCGCGACGGTCACGTCCACAGAGTTCGCGCCGGCTACGTGGGCACGTGTCAGCGAGGAGCGAATGCAGAGTGGATGCGGGGGCTTACCATGCGCCGTGATGCTCTTATTGCAGAGTGAGTTACTAAATGTAGTCTCGGTTAGTTAATGGCCATAAAAGCCAATTTAAGACGGCCGACTCGTTGTTATCCGTGCCTACACTAGAAGGGGGGTAGGGTCAGATTTTACGGTGAAAAGGTATGCTCACGACGCACGTGAAAAGGTCGTAGAGTGAGTGCGACAGCGCGGCGATCATGTCCGTGTCCGTGTTGTTCCAGCCGCACGCGCCCTTGCCGGTCGAGTAGAAAGTCCCTGCGCGCGATGAGCGGGTCTGCAAGCGGGATTGTCAGACGGGGGGGGAGCATACCTTGGCCGTTGCGCGGTTGGCTATCGATCGTGGTGCTGACCGGGGCGGCGGGAACCGTCGGCGTTGCGAAGCCGTCGGGTGTGCTGCTTGTGTCAGGATCGAATCCGGGAGGTGGAGCGGGTACGGAGGCAGGATCGGGGCAGGATCGAAGGGAGGGCGGGGCAGGATCGAAGGGAGGGGCGGGGCAGGATCGAAGGGAGGGGCGGAGGCAGGGCCGGTGTTGCCTGTGGGAAGGGCGCAGCGGTGCCAGTGCCCGCGGGTTGGCTGGCGGTTGCGGGGTTTGGGCCAAATGGACCAGGGACGCCCTGGGGAGCTTGCCGTCGCAGTGCGCGGCGGGAGTCCTTCCCTGTCGTCACACCACGGCCTACGGGTGAAACACCATCCCGGTGGATATTTCTGGGATTAAACTGCCTCTCCTGGAGATGTTCTGGTGCGGCACGACCAACGATAGAAGAGTCAATGTCCGGAGGGATAAGCTGTTTCCGCTGGGAAAATCGTGGAGCGGCACTGGCGGAAGCTAGAACGAAAAAGAGCGATAAAAGAGCCTTGAGAGCGACCATATCAAATGGTGTGGTGAGATGGAATGAATGGTGAGCGAGGCCAGCCTGAGTTTCGGTGAGGGGCTCTCGCACTATTTATTTGGGCGCCGGCATCAAGCGATTACCAGAGTCGTGATGGATCAGTGGGGCCAGATGGATTGCCGTTGCGATCATCGAGGCCATGGAGAAAGACGGATGATAGATGTACATTTACGATCATGGGCGGTCTGAGCTGAAGTGCAATTTCCATGGGATCTGTGCACTCAGGACCGTCTTTGTGGAAGATGCAAATAGCATAGAGGGTGGTCCCTGCTGATAGCGTGAGATATGGCTGGACGGGTCCGTGCAACGTGACATGGCAGGAGGACATCGCTTTAAGAACCATAGAGTGCGCCACCGATATAAAGGTTTCAAGAAGAACCATGGTAGGGCAAGCCGTTTTTATTGCATGACCTTTCAGGGCCGCCAGAGCAAGGCCATGGCCCATGATGCATGACGCCCGAAAGCGACGAGTGAATAAGCATTGACGTTGCTAAGCACAGCTGCGTTGTTATGGTTGGACATATATAGCGCAGAGTTGCGTAAGGCCATCAAACTCTTCGTCATAATCCACTTGGATCGTAGGGATGTGACTCGTTATATAGCATTCCGATGCACTGCTGGTATAATCAGTGATACGTCACGATGAACATGAACAAATTGAATACCGGGTGACGCATGCGTAGAAAGACCATCGATAGCGGGCTGAAGAACTAGTACAACCTAGTTTACAACTTGGAGGCGACTGAACTTGTAACGGCAGTTGTAATACACAAAAATTGACAGGGTCTTCATGCGCTGAAGGCCGAACATCGAAGTTGGGACCTCTGAAGTCCAACAGAGCCAAACAAGGGTACATAACAAGATCAACAGATCTTCAAGCTTTCCTATCATCATTTGCAAAACCGTCGTTTGCATTTCTTCTGTATGGGCCAGGACCAATATAAAGCCGTCGACTTTCCGCCCAACCTCAAGGACGGGATAGTCATCGTCGGCGCAAGAAGCATTCGTCGGCGACCAAAGCTGGGAATTATACAGGTAAGTGAGCAATCGTCAGAAGGACGGAAGTACTGATGCTAGACGAAATGCTAGAGACGAGGCGAGAATACATGGTCCAGTAAGTGTCTAATAGTATACATCCATGGTGCATGAACAAAATCGAGACCTGCGACAGATCCATCCAAAGCATTGCGAAATCGTGAGATCATTGCCCGCGAACAGGCCTCGAGCACAACCGGAATAAAAACGTAGAATGTCCAAGTGCGACTCCGCGCAGAACTGTATGTTACAATCCACCGCGACAAACCCTCAATGAAACGCATAGCCAAAAGGTCGCTAGCTCAGAACCGCTTGAAGTTCATGGCCTTTTTCAGTGAAGTCCATTTCGAGCCAGGAGCCTTTCCAGGAGCGAAGAAATCCCATCTGCAGAGGGCACTCATGAGTGGTGCCGATTTTCTTGATGGACATGCTACGCACCTGATCAATATATCTCCGTGCTCGACGATCTTGCCACCCTTCGTGATCGGCATCCCCTTCCCTCGCACCCTCGTGCCGTTCGTCGCTTCCACAAGCGTTTCCGGCAGAGGCACGTTGACCTCCTCACCGCCGAGACCCGCGAACGAAATCGACCCTCCGTTCATCTGCAGGTCATCCATACCCGACCACGGCAGCTCCACGCACATCAGCAGGTCATCGCCCACCCGTCGGTAGTACGTATGCGGAACCTCCTTGATCTCAAAGGACACGCCAGGCAATGCTTGGATGCGTGCGCCCGGCTGCGTTCCCGCAGGGATAATGATCGTAACGGTCCGTGTGGGTGATTGGCTGCGCCCATCCACCCGCGAGGGCTGCCTGATGCGGAAGCGCTGCGACGTGCCATGGTAGAGGTCCTCCAGCGTCAACTCCAGCGGGAACACCCAGTCCTTAGACTTCGATCGGTGCCCTTCGGACCGCGAACTGTGCGTCTCGTGTGGTGGTATAGGGTGGAGTGGCTTCCCCAGAGGAATGTCGTGGCGGTCGATCTCGACGTAATCCGAAAAGTCTGGATCCAGGCCTTTCGAGCGTTCGCGAGTCATGCGTGGTGCGTGTCCGGATTTACTGTGCAAAAGGTCAGTCATGGTCAATACGCAAGTGGTCTTGGACTCACTGATGGTGGTCGCGACCTCGCGCTTGTCCGGGATCGGATCGCGCGTAGGACGCTTTAGAGTGGGATGAAGAGTGGGAGGATGATGGTGCTGTTGGAGGGGGTGGCGCTTTCGGGACGCTGGTGTCTGAGTGGCGGCGCGGTGCCGAGTGGCGTGTATGCTTCGTCTTTTCATGTGAAGACGAGGCATGCATTCTTGGATCATCGGCGAACGTCGCATGCTTCGGGCCAGGAGACTTTCTCGGGGGCGAATCATCGGGCATGGCAGCAAACCTTGCGCCCGGGGACTTCTTCGACGAATGTTCATCGGGCATCGCAGCGTATCGCGGACCCGGCGATTTCCTCGTCGAGTGCTCGTCAGGCATCGCAGCATGCCGTGGACTGGGAGACTTCTTGGGCAGATGCTCGTCCGACATAGCAGCGTATCGCGGACCCGGCGACTTCTTCGGGATATGCTCCTCCGGCATCGTCGCGTATCTGGCCCCAGGCGATTTCTTCGGGAACGACTCGTCGGGCATCGTCGCGTAGCGCGTCCCGGGCGACTTCGATGGTGGGCGCTCATGCTCGTCAGGCGCCCTCTCGTAACGCGGCGGAGGCGATTCGTCTGGCATCTTGCGATGGCTCTGAGGTGGCGTCTGCTTTGACGACGGCTCCTCCGACATCGGCGCGTGTCGTGGGCCGGGCGACTTCTTTCCATGATGACGGTCAGACGCGGCCAGCTGTGGCGTTGTCAACGCCCGGTACGCGTCGTGAATCTGCGTTGGTCGTACAAAATCAACATGTGGGCAAAGTCACAAGCGCTGACGCTCCGTACCTCGATGAACCTCTGCGTCGCCCGTTCCTTGTCGTTCACATGTCGATCTGGGTGCCATTTCAAGGCCTGCTACCCTTTGAACATTCGACGTGGCGAACCAGAGTTGATAGTACGCACCAGTTTCTTATACGCGATTTTGATGTCCTCTTCCGACGCATCATGCCTCACGCCGAGCATCGAGCAGGCGTCGTTTTTGGTGGTAGTATATACGGGGACGGGCATGGTAGTTGTGACAAGGTGTGTTACAGGAACGAGCGTGCAGGAGTAGATATTGTAGAAAAATCCTGGGGTATGAACCAAAAGGACAACGGAGGGGTGGGGAGAAGAGGAAAAGGAAAAAAGCGACAAGCGATGTGTGCCGTAAAATAAGCGGAGGGAACGAGGCAGGCTCCGAGGCGGTTGGCCAGTCGCCACAGATGCTCGCGGTCAGATCTTACTTACTCGAACGCACAGATTACGGCCGCGGTCTAGCTCGCTCGGATGGATCCTGGCACAACACAGGGTTGACTTCTCCGTCATCGCCAGCCCTCAGCATGGCCTACACGTTTCCCGTGCGTCTGTTCCCTTCGAGGTGGGGCCCATCAAAAGAATTCACCGACATGCTGAATGCGGCAGGCGCCCGCTCCGCAGCTTCCCAACAACCGCGCACGGTCTGCCTTCCGACTGGTGTATCGCCCGCCCGCCAATGAGGACGCCGTATGGAACCCTTGCCCGCGACATCAAGGTTTTGTGCGGCCTAATGTCGTGGCGGCTGAGCTGTGTTCGGTGCGCGTCTCGCGTCTCGCAAACGTGCAGGCTTGCCTCATTCGGAGGGGTCGTCTGCTGTTTTGCCAGCGCGCGTCACCCACTGACATCTGTAGGTATCGGATGCTGTGAATGCTGTCCTAATAGGCTTCAGGATATCGTCCAAGTTCCTGCTGCGCCTTCCCGGACGATTTTCGTTGATAGGATCGATGAACTGGAGGTACTGACGCGGCATGGAGTTTACGAGTCATTTCCGAAATTGTGAGCCTTTCATTCCGTCCTGCGTGCACTGTGAGTCCCGATACCTGACGTTTATCATCTTTAATCCTCAGGGTCAACAGACGCTATTCATATTGAACTCGCGCAAGCAACCCTCATAATTGCCAGTATCCTTGACGTAAACTCGACATTTCGGCTCTAATACTTTCATGTCCATCTGAGCTTCGACCGATGTTCTGCTGGACAGGGTTGTTCATGAGCCCTTTGCGACAAGTTATCTTTTCGATCATGAAGATGCATTTCGGCAGGTCTCGCTTATTCTGACACGTTTCGCGGCTTCTCTAATGAATGACTAGCTAGGGGTATTGCAATCCTACAATCCTTTTGGCCTGTGATTTTGAAGTGTAAAAGACACGAGCACGGTCAACGCTATTCACATTCACAATGTGATCAGGACTGGAATGCATTCTCAATGAAGCGCGATTCGAACCTGTCACAACAAAGTTTGCGAACTTCCTTTGTCTCGGGGGCAGTGAGCGTTCAGCGAACCGCCTCCGGACAAAGGATCACAGTTGGTGGATATGTGTGGGCAGAATCCCGATATGAAGTCGCGTGAATGGTTAGATGTCCGGATAGCGTTTCTCTTTTGCTTTGGCGCGTCGAGATTGCTGATATGACCCCGATTTATCAGATCTTTACCGCCCTAGGACACCGCCGCTCGTCATCGGTACCTTGCCAAGGTGATTTTGGACCAGCGGGACGCCCATCTGCCTCGGGGCCGTAGGGTTCGCCGTGACGCTGAGATCATGGGCGTCAGGACGGCTGATAGCAAGGGCATTTGGGACTCCTTTCATGCACAGAGTGGCGCGTCCCGCCAATGGTCAAGGTAGACACCTTGTCTCTCTTTGGCCGTCTCATTCGCGCCTTGGACGGCATGCTACCTGCCCAAGGTCTTTTACATGTCTGTGGCCCTACTATGACCACTCGCCGTCGCAGAGTGTACGTGTCGGGGGCCCATTTCTTCATCTTACCTTCATCTTCCATCTCGGTATCTCGTCAAGTGTATCCTCTGGGAGGATGGTACGTGCGACTTCATTCATCTAGTTCAATGCCATACTGATCAGATTTGCAAGGGTGCTTCACAAGTTGCAGCACCTACCGATGAAGTCATGGCTGCCGAGAGCCGGCCTCTCGCAGCCGAAGACCAAACGTTCCCTCCCTCTGCACTCCCAGCTGAAGAAGAGATTCTTTTCGACGAGATCATCAGGCTTCCAGCACCCGCCGAAAGCCCACGGACAGCGACACCTCCGCAGTCGCTCGTTTTGACGGAAAACGTTTATCCCGACCCTGCTCGCGTTGGTGCTTTTCGCAAGAGAACAGCTTCCCCGACGCACGCAGAGACATCTGATTCTGAGCTGGCTCGTAATCAACAGAATCTGATGACTGCTCTCCCACTTGAACACACGCTCGCCGGCATGTCGACCTTAGAGCCCGAAATAGATGCCGAGTGTGGCTTTTCGCGCGAGGAGAAGGGAAAATGGAAGACGGAAGATGACGAGAAAGCCACTGTTGACTTCGATGCATACGACGATTCGGATTTGACGAAGCCGGATATCGTCAAATGTTCTGGATCGGCAGGCTCGCGGGCAAGTGTTACATCTTTGTTATAAATGTGGTCTTCTGATTTCTTTAAACAGCGTCGTTCTAATGCTGAATGGGGCGAAGATACGGAGAAACTCCTGGCTAAATATGCGGACGAACACGTATCACCATCACTTGTTCAGAAGCTCGATGTTACCGTATGACTTGCGACTTGCCCTATTTGCACCATTTATTCCATTTATCTCATTTTGTCACAGGACCTGAAGCCCTCGAAATTTACCCGCGCGGCTCTACAGGTTCTTGCGTCTGGACCCAAAAGCAAGCAGCAACGAGATGCCACACGTGCAAGGGTTGGAGAGGAGCTAGACATGCCACTAAGCACGTTTGCGGATCTCGAACCATGGGCGCGAGAGTGCTTCCGTCGTCGAGGAGCGCCTGTGGAACATGACAGTGAAATCCATTCGGTGAGCGCCATCTCAGGACATAGCAGGTTTGCTATCCTTTGATACCGCCATAGCTGACGAAACCTTTCCCGCAGCTTCTGACCGTCATAATGGATAGTTTCTACGAAGCGCAGGCGCACCTCGTAAGTCAGATTATCCAGCATGCGAACAACAAGAGGAAAGAACATCACGATGCCTTCTTGACACTTGAGCATTTCGCAATTGAGTATGGTACGCTGCGTCCTCTCTTGTCGTGTCGCTCCATCAGACAATGACCGCCGTGCGTGACGCACGTTGTTTCCAGAGATGACCATTCGTCACGAGTTGCCCTTTCGTGCGGCAGTGAAGACTTCTGTGAAGGATAGTCATGAATCTGCAGGTGAGATCTGAGATCGATATGGTCGCCTGATGTCTGCTTATGTCCGTCGCTTCGACAATCTCAGAGGCGACATCCGAGCCCTCTGTCAAACAAGATCCCCAAACCAGCGAGCCTAGCGGGACGCCGAAACCCACTACGACGGTGAAGGCAAAGGGCGCAGCACAAATCAAAGCAGAGAAGCAGGATGATACGACACAGAAAGCAAAGAGAACTAGGGCGCGGGGGAAGGGTAGGAAGACGCCACAGAAGGAGACGCCACAGAGGGAAGAACCAGGTAAGTATACGCAATGTGAGCCCGTCAATTTAGAGGCGAATTTGTTCTGACTTCGTCCTACAGTAGCCGGCCCAAGCGCATCCACGAAGGCTGTGGAGCGTACGTCGACATCCAAGTGTGCAGCATCCAGGTACACAGTAACACCTAAGCCCATGTCGACCATTCAGCTCGCGCCGAACGCTAAGCTCGTGTTGAATGCGCCGGAAGCTGCGACAGGAAGTCGGGCCACGAGTCAGCAAGCTCTCGGGCCCCCATCCTCATCTGCAAGCCCATCACCGCCCGTGGCACCATCCGGTCATGGACAAGCACCGCCCGCGAATACGCTCTCTAACACTGAACGTAAGGCTGCGCATGAGCAAGGAAGCGCGGCAAGATGGAGCACGCAGACACTTCAACATATCGCTCTGCGCGTCAGCGCTACCAACAGAACATGCCCAGGAACTAATGACTTGGAGATGAAAAGAGACGCGGGAGAACGCCAACATGGCACTAGGTTTGTACCTTATCTATATGAACTGGATTTGGCTGAGAAAGGTTGACAGGAAACGCAAAGCTAGCAGCGAGCTGGAGATGGCACCAAGTATCAATCATGTTTCTATACAGCCGGCAGGGACCGGGCGCATCGGTCGACAAGCAACTCAGAACAGACCCTCGATGACCGTATCCTATCATCACCCTTCTTTTGCTGCAAGCACCACATCGACGGCCGCTAGCGCCAGCCATCAGATATCCGGCAATTTAAACGGAACATTCAATTCAGGAATGCTTCAGTCACCTCCGAAGACTGGTTTCACAAGCGTTCCTGGAAAGCTTCAATACGCCAGTATTCCAAATGCGTACCCCGGTAATCTCAGCGTGCCTAGACTAGATACGTCCTCTTCGACACCAATATCAACACCTTCGTTGCCGCCTATAGTTCATGAAAGGCAAGGTCCTGAACTTGGAGCAGGCTTTCGATACAATAGCACTGCGTCGCGTGAACCTATTCATCAGCCTGCTCTCCAGAACCCGACTGAGAGCTCGGCTTTGCCTCAGTCTCCCCCCCAAGCATGGGTGGCCAAGACCTTGCAAGACCTACTCTCGGTTCCCCCGTCCCTCATGAATCCACGCCCACTTTCGGGTCCCGGAGCGTTCCCGACGGTTAGCTCTTCTTTTCCCGTGCCGGAACCATCTACCACAGGCATCAACAATGCTCTTTCCGGGTGTTTGTCATCTACTGTCGACTGGTCTGTGGACACCGCGCGATCGGCAAGGCCTTCGATTCCCTTACGTTCAGGCCCCTTGAACGCGACGTCTGCTTCGAATTCTAGACCCTCACATCAGGGAATGAAGCCGCCCTCCACGCCGGTTATGTCACGGCAGCCTCAGCTCGCTCCTCGCACGAGGCATGGCACCGCAGCGCACGTAAACTCCGATGAACTTGGGTTGGCGCATCAAGTCGCTCTTGTACTTGCTTCTCGTGATCGGTATCATGGTGCACGTCAGACAAACTCGTTTGCGTGTGTATCAAAGGCGGACGATCGGTCTTGTACAGCAGGACCTTGGGCGGCAGGACAGGGATCGAACAAGCGTGTAATGACCGCAAGTGGGTCACTTGATGTAAAGACAAGCGCGGATCCTGGTCCTGGAAAAGGGTCTTCTCAAGTAGGTTGTCTTCACGTCGTTTTGGACGCTGTATGCTTATTTCTTTCTGCCGAAGAAGCCTGTGGACGAGAGAACTTTGGCTCCTCCGGTAAGTATGGCTCAGAGCCAGGCAGGTGCGGTACCGCATCAAACGGCCACACAGCCAGCGACTGCGCAACCACAAGCACATCTACGACGAAGCCCAAGGAATTCGAAGAAGAGGAAAATGAATGAAACATCGCACCGAGATTCGTGATCCTGCTGACCTTTGGCTGACTTATTGTTCTGTAGTTGTGGATATTTATGTGCAAATGTATCATTTCAGGCTGCGATATCGTTAACCCCCTGTATCTCACCCCCAACCTGAAAATTTGAACCTTGAATGTTGGAGTCTTTACTTTGAAGTGAAGGCTAGCGGGTACGCTCGGGGATCTCGGACAAAATGCGTCGCGTGACATCATACAACATGATCGTGGGAAGCTGAGACTAAATAGGTGTTGAATCGATTCAATCAATTGACGCAGTCGTCTCGTCCTGCCAGCTTGCGTTCCCCCATGATTTCGTTGTTTGCCGTCTTTGAAACCGTCTTTCTCTTCTAGTGAAAAAGCCAGGCGCCTTTTCTGCTGCTTCTCAAAGAATTTGCCCACTGGCTCACGACTGCTGTATGCCTGGCGTTTCCAATGAGGACGATATGCGAAGCCTTGGGCGCTGCAGTTCCACGGGGGACTTGCTATCCATTCAAAGGTGGCCATGAAGCGCGGCGATGTCTGCTTACCTCTCCATCCATTTTTTTTAGAGAAAGATGCTCACAGCATTAGTTCTAAACTAGTCAATCCATTGGTTGCGCGCAGATCTTTGACCTCGATATTCTTCCGTCCGCAAACGTGGCATGCACTGCCGTTGGCTGCTGAAAGTTTGATGAGCCTTTCCCCCTTTTGCCCTTACCTCTTTCTTTTCCCATAGTTATTTTTGACGACATAGGACATGCCGCACAAAAACCCTTTGCACGTCGGTTGTCATCGCAGAATGTATATAGCACGACCTCTCGCTTCTTTAGAACCCCCATTTCCTTCACCGTCCGTCTTCATATCACTCGAAGTGACTAACAGACAGGATGGTACGTGCTTTTCGATTTCTTCAGAATAACGTCTCGTTGTATACTTACGCCAGGGCGCTTCGCAGGCCGCAACATCTACAGATGAAGTCATTACCACGCAGAGCGGGTCTCTCGCCGCCACGACTTCTCCATCACAGCCGCCGAAAACGGTCGACACAGATGAAGCCTTATTTGAGGAGTTTTGCATCTTCCCAACGTCCTGCACACCATCTCCCGAACATCGAAAGGCAGCGACATGCCCGCGGTTGCCCCTGATGACCGGCGCTTTTCATTCCGACTTGAGAATTGATGCTTTTGCCAGGCGGACTTCCGAGTCAGAGATATTACAGTGCATAGCCTCTCCCACATATAAAAGACCGCGTAGAGGGACAATGAGCCGGAAATACGCTCTTGACGCGGTTCTCTTTCTCGAGGCCATGCAGACTTCTGCACAGGATAGCGATAAATCCCCAGGTAAGGTTTTTGATTAACATCGTCGTATGCCGCCTGCTTATTCCCGCCGATATCCGAAAGTAGCCGAGGTACTGGCGGAAGAAGGGCCACAAGCAAGCAGCTCTGGTTCCGAGCCGAAGTTTGTGAAGGCGGCGACGAGCGTGTTTCAAGGTGAGGCTGGGAAGGAGAACACGAAACAACAACCAAAGAACGTCAGGAAGCGGAAGCGAGCGCGGAAGACTGAAGAAAAGGGCATGGACGTCTTTCGTGTTAAGCTTTCAGCGTCAGAGTCAAGAGCAAGCCAACCTACGACTGTGGCGAGCACAGGTAGCGACGATGTTCTCACCAAGCATTCGCTGCCGGTGCTTGTGAATTACACGCATCAGAAAATGTTTTCGGTCCCTTTACATGCTGGACTCTCGAACGTGACGCCTGCTGCGGCTTTGAACTCTGGGCCGACCGTGCAAGAGTCAATGAAGCCTCCCTCGAAGCTCGCCGCGTCACACTCGTTTCGATTTGCTCTTCCCACGGGGCATGGCACCACAACGCACGCAAGCTCTGGTCAAGCTGGTCCTTCTGTGCCAACACATCAGTCGCGACAGGCTGATGCTGAAGTTGCGGATCCAATCGATTCTTCTATTTGGTCTTGGACGAACTCGGCTACAAGTCTGTCGCAACCGCCTGTCGATACATCCAACGCTAGTTCTGGGCCGTCTGGCGAACAAGGTGGTCCTTCGAATGCCGGCGATCACTCTCCTGGAGCAGCTCACGGTGCGGCGGAAACACAGCAAGCGAAAGCGCATGTGATGGTCGCAGGTACGTTATTTGGTGCAATCACAAGGCCTGCTACTAACCCAGACCAAACTGCGCCTCTAGGGAGCCTTCTGAGCTCCACGCCTGATACCGCGAATTTCTCTCTTTCTTCGGAATCAGAGAATCCTTTGCCAGAATTGGTGGCCACGACATCTTCTGCTCAGGTCGAACTAGCTCAGAGTCAGGTAGCTACGCAGATGCAGTCGTTGCCTGTAAAGCCGCGCGTCCAATTACGACGAAGCCAAAGACTCATCGAACGCAACTGACTGTGATGAGATAGATAAATAATATATCTATAACATCTCCCTACATTTACGAGGCTCTGTAGTATGCCCTAATTGAGTATCGTTGCTGGCAAAACTTGGACAAAACACTGAGAGACGTTGACTTGGGTGGTCGGGGATCTCGGACAAGATACAAACGCGTGACATCATGGCACATGTCCGTGGGAGAAACGCGACGTCGCGCTCCTCGACTTCGACAGCGACTTGCACTGTTATACCACGGCCCTACGGGCATATCCTGGTCCCATGTGTACGAACCAAACCTGTAGGACTTGAAAGGACATACAGAAAGCAGTCTAAATTTGGGGTAGAAAGAATGTGATACTGCAAAACATATACAGGAGCTATATCAAGCCAATGCCTCGAGACATGATAGGATTCAGTCATGTATATCCCTAGCAGAGGGCAAGCGAGAGTCTACAGCGAGCTAATAATTACCAGAAGTGAACACTCAACACTGCTTATACCTTGACACGTTTCTTACTACCGTGATCGCAACGCGCAAATATCTACGAGAAAAGGGAATATTGAGTAGTCCTGAGGAAGCTGCAGGCCATACCGTTCTAACACCGGGCATCGAGCATTGCTCGCAGCGCACGGGGGCGCGGCTCACGCAGCAAGTCGGCATATATACATATGTCAACCACGGTTGGACCACGGCGATCTGATATGGATACCGTAGAGGGCGCGCGCGCACTCGCATGTGCGGAACGTAGGGAAGTTCTGTCGCCTGCATGAGTCGAGCAGCAACGAGCGCTTGGCTCAGGCTGCGGCAGCGTACAAACAAGACCAAGCTCCATTTCACGTGACACGTTTTTCCTAATGGGGCAGTAATTCCTGAGAGAGACCTGCTCCCTTACGGGACCAGGAACACCAACGGTATACCCCATCATCTCGTTCATGTTTTCAGCCTTCATTTTGTGCTGAATACATCGTAACTGCAACGTGCGATCGCGTGAACAGCGCTGAGCATCAAGGTCAAGTTCTCGTGGACGTTCTAGTCCAACTACGTCAGACCCACAATTCGTTGCACTCAATTCACAAGACTCTTGCAACAATGTCTGCGCTTGAGCTGCTGCCATTCCATCGGACAATCTTGGAGGAAATCCATGATCCTGCGACTAGCGATCTTGTGATTCTAGCGCGTGGGCTCGGTCTGCGGAGGATTCTCTGCACCCTTATGCAAATATATGATTCGCCGCAGAACCTCGTTCTTCTGGTAAATGCCGCGCCTGAAGAGGAAACTGCAATAGGGGACGAGCTTGGTATAATGGGATGCAGGAGACCGGGAATGCGTGTGGTGGGGTACGAGATGGGCAAAAAGGAGAGGTATGTTTTCTATAGTCGTTACCAAGTATTGGAAGGCTCATCTGCGTTAGACAGGATTTGTACAAGAAAGGTGGCCTAATCTCTGTCACTTCTAGGATCCTTGTCGTCGATATGCTGCAGTCTGACATACCGACTGAGCTCATCACTGGTATTCTTGTATTGCATGCCGAGAAGTACGTCTACGAATCCGGCTTTACTTTTTTTTTGTAGCCTTATGATTAATTATAGAGTGACCGCACTGTCGTTGGAGGCGTTTATCGTCCGACTATACCGCGAGAAGAACAGAGCTGGTTTTTTGAAGGCTTTCACAGACCAACCAGAACATATCAAATCTGGACTTTCGCCTCTGCGGAACATATTGAAAGAGCTGCAGCTACGCACTGTTCACATCTATCCCAGGTTAGCTTCAATGTTGGCCTAGTGTGTTTGTTTTTGAAGTTGTACAGATTTCACGTTGCGATTAAAGAGTCGCTGGAACGAAAACGCGCGGACGTCGTTGAGCTGCATCAACCGATGACAAACTCGATGAAGGAGATACACGGCGCTATCGTGCAGTGCATGACGACGACGCTCGCTGAATTGAAACGTGCTAATACGACCGTGGGTTGACTATCTGCTCTCGTGGGCTAATTCTGACCGCCTTTCGGCTAATCAGCTTGATCTCGACGACCTCAACGTAGAGAACGCCTATTTCCGGTCTTTCGATGCTATTGTCCGCCGCCAATTAGATCCAGTATGGCACAAGGTCGGCCCACGGACGAAGCAACTGGTCAGTGACCTCGCAACTCTGCGCCGTCTTCTGACGTATGTATCCCATCAACGGCACAAAACCGTCATTGACGCTATCATGCAGGTATCTTCTTACATACGACCCTCTCGCCTTTCATGCGTATCTGGAGACGATAATCGCCTCGAACTCCGTCAGTGCCTCCGGTGCGGCCAGACAGCACCAGTCGCCGTGGATGCTGACCGATGCCGCGCACATCATCTTCCACGTCGCTAAGCAGAGGTGCTACACCGTCAGTGCTGCCCCCACAGCCCCGCCGGTGATCGACCCGTTTGATGACGAAGACGCCTGGGAAGCCTTGGATGAGATGGAGGGGCGCATCCCCGCGAAAGACAAGGGAAAAGGGAAGGAGTCGGACAAGCCCGCGCGGCCTGCGTGGCTCCCACACAACATCGAGCCCGTGCTCGAGGAGCTGCCGAAGTGGAGCCTGCTGGGCGAAGTGCTGCAGGAGATCGAGGGGGAGATCATGCGGTACGAGATGCAGCCGCGACGTGCGTACGACTCTCCACTATCACGGGAAGAAGCTGATCGTCGTGCCGGGAACAGCGATGAAGGGCAGTAACAGGGTCCTGGTGATGACCGCCTCTACGCGGACCTCTGCGGACCTTGCCGAGTTCCTCTCCTCGATGGATGCGTCGGCGCCGCCGGGGCAGCAGGGGCGCAAGATGCTGGAGGAGAAGCTGCGGACGTATCTCTGGTGGAAGTCTAGGCTCAGTGGTAGCAAGGATGATGGTCCGCGCAAGGTGTACCCGCTTTCGGAGAGCAGGAGTCGGGACGGTCCGCCGGATGAGGAGATTAGTGAGGCGCTCAAGAAGAAGGACCGAGAAAGGAGGGACCGTGCTGCGAGTCGGCGACGAGTAAGGGGTGGTGCGCCGGTGGGGGCTGATAATGGGAGGAGTAAGGAAAGGGAGAGGAATCCAAACATGACGTTCGAAGAAGAGATGATGCGAGACGAGTCTGAGAGCATTGCCAAGTTGTGAGTCTCACTCGCTGCTTCTGCTGTGGTGATACATGTTGATCCCCTGCAGCTTGTCAACGCAGAAATCGTCCGATGGGAATGGACAAGGCCCAAGTCTTATAACAAGTGGCAGCAGCGACCTCCCGACCTCATTTGACGACGATCTCGCGCTGTCTCTGTCTCTTTCGGAAGGCGCCATCACGTTTGAGTCCGAGTTTGACCACTATTACGGGCTGGTGCCTGCAGAGGAGACAGTTGTCGTGCGCGCATATTCGGATGACAGCGATGACCGTATGTTGTCCGAACTACAACCACGCTTTATCGTCATGTTTGAACCAAGCCAGGATTTCATTCGACGCGTCGAGGTTCGTCCTTAGCTGGCTTTGTTGACTTCGCAACTTCATTTTGCTGCCAGGTATATAAGAATTCGAATCCGGGTCTCGGCGTGCGTGTGTACTTCATGCTCTATCAGACGAGCTGTGAGGAGCACAAGTATCTTGCGGGACTAAGGAAGGAGAAAGATGCATTTGAGAGTTTGATCAAGGAGCGCGGCGTAAGTGCATCCTTGCTGGATTCATATCCCCTGGACTAATGTTTCGTGGTAGATCATGCTACCGATTCTTGAAGCTGAGAGCACCGCAGCCGCAACCGGGGGTGATGCAATTATCAAGACGATTAGCACGCGGATAGCGGGTGGGCGGAAGGAGATTTCGACTGAGCCATCTCAAGTAAGCGCAATCCCGAGACCGTCTTGAAGCTATGATTTAAGTATAATGTTCAGGTCATCGTCGACATGCGAGAATTCCGGTCAACATTGCCCTCCCTCTTGCATGCATCGAAGCTGTTGGTGATCCCTGCGACACTCACCGTTGGCGACTATATTTTGACTCCCGAGATCTGCGTGGAGCGGAAGAGTATCCCCGATCTTGTGTCGAGCTTCAACAGCGGGCGACTGTGAGTTCGCATTGCTTCAACCCAGCCTGACGGCCTTGTTCATACATCATAGGTATACACAATGCGAGTTGATGTCGGTCCACTATAAGCAACCCATCCTCCTTATTGAATTCGAAGAGCACAAGTCGTTCTCCCTGGAAGTAGGCGCCTTGTCTCTCCATTGATGGCGAGGATCTCACCGCAGATCAGATTATCCAAGACATGAAATCGTACGTCAAGCCTAATGGAAAATACCCCGCGAAGAAGCAGACAGGACCGGGCGGACGCGACGAGCCCTCCGCTCCGCCCTCTATCCAGCAGAAGCTCGTTCTTCTGACGCTCACCTTCCCACGCGTCCGCATCATCTGGTCTTCGTCGCCCTATGCGACCGCTGATATCTTCAAGGACCTCAAAGCCAACGCACACGAGCCGGATTACAAGGCTGCAGTGGGCATCGGCGCAGAGGAGGACCCCGAGGCAGGTGCAGGTGTCAACATGGCCGCGGAGGAGCTGCTGCGATCCTTCCCCGGTATCACGACGAAGAACGTCAAGTACGTGATGAGCCGTGTGAATAGCGTCCGGGCTTTGTGCGAGCTTTCGCTGGCCGAGGTGCAGGACGTTTTGGGGAGCGAGCCGGGGAAGGCCTGCTATGAATTCTTGCATTGGGGTGAAGACCAGGTCACACGCCGATAATTCAAAGGGTTACGTCGTGTGTTGCAAATTTGTTAGTGGCCGAGTTGACTTGAACTCTTGTGGACAGCTCAGTTGAAAATTTATATGGACAGGTCGATGGCAATTGCGCTGATCACGGAAATGATCTGATCATCAGCGACGTTAGCTTCAGGGTCATTTGCATTTGTCGATTACTCATCGCAGTGGCCAGTGCGCAGTGTAACTATGTTCTGCGGATTTAGTGTCGCGGAGACATGATCAACACTGACCAGGGTATATCCCTGGGCTATATGTATAGGTTACGATCCGGAGCTGTGTCCTTACAAGCTAATTGAAGTCGTTGGCGCCTAATGTCATCCATCAAAAAGCTTGTTGATGCGACGTGCGGGTTCGAGGGGCGACGGAGGCTCGAAAATCTGGATACGTGCGTTTTTGATCGGGATCTTTAATGAAGGCGGTGTTGTCTCGGCTGGTTCTCGCAGATAGCATAAGACCTCGAAGCACAGACATGACGGAATCGGCGAGGGCTGTTCAGCCTCGTTTCACTCCGTTGCAACCCCTCCCCAGTTTATAGACGTGGTAGCGACCGGTCGCTGTCCACTAATTGTTTCCTTTCTCGCTGTCTTCGCTTCTCCAGCCCTGTTTTAATCCACTCACTTAAACCAGCCTTTATAATCATTTCCGTCAATCCAGTATATTCATTCACCTCTAACGATGTCAAGACCAGACTCATCTGCCGTGGACCCATCCCGTCGAGTCTGCTCAGTGAACGGCAGCGAGCACGGCTCCTAAATCGAGTCGCAAGCTCGCGAAGGCCTCGGACAACCCCCCACTCGTCGAGCTCACCCCTCCATCCCCCGGTCCCATGCAAGCGACCTTCGGCGACGCGAGGCGCACCCGGAGCAGCCGCAGTATGGACGTCGTACGACCCGAGGGACACCATAGTTCAATCGGCCGCTCGTCCTCCTTTGAGCTCAGCCCAGCTCCTGCGGGCAAATTGACGAAGCATGCGGAATCTGCGCCGCCGACGAGCGCGTACCCCACGCGTTCGTGGCCGCCGGAGGACATCGAGCTCGAACAACGCGACGCGGCGAAGATGCCCGTGTACCGCTACAAAGTCAGGCGATCGCGCACCGCGAGCAGCATCGACCTCTCTAGCTCCCCGCGAGGCGCCAGATCCACCAACAGCTTCGCGACGCTGCTCTCCCCTCTGCTCTCCCCCTCCCCCTCCGTAGCGACCGTCGACACTCTGGCATCGGCGGTGCCTCCGGCGGACAGCGCGCACCGGAAGAAAAAGAAGTTACGGGCGAAGGAAAAGGATGTGCAGGACATGGAAGACCGCCGGCGGAAGATGGACAAGCTCGCGCGGCACCTCGGCGAGACGCCGCCCACCGACCTCGTCTTCCAGCCCGGCCAGCGCAGCTCGCGCCGCCGCGGCGCGCATCTGCGCAAGAGCCGCTCGCTCTCGACCCTCGCCCCGAGTCTCCCCGCCGCGAGCAACCCCTCCCTGCGTGGCTCCAGCACCGAGTCGCTGCGCACGGAGACGGCGACCGCCGCGCTCCAGCAGAACATCTCCGTGGCGATATCGACGGTTGTCGTCGAGACGCAGCAGCACATGGAGACAAGCAGCGCCAAGAGCGAGGCGCCGCTGCCCCCGCCCAAGGACTGCCTCGAGGACAACCTCGCAGTGCTGCTGCCCATGCACGGCAACACCGTTCCCGCCCCTCCACGGCGCACGCACATGCGCTCGCGCAGCCATAACCCCGCCGCGCCGCGGATCGCGTCGCTCTTCAACCGGGACTCGCGCTTCGAGGACGAGCGGCAGCGGCAGAGCTTCCAGGGAAATGATGATGACGACGACAGCGACGAGGGGCCGCGCCTGGCGGGCAAGTTATTGAAGGCTGCGCCGCAGGTGCAGCATCTCGTGGTGGCGCATCGGAGTGAGCGGCGGCAGGGCTGGAGCGGGGAGTGGAATGCGGAGAGCGTGCAGGATGTGATTGAAAAGCTGCGGAATCTGAAGTAGCGCGGAAGAGACAGGCTGGTGTGGATATGGCCTGCGTGGATTGGCACTCATTTGTTAATTACTTACCACTCATTGATGGACACTGTTGTTTCCTACATCGTCACGGTTATTTATCACTGCCAAGCCCGGCTTACCAGCCGGGTTGTAATATCCAGTTGTGACAATCATACTGTAAGCATGATATGCGCCCGAAGTGTCAGTGTCAGCATTTATCCCAAATTAATGTGCAAGGCCCAAGCTCTCTATGGTTATCCCATCTAGATATCTATCATTGCACAACATTCTCATGGCTTGGCCGGTTGTGTAAGGAGATCCTCAGCTGGAGGTTTGGGTTGAAAAGCAGGGGGCATCCCCATCGCCTTGTGGATCGTGGAGGTGTTCAGCAGCTTGGCGTATTTTGGCTGCACGAACAGAGCACTGATTGGACAGCATCGTGAGTGGGAGAAACCATCAAAGATACAGAAACGTACGAAGCTTCGACGAGGTGTGTGCCGTTAAGATCCTCTACGACACCCGCGACGCGTACTTTGCGGCCCTTGGCCTCGACCAGGCGCGTCTTGAGCACGATGAACTGCAGCATGCGATTAGTGACATCAACGCAGGCAGTGGCGTGATCAGACGTACCTGATCAGCACGGGTGGGAGCCTTGTAGTTAATGCTCAGGTTCGCAGTAACACCAATTTTCTCCGGCAGATTCATGAGAGCCTGCACGTAGTCCATTAATCCTTGTTAGAAAAATGCCACCGCGCAAACACGTACCGTCCGCGCGAGCCCCTCATCAAGCAGCGTCGCGAGCAGCCCACCATGGATGATTCCATCGTGCCCGCACAGCCCGCGTCCGACATGAATGAATATCCAGCCCTCAGACTCGTCCCTCCGCGCACGCACAAGCGCAGGCAGCGCCAAGCGCCCTGGACCGCGCAGCGCGCCCGCAGTGAGGCTGTTCGCGCGGCGCTCCTCGGGCAGCGTCAAGTACGGCCGCGTCTCGTACCACTCGTCCGGATTGGTGGACTTGCGGTGCTCGACGAGCAGCGGGAGCGCGTGCAGCTCCTCTTCGAGGGCGGCAACGTACGCCTTGGAGTTGGGATGGTCGGGGTCGGGCGGGGGCGGCGCGATGCGCGGATAGAGGTGTGTGAGGAGCGTTGGGGGGTATAGGGCGCCGAGGGCGTAGGCTGAGGCGGCGAGGGCAGTTCCGAGGCTTACGTTTCGTAGGAGATGGCGCGGCGACGGCCCAGGGGGTGGTGGGGCGGACATCGAGAAGAAGCGGGGGCTGCGTCTGCAGCCCCGAGCGGAGGTCGTAAAGACTCGTCGAAAGATTTCTCCGGACATGGCAGACGAACGAAGGAATTAGAAGTGAAAGTCTCGTTGCTTGGAATATGATAAGAGTCAGTGGCATGTTCAATCCGAATTTCGAGAGTACATACCGTGGCCGGAATTCCTGGCTTCAGATGAACTCGGGACGCGAGATATATGCCTACTTTCACCTTGTCTACCCTCAGCGCCTCCGCACGTCGTGTAACTGGAAGGACATGATCATGACACTGACCTTTCAGCAACAAAATTCGCCAGCCTCTAATCGGAAGACCTGGTATATGACCAACCTAGCGCAAATTTTTCGAGTAAGTAGCATGCAAGAGCACCCTACTCTCGTCAGCACTCACCTTATGAGTAGGAAGGACTCGGAGATGATGGTGGGCAATGTCAAGTTTGACAGTCGCAATTGCAAGCGTTGGCGAGGACGGTGTATAGCCGGCCCGGAGATGGCCCGAAGTCACCGGTGCTCAAACGATAGATTAGTTGATCGTTATTGATCATGTTCATACGTGACCAGGGCGAGACCTGGGCAAAACCCAAAGAATTCACAGAAAACCTGCATATGTTCCTGTAAGCGCAGCCTTAATACGCCCAGGTCCAGATAAACATGGAATTACATAGATACGTGATATGTGCGGCATTATATGAAAGTGAATAAACAGGAAACAGACGGGGCGAAGGTAAGGTACTTCGGCAAACGTCAACGGACAATGGCTGTCACGACACTGTGTCTGTCAGAACCTTTGGTCCAACGAAGGAGAAGAAAACATCGGAAGCTTTTGTACAGTGACCCGCTCTGCAAAATCTTGACTCTGAAACCATTTCCTTGCAGCCCGCTCGTTGCATGGGCGAACTCCACGAAGACGCTCGTCGTCCGACTCCAGGTCATGGTAATCAACCACCAGCGCCATCAGCATCTCGAAGTGCTGCCCGCCCTTCCGCAACGCTGCTTGTTGCTTAGCGATCAAGCGCATCAGTGGGCGCACGCTCCAGACGTGGGCATGCAGGCTTTCCAGGTTGGGAGTAGTGGTAGATGGGTGCTTCGCGTCCGTGTAGGAGTTCCGCTGTAGGATAGAAGAAAGGACGTCGAGAGACGAGCCGACGACAGACAATGATCTTAACCTGCGGCATAAGCTCACGACCTCGGAGAGCAGGGGGTCGACCTCTTGGCAGTGAATGGCCTCGAGCCGCAGATGTTCCAGTTGTTCCAAAGGCAGAGGACGATCCGCGAGGAGATACTTGAGAAGAGATCCGCAGCAATGGTATTGTGAGGCATGTATCATGACGTTATCGGACCCAACGATGTTATTGTTATCTGTGAGTGTCAAACGGCGAAGGTTGGGAGCCGCAATCAGAGAAACCATGCGGATTGCTTCGAGTGATTTGGAGAACCCAACGCGCAGTTCGGTAAGAGCGAGAAAATGGATGGCGTCGGATGTAGAAATGTACTGTTGTGCGACATCAGACTCGTCGGCCGTCAATGGGCGGAGAGACTCGGTGTCATCGATATCTGAGGTATTGCCCTCGTATATATTGATTTCTATTTCTTCATCGCTTGGAGGATCTGATACGTTGACGATAAGTATGCAAAGCAAGACAGAATTGGTTGAAGCACGTACAAGGAGACTCAGAAGTACGCTCTGTGGCAGTTTCACCTGTAAAAAGTTATCAGTAATTGTCGAGAGAGCGATTCCATCATACGCACTTGGCTCCTCATCGTCAAACGAACCTTCCGACTGCGCATCGAGATCGAATGCACCGTCCGCATCTGATCCATTGCCCTCCTCGTTTGACAGCGCTTCATCCGAAAACTCGTCTGAAGATTCGTCCGAAAATTCGTCTGCAAGCTCTCCCAACTCTAGCGCTTCTGGATCTCCCTCGTCCACATCCTCAGCGACCGGAGCCGTATCGCCAGCCGATTCCAGTATCCCTTCCAAGTCCAAATATTGAAGCGTATTGTGGCTCTCAACGAGCAGGTCCCGCAGCTGCTCCAGCGTCATCCTCTCCCGCACCCCGAAGCGCGCCAGCGTCAAGCGCGTGAGATTGCGCACGCTGACACGGCCCCAGTCGACCCGAGCGCCAACCAGGCTGAGGCGGCGTATGCTGCTCGCGAACTCCGGATCGCAAAGGTTCAGCGGGGCGGGGGCCGAGGTCGGGATCGGTAAGTTGAGGGGCTCGGGCGCCGGCAGTTCGTGTGTGTGTCGGTGGATGGTGAGCGCCACGAGCTCCGGGAGCGGCCGGCGCTCGAGCATCTTCATGAACTCGGCCATCGGGCCAAAGCTCGCGTTAACGAAGGACAGTTCTTGGATACCGCCGCTATGGTCCAGGAAAGGCATCATCAGGGCGTCCACCCTGATGCGGCCGTTTCCTAAAAGCTTGAAAGGGTTGGTGCGGGAACGGGGGACGGCGGGAGGGGGCCGCATGTCGATGTGGACGATGCTCGGGAGGATGCCGGAGTGGGAGAGGCATATCGTCGTTTGGCGGGATTGTGTGTGCTGTTTTCCGTGGCCATCCAGGGAGATGTGTCTCCAGACGCGAGGGCTAGAGCATGCGAGGGTGCGCCATCGTTGGGAAACGACTGAGAGAATGAAGGCCATGTGTATGTGTAGTTTGTCTGGTTGCATGCTCGCCCTTTCGACGCACGCCTCGAAGATGAGTCGCAGGACATCGTCATTGAGAAGTTTATCCCATGAGGGACGTGCGGGGGCAGCAGGATGATCCAGGACAGGAAGCTGGTGGATAACAGAAGACATGCCTTGGAATAGGCAGCCGAAGTTGGAGTCAGTAGTAGTTGAGATTCAGCTGGTTGAGGTTAAGAGTCTTGAGAGTTGTCTGTTCAAACATGGCCGTATTTAAGCGAAACTCCGCCCAAGTCCACAAAAAAGGCACGCCCAGGCCGCATGTTCAAGAGACAATGGTCGGCTGTCCGGTATTCCCGGGTGCGGCAGAACGTCGCAGTTCGTTGCGATCTCCAGCCATCTATATTAGCCTCACAAAGGCGGGAATTCAGCCAATTACGCACGCTAATAGTTTATGAGGCTTGGTTTAGAGATGTCGACAGCATGAATCCCCCAGTTCCGCATGCAGGATGGATTAGAAATCTCATTAATAAGATAATGAATCTGTTGAAAAGATGTTTCCTGGCTGCCGACAGACACCACTGTGTCGGCAGGTGACTGCAGCCGGCAATAAAATCTATTGAAAAGTCAGTCAGAATATAAGAAACAAGTTTAGACCAACCTAGATCCCCGTTGCAATGCAGACAATTCGAGTGCAAAGACAATTCCTCGTCAAGGAATGCATGGAACCAAAACAAAACCACCCAAAGCAGAGCATGCAAGACGATAGGGGGAGTGTATGGCATAGAAATAGGCTAACAAGACATAGACGATTGCATAGAGAAAGATAAAACATATGGTGGTCATACAGGGCCGGCATAAACGAGACACATGAGATATAATATGGTTCAAACGATGGAAAGGTAAAGACTCGAGGAAGGGCGGAAGTAAGGCGACACAGGGAGACGGACATACCGGGCAAGGAGTCGCATCAACCGTGATCACAGTTAGTAGGCGCCGAGCTCGAGATCATCGGGGATTGTCAACCTCTTGATCTTCGTCGTCATATTCCACCTAATCAGACGAGGAAGTAGCGTTCGCCCCCTGGGATCCCTGCCTGACCGACACCACATCGGCGAAACGCGCCAACGCAGCTTGCGCCTGCTGGAGCGACAGGTCGGCAGGCCACTCGGCGTCGTAGACCGCCACTGAAGCTAGGCGGCCCGTCAGGCTAGGCGTGGTCTCTGCCACCGAAGCCCGGCATCGCAGCACGGGGGCTGCGATGGAGGCGTCCATGCTGATGAGCGTGAGGTCCCGGAGCAGAGGGCAGAGCAGAGTGGGGAGGTCCTCAGAGTTGCCGTTAGGGAACACGATCTGCGGCACGAGCGCCAGCGCCGCGACGAATCTGTGCGACGAGTCCTTGATGACGAGAGATTGCAGAATGGGGAAGGACAGAAGAAAGTAGAACGGTAAAAAGGAGCCCAGCTCGGTGTTGATGCCGTCAAGGGTGAGCTGCAAGACGGAGGGGATGTATGTGTCGTGGCAACAGAGCGCCGCTAGCACCGGGCAAGAGTCGTACGTGAATTGGCCCCCGGCGTTGGGCGGAATGAGGCTGCGGCGGATGTCGCGGAGGGTAAGTGTCTTCAGGGCAGGGTAGCGGAAGAGCCTGATCATGAGCACGGATTCTGCCGGC
Organism: Hericium coralloides; assembly: GCA_003675405.1. NCBI lineage: Eukaryota > Fungi > Basidiomycota > Agaricomycetes > Russulales > Hericiaceae > Hericium > Hericium coralloides. The sequence goes on from QUOP01000140.1 coordinate 176,109, forward strand.
TCGACATGGCCGAGGACAAGCTCTGTTAGCTGAGGAAGGGGAGCGCGATCCTGAGGTGGGATCGGCGGGCACCAGCCATAGCCTTCATGGTCCCTCACGAGGGGAGCGGCGCCTTGGATCTCCAGATACTCCAAGGTATGAGCGCAGGACCTGATGATGTCGCGGAACCGGATGATGGGAGGACGAGCCTCGTGGGAGAGATAGGAGATGGTGAGCCGGACGAGGTTGGTTGACGTCCATCGCCACCAGTCAACGGGCACGCCGAACAGTGACATCGACCGGAGCCGGTGTCCGGAGATGGTCCTGGCCTTCTCCAGCGGCAGCATCGGACCGGCGAGATAGGCAGGTGAAAAGTTGTCCAGTATGGTGTAGAAGCAGCTGGCCCGCTCGACTCGGAAACACTCTAGACGAGGCATGTGTTGGGTTTGCATCAACTGCAGGGTGCAGTAAATGGGAGAGAAGTTGTCGGCGAGAACGGTGAAGCTCCGAATGCGCTTGAGGTGCTTGTGCAGAACGTAAAACATGCGCTTGACGAAGCGCTCGTCAATGGGGTGCGCATTCTCACTCTCGTGCTTCCGCAAATCAAGAAACAGCGTTAGAGAGCAATCTTGGGACAAGCGAAGACGTTGACGATCAAGATGGAAGTGGGGAGTAGGACTGGAGTCCTTGAAAGTAATCAAGGTCCACAGAGTAGGTGTTGCCCTGGAGAGAGCACACCAAGCGCGGCAGACATGGGAGACACGCAATGGGAACATGAGACTGTCGGTGTAATCATCGGTGCTCCACGTGCCCATCTCGAAGACGTACTGCAGGACATCTGGGGAAAGGCGTCCGAGAGGTGTCTGTTCATATGGCAATGCCTGCATTGCAGATGAAACAGAGGGAGCATGGATAGTGTTGGAAGACATATCTGAGAATATGTCAGCATTTGACTATGCCGCGCAATATCAACCTAGACTCACCTCATAAATGCAGAGATATCGTATGGGAGGATCAGGACGGGTGCGGGGGAAAAGGTGAATTTCATAGAAACATAAGATGGAATTCGCTCGCCTTTAAAGAAATTCGCCCAAAGAGAATCAGGCAGGGGCATTCACAACGGTCGCAAGGGCGGCAACAATACGGGAGACAATGTGCAAAACACGCCAACTATCGTAGTAATCCCGCCGTCGGTAGGCGTAAATGCCACCCCCGCCCGTTCTGCTGGCAAACCTGGCAAAAGCAGGGTGAGGTTGCATAGCAGTGGTGAGGCAAAAGAACAATCCCGCACATGCACCATACGATGACGACGCGAGCGACGCACCGCCCATTGTAGGGATTGCAATCATTACACGTAAATGCCACTTCTATCCATTTTATCGGCAATCTTGGAAACGCATGATACGTTGAGTTCAAGAACGAGACCAAAGAGGGATCCCGATAGACAATACTAGCAACAGAGCTCTGTTCAACAATATGTAGCGGTGCCGAGTGATCGGGTGTCTGGCCATTTTCGTTTTGTGAAAAGTGGACACGGTGGCTCTTTGATGCGAGATGGACGATCTCAAGCTATACTACCACCAGAAGTTTGGGAGGGCGTACCATGTATGAGGCATCGAACGAACTAGGACAAATTAGAACTTACGTCGAACTGACACCATCCATTATCGTCGCTCCAAAATGCAGCTACGATACTGTTCCGATCGCTCTGAACGCATAGCACACGTTGCGGAGTTGCGACGTTGAGTAGCGACAAAGGTTGGTTGTTCGGATTCGAGTCGATGTGTGAAGTAGACGCCCGACTCTGGGTTCGGGAGCGGCCGAGCGGAAATTGAAACGACAACTTTGAGCTCTGTGTCGCATCGACAACGTATTCACCCAAGCTGTCCATCCCCCTCAAAAACAAGATCAGCGTCAACAATGGTGAGCCTAAATCCTGTCTGTATAGCTGCAGGGCATCGTGCAGTGGTCGAGGAGCTCGGATGATGCAGTCAGACGTCGATAATTCAGTGAAAACATGATGGATGGTGCGTAAACTTTGCAGATGACATCCTCCGCGCAATGCTAATGTCGTACACAGACTGTATCACTCTACTACAGAATGACACGAAAGTGTTTGTTCTATTTGCTGAGCCATTTGGCGATGAAGCATATGCTGGGCTCGACTTGGTCAAACGAGTCGAGCACTAGAGCTCCGGGGTGCCCTCACGATGTCCAGGCATACTTGCCTTAGACCGTGACTGACGTGCCTCGTCTCAATGACCAGCCTCCCAAGGGAAAAGCCGGATCCGCTAAGAAGCCCGCTGCCGCGCCTTTCGGTGCCAGCAAGCCCACGAAGGTCGCCAAGAACCCTCTCTTCGAGGCGCGCCCCAAAAACTTCGGTATTGGTAGGTCGTGCAGCTCTTAATAAAGTTTTTTTTTTGTGTTGAAAACGCGTACCCGCGTGTAGGCCAGGACATCCAGCACAAGACCGACCTCACCCGCTTCGTGAAGTGGCCTGAGTATGTCCGCCTCCAGCGCCAGAAGGTCATCCTCAGTCAGCGCTTAAAGGTGCCCCCCGCCATCGCGCAGTTCACGCACACTTTGGACAAGAACACTGCCACTCAGCTGTTCAAGCTGCTCGACAAGTACCGCCCTGAGACCAAGCAGGAGAAGAAGGCTCGTCTCGATGCTGTCGCCAAGGCCACCGCCGAGGGTCAGGAGCAGAAGGTGCGTGATACTGCATCCACGCCATCTATATCCAAATATTGACTGCGTCTATAGGAGACCAAGAAGCCCCACTTCGTCAAGTACGGTCTTAACCACTGCGTTGCTCTCGTCGAGGCGAAGAAGGCCTCGCTTGTCGTGATCGCTCACGACGTCGACCCCATCGAGCTCGTTGTCTTTCTACCCGCTCTGTGCCGCAAGATGGGTGTCCCCTACGTCATCGTTAAGGGCAAGGCCCGTCTCGGTACAGTCGTTCACAAGAAGACCGCCGCTGTCGTCACCCTCCAGGATGTCCGCAGCGAGGACGAGCGTGAGCTCGCCACTCTCGTCCAGGCCGCCAAGGCCAACTTGTACGTCTATTCCTGTCGAGATGAGACCGTTGGACTTATTATATCGCCTGTAGCTCCGACAAGTACGAGGAGCAGCGCCGCCAGTGGGGTGGAGGTCTCCGTGGCAACAAGTCGAAGGAGATGCTCCGCAAGCGTGCCAAGGCGTCTGGCCAGACCCTGTCTGCTGCCACCGTCGGAAAGCTCTAAGCTTTCTTCGCAGATACCATTCATTGGGCAAAATGACCTTGGTCTTGGGTCACTGTTACTATGCATTTGTCACCTTGAGTTGTCGTATGTGATTATGTTATGCATTAGGCTGATATCAATCGCATTCTTGTGAGACTACCGTAACCTAACTTACATCGTTTGCGAACACTGGAAGACATGTAGGATAGTATACAATGATAATGGATGCTGGAGCGATGCTCTTTAAAACCATGAGAAAGTAGCGAACATAACTTGCGACTGGACTTGAATTGCATGCGATTACATCACCGTCTACTAACTGCTCAGGAGATGTGCTCATCGCTTCCTTCAAGTTCTGACCTGATTCATGCGCAACGCATGCATTGACTAGTGCTCGTAGCATTGCACACCGGATCTTTATGTCCGCAATATTGTGGACAAGGATTCCAAGGTCTACTCTACGTCCTATCCGCACCAACAATGTCTTGAGGTGCGTGGCAGAATCAATGGCGGCAATCTCGACTAAAGCAGGTAAGCACTATCCTCCTTTATGTCCTCCGGAGCACTCAGACAGCGAGTTACTGCCCATAGAACCATCAGCGGCAAGCTGGCCGCACGAGATCACCACGTCCTCCTGGGTCGAGTCGCAGAAGTCGACGTTCGTGGCACACTGCTCCCGCCTGACCGCCGCGTCCGACCTCCCCGCGTTGCTCTCGCACCTCGAGCGCTCGTCCTCGCGCATGAAGCGCGCCACGCACTGCATGTACGCGTACCGCCTTTCCGGCACGGGCAGCGTCGTCAGTGGACAGGACGACGGCGGCGAGGACGGCGCGGGGTCGATGCTTGCGGGTGTACTGGAGAAGGGGGAGTGCATGGATGCGGTGGTGGTTGTTTGGCGGTGGTATGGCGGGGTTAAGATGGGTGGGGAGAGGTGGCGGGTTATTGGGCGGGTCGCAAGGGAGGCGCTGCGGGAGGCGGGGTTTCTGAAAGAGGGGAAAGAGGCGAAGGGAGCGGGTGGGAAGGCGAAAGCGAAGAGTCGGCGGTCGAAATGAAGGTCTGATTTACTCGTAAGGATGTCTGGTATTTTCGTGACGTTTGTGATTGCCTTCTAATGATGAATCGTTCGTCCGGTCAGGGTTGTCTATCTGCGAGACGATATTTGCCCTCGCGCGAGCCTTGCGGGCCCCTGCGAGCCCCCACTCTGATGCACTGTCGTCTTTCCTCAAGAAACATCAGCAATTATGTCCGGCTTCGATCTCTTTGCCAACATCGCCTCACGCCTATTTTTGATCGAGGACGTCGGAATACAGTGACCTCGCTCAAGTGACCCGTATCCGGGTGTGTAGATACGAAGATGGATACTCGGACGCTCTCACACTGATCGCCCGCGCCCGTTCACCTCCACGTACACGGCTGCAAATATTTTTTTTGACCATGGTGATATAGACATCACATCGCTGGCTGATTCTCACGAGGTGCGCATCCTTCGCTTTGCGGACTTTCGTCGGGAGACCCGCATCACGTTAACCTACCTTGTGGCCTTCTTAACAACTTCTTAAAACCGCGTCAAGCATGCTAGGTCGAAGTACTTTGTGCTGAACATGTCCCCTCGTCAACTGTCCCTAGCACTCCTTGGTATTGCCTCGGTCGTAAGTGCCAAGCTCACGTGGGGCGAGACGAAGTTCCTGTTTACCTTCGGCGACTCCTACACTACCGATGGTTTCAACATCTCTGCGGGTGTGAACTCTCCCGTACCAGGTGATGTACGCTCCTACCCCATACCCACGAGCATCAAATATCCTAATATCCACAGCAGACATCCTCGAATGGACCCAATTGGGTCAATTTTCTAGGTCGCTCGATTCATCTGAATCTCCTTGTCTTGCAATTGACTTCCATCTTTTCCTGTGTTAGGTGGAACATACAACGTGACGAACACGAAGGTGTTCAATCTGGCGTCTGGAGGTGCCACCATCGACAGCAAGCTCGTCACGCCATACGAGCCAACAGTCTTGTAAGCATGTTCGGATAATAATGCTTAAGCAGCCCGTTGACATTGCATGTAGGTCTATCGTCGACCAGGTTTCGCAGTTCAACCAGTTTCTAGCCCCGAAACCGGCTGGCGCAGAATGGAGCAGCGACAACAGCTTATTTGCAATTTGGATTGGGATCAATGATGTGGTGAGTACAAGAATGATCAAGCACTCTTGGGCTTTCGGATTTTCATTCCGTTTGACAGGGAAACTCGTTTGCTTGGGTTCGTATCCATGCTTTTGGCGCCCAGAAGCTTGCTCTGATAACCTACAGACGAACGTTACCCAAGTCGACTTCCATAAAGTGCTCATGACTAGGCTGTTCGGTCAAGTATGTTGCGCCGTTCCTCGGGTACATACTGATTAGTGTTAGCTAAAACCGCGTTCCAGGTCGAAGACCTCTACGAGAAAGGCGCTCGGTCTTTCCTGTTCTTGACCGTCCCGCCGACCAACCGCGCGCCGCTCATAATCCAACAAGGCGGAAATGCCAGCGCCCAGATTACGTCGGCACTCGCGGATTACAATTCGCAGCTGAAGGACAACGTGGGCGCGTTCCAGGCGAAGCACCACGATTTGGACCAGGTGACCGTGTTTGACACGCAGCCGGTGTTCAACACGCTGCTGGACAACGCGGACACGTTTGGGTTTGTGGATCCCACTGGGTTCTGTGCGGTGTACCAGTTTGGAACGCCGGACATGACGACACAGGTGCCCGGGTGTGCGCCGGTATCGAGTTATTTGTGAGTGAGGGCTGTCGGGCTGGCTGGCGCTGAGTTGCTGATAGAAAATTGCTTCAGCTGGTTGAACACGCTGCATCCACTCTTTACTGTGCATAAGTGAGCAGGAACTCTATGCAGACTGACATCATGACTGACGTTCTTCTTCCTAGCATCATTGCACACGCCATCTCGACCGTACTCAGCGCATGATTCATTGCCTAGATCTACTACTCACTATATACAAGGGAGTGCATTCATAGCCGACTCCGCAGCGGCTCTTCTGCGTCAGACCCCTGAAATGTCTCCAGTCTATCTACAAACGCACGCCATCCCTCCCCGCTCACAATCGGCGCCTTGATATACGGCTCGATTCGAGTCGCGGCCAGCCATTCGTCAAGGCACGGTAACGCTGCACTGACAGCGGCGTCCTCCGCCGCAGCTTGCGTCGCGCGACTGAATTCTGCGCGCTCGCTATACCACGCCGCGTCGAGCTTGACCACAGATGCAACGAAAAGATTGAGGATGCGCGCGTCAAGCCCTGCAGAGGCGGCGGCGTCGTACGCCATGCGGTGCCCGATTGCGACCACGATCTTCTCGCAGTTCGGCAGGAAGAGATTGGTGAAAGCCGCGCTACGGTGCGCGCCTCCGTGTTGTGCAAGCAGGGCTCTGTATTCAGCGAAGAGGCCCTGTTCGTGTCGTGCGAGAAGGCCACTGGGGTTCGTCGACACGGGGAGGCTATAACGCCCTAGGAGAAGCTCCGAGGCAAGGCCTGGCATGCGAAGGGCTTGAGGCTAGAAGGAATGACTGGAAAGTTGCGACTCACGAATTGAGATGACGAGCGTGTCGCCTTCGGCTATGGTGATGCCTCTAACATTGGCCTGGTGGGATCAATGCATGTTCATGTCAAGACGCAAGGCGAAGGGAGATGCGGGGAATGACGCGTACATGTCCCAACGTAATCTGATTATGGGAAAACAGACCCTGCGCGCCACACCGCTCCGACAGCGCCAGGTTGGCCGCCTGCACGAGCTGCGTCGTCGTCACCTTGAAGATCGTCGCGTACGCATGCAACAGACGCAGGTCCAGCTCGGCCTCGCTGAAAATCCGCGTGCACATCTTCCAGAACTCGCGCAGCACGAAACCCTGCGCGAGCGCGGAGAGGATGGGCGCGTGCTGCGTGCGGAAGGAGATGATGGGAACGCCGCCGGCGACGGTGCGCCGCTGGCTGTATCGCGCGGCGATGTACGGCGAGATCTCGAGGCTGGGTACGGTCATACCCGAGAGCGCGAGGGTGCCGACGGCGACGCGCCAGATGGAGCTCAGGAAGCTGAAGCGCGAGGTGTCGGGTTCGAGATCGCCGAGGAGGGCGTCTGCGGGAAGGTATACGTGGTTGAAGGACGTGAGGCAGTGGTTGAGAGGTGTTGAGCCTTCGCGGGCGGGGAGGAGGCTGGCGACGCGAATCAGGACAGATGGCCGTGGGTGAGTGGATTACATACCGTGCTGTGATGCCGGGGCACATCGTTCGGCCGTCATGGAGATGAACGAGAAATGGACGGACGCCGTGATTCATCCCGACAACAATGAGCTTCGCAAAGACAACGGCGACGCACGGAATACCGTGTGGATTGGTGGGTGGCATGTATCTGTAGACTCATGTCAATGTTGAAGGACCAATAAACACGAAGAATGGAGTGACGAATCTCACTTTGATGCGCCAAGATGGGGTGTATCAAGGCTGAAGCTGCCGTCCGGGAGTAAAGTCGCCGTCGTCTCTATGTTCGCAGCATCCAGACCATGGTCGACCTCCGTCAAGCAAAACTGACCACTGGTTCGAAGAGAAGAAGTCCTTTAAGAAAGGGCTGTCACAGGCATAGACACGATAAGACGAACATGACATCGTAATCGAGAAGTCGTTTGATGAGTGGAAGGAGCGAAGGTCGGTCGTGCGTATATCGAGCCAACGTTCCCGCCACGAGGTTTACTTGGATGGTGACAAGAGTACCCACCGCACCATCCAGATGCGCGATGGGATCAATATGGAGATCCCAGAATTTCTGCGTGAGGGTGTCGACATCCTCCACAGTAAGGCCTGGATATTGTTCATTTTGGTTTTTTTAAAAAGCGAAGCAACGGCACGGACAATCACCAACCATACAGACGAACAACTTCTCTCGCGCGGCATACAGATTGCAGCGTACTTTCCCTGTAAGACAAAGGAGATCCCAGGATCCAGCGCTCTGCAAGTCCAGATGCAGCAGAAAGTTGTTTTGGAGAAGAGACAGTCATGATGAGCCTGCGGAAATAACTAGTACACTGCTCACCCACCACTAAGCCTTTAAACACGGACCGGTAGAACCTCGAGGTTTCTAGATGTGAATCTACATTACACAAGACGATGGGCGCGGAGAGCAAGACGAGAACCGTCAGCTTCCATTCAGGGGTGACGTGTGAATGTAAGTGATCACCGTTGAGCTGGTGGATAATCAAGGGAAGCTCTTTCCCATTTGCATGGGATACCTGATGTGGATATCTTCATGACAGTATGCGAGTGGATCTCATTTTTACCTTCAATCAGAGTCATGGTTGACCAAATTGTATTCATCGCTTCATGGACGTCGGCAATATCAGACGAAATTTGCGTCTATAGGTCTCGAGGCTGAAGAATGGAAGAGCGAGCGATAGTTAGATGTCAAAGCAAAAGTCGAACGCTTAAGGACCTTAGCTAAGACGGTACATACTTCGTCGCTTGAGCAGGACATCAGATTTCCCAAGATCTGTCCGAAAAGGTTACATACTAAAAATATGCATCGCGTCCTTGATCTGCAATTCGACACGGATTGAATATGTAGACGGAGCTTGCGCTCTACTGCATGCAGGATTCTCGCGACGCCTTGTGATCCAGCGGAGGTATTAGGCAACCACATCGCGATGAAGAGATAGAAGCTGCCCGGGCGTAAACCATCTATAACTCCTACCGGAACAAGGTCACGAAGCTCAAGATTACACCGAAGCGGGCATAAAATTCAGAGACTTTGTCTTCGACCTGACGGCACGGAAATGCATTCCGACGACTCTTGGATGGTATTATGAGGATTGCAGCATGACAGCACTCACGCTATTGGTCGCCTCGAACAAGGAGTCTACCTGCCTATCTCATGGCATGAGAAAATTTTTTATTTGCGACGGCCATGTTACGATACTGCAATGAAAGTGGGGCCCGATTGGATTAGTAGACGATATTGCTCATCATATGTCAAGCAATAATGAAAGTGCATGCGAGGCGTGTATCACCGGAGAAAACTGATCGCGATAATCCGGACTTGAGGAATCGCGCTCAAACGAGGCGAACTGACATGACATAGCGACAATAGTGCCAGCATGTGGAAGGATAAAGTCAAACTCTATTCTTGAGATAGCGGACCTAATGCTGAAGCGGCGTCGACAGCGGTGCCCAGAATGCCTTGCAGAGTCGGTGCTTTTCCCATGGTCAATGTTTCCCAGTGGCGCCCACCCGGCGCTATATATTGAGACAGCCGTTTCCTACTGCGTTCGGCGGTTTAATCCATCCAGGCCAAACCTCGATGCAGCAGATTACTCACCAATTATCCACATTGTTTCCTTGCCTTGTGAAACAAGTAGCGCCCTGCTGTCCAATTCAGCGAGGAAGCCAGACACGCGTCATGAAAGCTGATACTTGCGGCGACCGGACGAGACCTCTGCAACATTCACAACAGAAGCAAGTGTCAGGTAAATCAATATCAACTATACCTGCACAGCGCCATCGTCATCGGGCTGACCTTTAGAGCCCCGGTAGAGTCTCGCGAGAGACGAGTTCACGCCGACGTCGGAACTTCTCTGTCCTCATCGCACGCGCTAATCCCTCGTGAGCGCAAAAGATCAATACATACGTGTACGAAGCCGCGGTCTCCAGCCAGCTTAGTGGGTTTCATTCGCTTGAATCGCCGTCGCCGCGCATTGCCTGACGGAGGTAGCTCCTGCATGGGATGATATTCCTGCCATTCAGGCCTTGCAGATCTGATGCAACGCCCGATTTGATAATCGTGCATGCATATCATATGTCCCCAGTGCAGAGGAAGGACGGTTGACTAGGTTGTAAAGCGAACTTATAGAGTGGGGGAAGAGAGATTCCTGAAAGGTATCGTTCAGTGGGAGGGCCTCGGCTCTCGGAGAAACTCTGTACATAGGTAAAAAGGACTCACAATTTACATTCCCGGAGTCGCGAAGCGTCAGAAATACGCAAATTCTTCTAGATGGCGGTTCTGTACAGATTCCACAATGCGCGACGGGGCAAGCAGATGGGCGTCAGATCCCTTGACCACATTGAACGGCACGGATTCGCGCTTGAATGAGACATTGGATGTCGAGCGATGGATTTACAGCGAGCTCATAGATGTGCAACTTGGAAAGTTTCATTTGAAGGAGCCGACCTGAAGTGTAGCGACAGGAGGACTGCTCGGAGACTCAGGTCGAGGCGCCCTACCGTAAATATTCCCACGGCGCAACCATACTTCAAGCGCACGGATGAATGACGGTAGTGGATTCAACTTCACCGAAGTACAGTACTCGCCTTTTTCTATTTATCCAACGAATGGTTTAGATATTGTGGGACCATGGGAGCCCCTACTCTGAAACGAGGGATGACTCATGCCGCGCGCATCTTCACTTGCTGACGATTCAGCTCGCGCACTAGCGACGCACTGTTAGCCTCACGTTATACTATAGCTCTGCGATACGTATTGATACTGCTACTTTCAGTGGTCAAAACAGCGGTTTTTTTCGACCTCGACAAGTCGAAGCTGACGCGACGCAATGCTACCGCGTTTCCCGTCACGCCCCGTGCTTTGTGACATGCGCGTTTCTCTCCTCTTCCGTGCCAGCCGCGCTTGCCAGCGGACGGTCTCTCCTTCCGACAGCACCGATATATTTCAAGTCGAACCTGGAGGCAACTTACAAGTGAGAACCACATACACACTCGCAACTCGTGCTGTGCATCAAGTCGCTCTCGCAGACATCATTGCATTTCGGATATTTTTGAAAATCTAGCTTGAGTTCCAAGATCACGCTTTCTGAAGTTCATTTAGCTTTTCGAGTTGAAGCCATGCAGAATCTCGAATACGGGAGTTCGAAGTGAGTTCGTCCGTTCGAACTCGATCGGTGAGGACAGTGTTTTGTTGACGTTTGACTTCATCAGATGACATTCCATCGTCAAGTTCTTCAGGAGGGCGTGTGGCAGTCCTCGGAGGACTGCCAGACGGAATTCCTACGCATGCTCGAGCTGATCAATGTCATGAAGTTGAAGGCGGTCACAACTTCCGACTTATCCAAGTATTTCCAACTTCTCTCCCATTCAATGATGTACCGTCGCAGTCTTGAAACAAGCTGAATATTGAAGCTTGAAGCTGAGGCGCAGCTGGTGTCAACGCGATCAGAACGTCTTTCCACCAGTGCTTCCGTGGCCGCCTTTCTTGCTTTCTAGCTGTGCAAATTCTAGCTCGAGATTGTCGCTGTGCCTCAAAAGACCGATATTATTGTAGGAAAGCTTGGTGCTGGCTGCGTGCTTTGGCTTTGCGCTTTGATTCTCACTGTCGGGGAATGGCGGGTACATTTCTGCGAATGCTTCAGCCAATTAATGGAGATGGCTTCAAAGCTACCAACGGGAATTCCTCAACTCTTCCTACTTCCTTATTCCTGGACTAGATGGTAAGGCCAACCTGTGCGCAGCTTGAAGATTAATTGACGTCTGTATTTAGGCTCGTTTGGCATGCGCCAGTGCTGGACTTCCATACTACAAGCTGGAGCTAAATAACTCTACCATTTCTCAATGCATCATTCTTATGTATGCCTCGTTCAAAGAAGGTGAGGTCTACCCATCCGCCGAAATTAGCCGTCACCAGCTTTGACATATCCATGGCCGGATCTCGACAGCATCAGGCCCTTCTTTTGTTTCTTGAACAAAGAGATTGGTCGACGTCCAGGCTGCCTTTGAGCAATTGACCACTGTCCTCTAGGGGAGGATTCGCTCGAGCCAATGCAAATGTACATTGTCGTGGACTAAGATCGGTACGTCTGGAAGGGAGGAGATTGCGAATTCAGAAAGAGTTGAGCGCATTGAAAAAACAATGTTCTGAAGGGAATCCCATCTCAGACGTAATTGGGGATCAAACAATAGAACGCAACGTGGTGGCAATATGACGCTTTGCAACTGTGGACTTGCAGCGTGCCACTTGACAGTTCAATCCGCGCGATATAAGATCATTCATCTGCTCTTCCTCTCTCTCGTATCAGTGTCACTGTCTGTCCTCTTTGCTCTCTATATCTTGACCCTTTTGCGACGGGTCATCAAGTCTTACACCTTTCCTCTGACTCTCGTAACGCGTAATTGGGACATTCGTTGTTTCTGGAACTCCGATCGGACGAAATGGTTGATACGTGAGTCTTCCCTCTATCTCAACAATATTCTACAGGATGACTGATCGCTGGTTTCCACCGCCCAGCTCTCAACAAGCGCACCCGCTATCTCCTTCACGTCCTATACTGCATACAAAGTCGTCTTCTGCCGCCGCTGTTTCCGTGCCGGGTCATCAAGCGCTTCAAGACATGCAGAACTGTTCGTTTTCAATCAGCGATGTCTGTGCTGTGCTGACGAAAATTGACCTCACCAGGTGCCCTCTCATCTTCAATGTCTTCAATATCTCAGAAGAGTATGAATGCCACCAGCGCTACGGACGCATTGGTCCGGGGACGTCTGAGCGGTGCTATACAATTCTGTCTCCCAACAGAGCTCTGGCGCATCGTCTTCTCTTGCATTGCCGGTCGCCCCAAGATTGCTTGGAGCCATTTCTTCAGGTCGTCAGAAACTACGTCGCGGTGTCCCTGGACCCGAACGGCGTGTGTCCTCGTTCTCGTGTGCAAGTCTTGGCATGCGATGGCGATCGACCTTCTATACGGCGACGTTGCACTGACGTCCCTGCCGCGCGCCTGCCTTTTCCATCTCACTCTATCCACAAGTTCCCCACAAAGTTACGGGCGGTTAGTCAAGAGGATCTCAATCAGTAGCATCAGTGAATACGCCGACACCGACGGCGTCTTCTTCGATTGCATGACCGGGATCGTGTCACATTGTCCCCGCCTGCAAAGCATCACAATGGGCCGGAACCATTTCAAGCCGATTCACAATTGGGAAGATATGGTGTCCAACGTTGCATTAAACATCACGGAGTTGCATCTGGATGACCACAATCACAAATGTCACGATTGGGGCCTTACACTGTCTTCGCGGGACCTGGTGGCCATATCGACCTTCTCCAACCTTGAATCCTTGACAATACCGTGGTCGATGGCGGGCATCCACAACCAGGATATTACTATCCCCCGCCTTCGTGATCTGACATTGTGCATAGTCAGCAAGCCCTCTCAGGGCCTTGGCCCGCTGTCATTGCCGAGTCTGCAAAATTTGACATTCAGCTTGCAATTCAGGAAGATTTCGCCACGTAGAAGGTACCCACGCTTGACCGAAGGCGAATTGCACAGGATCTTCACAGCCGTTCTTGCTGTCTATGGGCCCCTCTTGCGACGCCTTCATCTCAACCCCGTAGACTGGGACGAGGGGTGGGGGAATCTCGTCATTTACAACCAGCTTCTCCTCGATTACTGTCCCGCTCTGGAGCACTTCATCACGTACACTACAAACGACGCTGCGAGGGCGTCTCATCACCCGACGCTGCGGTGGATCGATATCTGGGTATCATTTGAGGATGACGAGCCCGACTCGGAAATCTATGACGACCCCACGGTCGCCTGTGTCTAGGATGCAGCAAACTTCCCCGCCCTACAGGGCTGCCGCTATCTCGACCTGGCCCTCAGCCCCATCGCGGACCTGCCCATCCTCGCGTCCCCAGAAGACATCCTCCCCGACGATGGCGTGTTGTGGACGATACCGCCCTTCTGCATCTGCCAGGCCTATGACATGGTCACTCGGGAAGATTTCTACGAATACGACAGCGACTCGGACAGCTCTTTCAAGCTCTCGCCCTCGGAGGAGGAGGATGACTTGTTCGGCTCCGAGTCTGACTCCGGTTCCGAAGAGTCTTTGGACGATGAGGATGCCATTTCCGAGCCAACTCGATTGTCAGACGCGGAGCCTCGCTTTGACGTTGACCGATTGGCGGCAGGCATAGTGTATTCTTTCCAGTGAATGGGCTTGTTGTATTGATGCCTTTCATTGCACTCAACATATACTGTTTTATCTTACATATCGCATTCCAAATGTAATGTCGACATCCTGTGCCTAGCATTTAGCATCAAATGTAGCTGGTTCATCTTCAGCCCTATGGTTGCTTTCGCGAGATAACGGTAAGCGTGGAATAGGTGCTCGTGTTACCGTACCACTCTATCAGACTAAGTGAATAAATATAGATTGACCAGAGAAGCGTAGGTCTGAGTGGGCGTCCCGGTATAGCCCTTTATGTTGAAAATAATTTCTATCAAGACACACCTTTATATTCGCAGACCCCATTGGTATCGCAAGGTATTCATCAAGACGATAGCATCCCGATACTGACCTGTACCTCTTAACCCACGGGGAAAGCCGTGCGTAAACCACGCAGATGAATCGTGAAAGCATGACATCGCATCAGAGCAGCACAACAAATGCCCTATTTCCTCTAATCCTCTCTAGCTGAGCAGTTGTGAGACCTTGGAAGCCACATCCGCTGATGACAGACCGTCCAGCTCGACATGCTTCTCCACGCCGCGCTCTACGCAAATCGGTAAATGTCGAGACATTCGCACGAAAGCTAGCAACGCACCAAACCGCGCAAACGCGCGTGCAGGTGTTCCTGTTGCCTCGCGAATGAGGAAAGGCAGGTCTGGGTTATGGTGCTTGATGACGGGGTAGGTTGATTGGATGAATTGCCTATGCACGCTGCTCGTGGGCGCTCGTCTGGCTATGGCAAAACTTGGCTCACCGTGTGCCGGCAGATGCGGGGCCCGTTTGCGAGCACAAGATGCGGACTTCGCGGAGGGCGGGGGCGAATGCACGGGCGAACGACATGGTGACGATGGTGTAGCTTCCAGAACTCGGTCGCGCGGGTAGAGTGTGACTTCATGTCACGGCGCCATGTAAGCTTGTGGGTCCAGATTAATTTGAGAAAGTAAAGTCAAAAAAAAACAGGTAAGAGAAGAACTGGAGGATTCCTATAAAATGTCTCAGATCATGTTATGTCTGGTAATATAAATGGTTCTCTATCTCTGCTGGAATCATGCCTCCACACATTAAGTGCACCTGTCACACAAGCAATGGTGTGACGGACATGTGGATTATGTCAGCATTTGTTCGTTGACAACGTGCCTCCTGCTCGTCGAGTCGAGCAACCCCGCCCTCATCGTCCTCGACGTTGCCGACGTTGCTGACGCCATGGATCCCGACCAGCAGCAGGAAGATTGGGCAGCAAGCCGCAAGAACCGTCTGCCATCGTTTACGGAGGTGTTGCAGAGGCGGACACGGCCACCAGTCGATCTCTTCATGTTTTAGTACGTCGCAACCCTGTTCCCCACGATTGTGATTGCTGAAATTGAGTTATTTCTATGCAGTTTGTTCCTGCAGAGGGAAGGAGCGGAAGACATCCTTGATTTTTGGCTCGACGTGCAGCAGCATGAGAATCTCTGTCGAGCATACTTCAAGGACGTGCGCAAGTCGGGGCGCACGATCAAGGAGGACTGGCCGCAGTACTGGGACTACGCACGGCGGCGGGGCTCCATCTACGGCACCATTGTTGGCATGAGCCAACCCAACATGGGCACGAAGCGCAGCACCGCAAGCACGGGCGAGATGCTCAGCGACCAGGAGAAGCAGCATCTCGCCGCCGCCGATGGGGGACACTCACGCCCGACCTCGCCCGGAGTGGACCCACGCCTTCTCGCATCCACCTCCCCTGCAACCGCCGTCGGCACCGACGAAGTCCCCCCACGCTCGTCGACGCCGTTCTCGCTGTCCGGTCGCACGCCGACGCTGTTCCACAAGCGCGCATCCCGCGCACCGACAATCATCCCTCGCAGCGCTGCCATCTCGCGCATGGACCTGATCGCGTCGGCGGAGCGTATCTTCCTGCGGTACCTGTCGCCGGCGGGCGCGGCACCGGGCGGGGGCGAGAGCCACGAGATCTACCTGCCGCCGTCGCTGCGAGTGCACACGTTCCCGCTGAGCAGCACGCAGGAGCCGCGGTCGCAGAACGACCTGTCGCTGATGGCGCAGGTGCCGGACATGTTCCATGCGCAGAAGGAGTACTGCTTCCGGGCGATGGAGCAGGACGCGTTCCCGCGGTTCCTGCGCGCAAAGGCGTTTGGGAACCTGACGCCGGTGTCGGCGCTGGTACGGCTGGTGGCAGGTCTGATTGTGCTGTGGATCGGGCTCGCAGTCGGGTTTTCGCTCATCTTCCTGGACGTGCATCCGAAGTCGAAGCGCTTTTTCGTAGGTGACTTGTCTCTTTAATGGTAAATCATCTGACATGTATCTCGCAGCTCTTCATCCCCTTCGCCTTTGCGATTCTCTTCCTCATCTCGCACCAGTACGAGCTAGACCCGCTGCTCGTGTTCTTCGGCCAGTCCGAGACGACGCCGTTCCGCACGCTCACGATCCGCGAGCCGTACGTGAAGAAGCTGCTGCTCGGGCGTGCGCTCTGGGTGTCCATTCTCGTAGCGGCATGCACGACCGCACTCTCGCTCATTTTCTGGGCTGTGCCCGGCCACCGGCTGTAGGTGCTCACGCCCTGCTCACGATTTCTTGCTGGCGGCGTCCAGTGACGAGGCGGATGACGACAATGTGTAGAGAAGAAAGAAGAGGGCCGCTGCTAACATCCTACCTAATCCACCGTTCCGTTTCGCCGTCCGTACGTTGTGTTTTCGTCCCCTTGCCCTTTCATACCCTACGTTATACCCCACCCGTCCCCCGGCCGCTCGTTTATCTATCTGTCGTTCGCCCATGTCGCATATCCGTTGCACTCTGGTTTTTATTAGTTTATGGATCATCATCGTGCGAGAATGTGGGATTGCGCTGCGTCCGATCGCTCGCTTATGTATCTGTCGCCTGCACGGGTGTTATGAGTTTATGAATTGTCAATGGACAGTAACAAATCTCTAGCGAGAAGGTGTGATTGCGCCGCCATGGGCGTGGAGTACCGTGAGTGACCACGACGGCGCCGCCGGTCGTAACCTCTAAAATGCGTACACTAGCCTACATCAGTCGGTATTCTGCCTAGTCCTACACTTGCGTCTAACGTCGCGGCTACGCGGGCGCAGCGACCTGGTCAACGGCACCGTTGTCCCAGCGGACGGTGACGCTGCCGTCCTGGTTGCCAAAGTACGCGGCCTTGGCCATGTGGCAGAAGAGGCCGACCTCGACGACGCCGGTGAGCATCTTGATCTTGGCGAGGAGGGCGTAGGGGTCGCGCATGTGGGCGGCGTCGAAGGGCGCGTCGATGACGAAGTTGCCGTTGTCGGTGACGACGGGGCCGGCCTTGGCGATGGCCATGCGGAGGGCGGCGTGCGGCGAGCCGAGCGCGTGCACGTTCTGCAGGAGCTTGGCGTAGGCGAAGGGCGCGACTTCGATGGGGACGCCTTGCGTGTACTGTGTGTGGGTCAGTGGCAGTTCTGGGTAGATAAAGAGGAGGACGCACGTTTGTGCCGAGGAGGTCGGAGTTCTTCCGGTAGTCGGCGACGACGACGAAGGTGACGGCGGCTTCGGCGAGGACCTTTTCGCGCAGGTGGCACGCGCCGCCGCCCTTAATGCAGTTCAGGTCGCGATCGACCTCGTCTGCGCCGTCGATGGTCACGTCGATTGTGGGGTATTGGTCGACGTCGCCTAATCGCAGGCCGCCCTTCACGATAAGCTCTTTCGACTGGAAGCCGGTGGGGATGAACATGCGATCCTTGTTGAGCTCCTCGCCTTGCGCAATAATGCGTTCGACGACATAGGGTACGGTGGATCCTGTAGGTGTATTGATCAGCACCTGTCTTCTAGATAATATAATTGTTTGCACGATGAATGCAGTCGCGCGGGGTGCGAGCTTCGGGAAGCTCAAATCAGATCGTGACGATAGCCCGTTCCGTACCATCCGTGATGTACACAGCAAGTGTCCGTCACGGTGATAGAAAATCCGTAGAGCTCGTAAACAGCGCGACGCAGGCCAGCCAAGGCGCGTTGAGGCTGGCACTCCCAGAAAACTCGCGCCTGGGCGACTGGCACCCATCTCTGCAGCTGTTTGCACGATGGATGCAGCAATCTGATTGCGCCGAGTAGGTACGCTCAGGCCGCGCGCGTTGTCGTCGAAGTAACTCGTCGCTGTGCCTGATGCGGTCTCGCCGTTGCCCAATGCAGAACGCAGAACCGAACGGGACCAGAGCCTGCGCTCGGCGTGCGCGGTGGGTTCAGCACGACGCTGGTGGGACTGGTGGTCTGCCTCACGACGATCCCCGTGCACAGCGGCGACTTGGACGGTGCCTCTCGAGCATGCTCGAATGTATGAGTGCGCTCGGGTGGTTCAAAAGCTTGTAGGGCTCGTGAACGGTGCGGCGAAAGCTGGACTGAAGAATGGTCGAGGATGGGACCCCATGAAGCTCGTACTCCGCACGACTGGTACCAATGTCTACACAAAATGAGAGTTCAGCTCACCTGAACCAATGCCAATGACCTGCGCAGCGAGCGGACTCATCAGCAACAGCTGCACAGACAGACGAAGCGCAACGCACCTTGTGCTCAGGCAGGATATGTTTGTCGACGGCGGTAAACGCCGCCAGTCGTTTCGACGACTCAATCGTGCTCAGCTTCTGTGACGCTTCCGGTTCCAATTTGTGAACATGTCCGCAAGTCTGCAGATGGCAAACACATACCGGCATCGATGGTCGCTTGCGCATGGGACGCTAGCGTGGAAAGGGTGGTATCGGCAGTCGGACGCATTGGAGTAGTAAGGATGGGAGGAGTGCTTTGGGTGAGTACGGAAGGCATGGGGGGCATCGTGGGATGCGAAGATGTTGTATCGATGGGGGGATGGGCGGTTGATATATGGTAATCAGGGCAACGAAAATTGAGTCAAATTGAAGCATCTCCGTTGGAGCGCTGCTCACGCATTTCGGGGCACAATTGGGAGCGGCATCTTGGTCGTCAAAAATCTGCAGCTTCGGCGTCGGTAGAAGGTAAAACAGAGGCGAGGACAGGTGGGTGATGCTTGGGGACGAAGTGTGTACATTGGTGTCGTTTGCCCGACGCCGTCCGACGACTCGGACGCCCGGTTGTAGCACTCCGGAGCCGCGGATGTCCGCTAGAGCTTTCTTGCTTTGTTCTTGACTTGCAACCTTAGGTGATTTGTCAACGCCGACAAACATTTCAACGCAGGAAGAGTGCAATTGAGGACGGGATGAGGGCAATTCGAGGTAAGTCGTCGAATGTTGGCGGCAAAATCTCATCTAACGTGATCTTGAAAATCGACCATAGGGGTGCTTCTAACCTGGTATCGTATCTTAACAACGCAACAATTCTACTCCAGCTAACTTGTTTCTAGCGATTCCGCCGTGAAGCAGATCCTGCTCACAATGAACGAGCACCAGAGTTTCATTATCGAGGACCTCGACGAGTTCCACATCATCATCAAAGCCGACGAGGAGTACCGAGTTCGCAAGGAGCTCGAAGCTGAGGTGCGTATCACACATACCACTGCGGCTCAAAGCTAATGGCAATGCATCTGCCAGCTCGAAAAGAACACGTACAGCTTGGAGACGAGTCAGTCGTAATTTGTGCTGTCTTACCATGCCCTCGAAGCCACACCACACCGCTGCCTCAATACGTCACCGTATAGCTTGGAGCCGGACCAGCCATGATCAAAATTGTTTTTTTTTTTGGGTGTCTTGGGATGTCTTAGGATCACCGCAACCGACGCAGAGGGGGTCTTGCTTTGGCGAAGTCGTCGCCGTGGGCGAAATCGCCTGCATGCCCCGATAGGGGTATCTACTTGCTAACAATATTCTTTCGACCCATCTCATGTCCCCTAAACGTGTGCTTGGATGCATAGATGTCCAAGCTTGTGGTGAATTTTGCTCACGCTATTCAATAATCACTTTGGTCGTCTTTCAGTCAGCGCTAGGATGGGGGCCAGAGAAATTATCGCGGCGTCGTCTAGATATTCGTGGGTTTGCTTCATGGACGGTGCCGCTGCAGATTAAGACCAGAAATGAGATCAAGACGCACTAAGTACTTGGAACAGAAATATACGAATGAAATGCAGTCGAGGTAACGTGCGCTACCAATTTCCAATAACTCACCGAGTCAAGATTGTATCTGAAAGAGATGCGCAAGAATGAGGCTGTCTTCACGTACGTAGTCGCAGCCTTCAAGTCAAAAATAATGATTCAATGTAAACAGAAAAGCAATACATGTCGAGCGCAACGATAGGCGTCGATACGCCAGTTTCGTTCATTGGTCTATCCCGGGAACCACTGCAGCCTCTGCCCACCCATAGACGTCGAAGCGATGATCTGCGCCGGACTCGGACGACTCGGAATCGGAATCGTCGGAACTGGAGGAATCATAAAACTCTTCAGAGACTTCATCCTCGCTCGAGGACGGCGCGTAAGAGCTGTCCGAATCGCTGTCGTACTCGTACGGGTTCGCCCAAGTGATCCGCTCGCGCGTCTGTGAGATGCGAAATGGGGGCATTATCCATGGCACAGAAGAACCATCTCGAGGGAGAGAATCCCAGGGAGAGAGGAGGACGGGCAGCTCCGTGATGGGACTGAGCGCGAGGTCGAGGAAGCGGCAGCCTTGGAGGGCGGGGAAACCCGCTGCGTCCTGGACACAAGCAGCCGTGGGATCGTGCGCGTACTCTGAGGTTGGATCGTTCATCTGTTCAGTTGGCACCCACATGTCGATCCATCGCAGTACCGGGTGATAGGACGCTTTCGAAGCTCCTGCCGCATAGGTGATGAAGTGCTCCAGAGAGGGACAGTAATCAAGGAGAAGCTGGTTGTTGATGACAAGGTCTCCCCAACCCCGGTTCCAGTCCACGGGGTTGAGATGAAGGCGTCGCAAGAGGGGCCCATAGGCAACAAGCACCTTTGAGAAGATTCTGTGCAGATCGTCCTCAGACACGGTCCAGTCTGAGGGCACTCCGACGGTCAGGATATTTTTGTATTGCAAGTTGAACGTCAGGTTCCGCAGACTTGGCAACGAGAGCGGCGGATGGGTCAAACAGACGTTGCTGACTATGCACAGCGTCAGATCGCGAAGACGGGGAATAGTGATATCCTGGCTGTAGATGCCCGTCGCTGGCCACGGCACTGTCAAAGACTGGAGATTGGAAAAAATTGATAAGGCCGTTAAGTCTCTCGAAGGGAGTGTAAGGCGCCAACGGCGCCATTGATGATTGTGTTCATCCAGATGCAGCTCCGTGATTTTTGACGCAATGTCAGATATAACATCCTCCCAATTGTGAGTCGGCTTGAAATGATTCCGGCCCAGAGTGATGCTTTGCAAGGACGGGCATTTCATCACGAGCCCAGTCATACAGTTGAAGAAAGTGCTGTCTTTGTCCGTATGTTGAATCATGCAGCTTATTGAGATCCTCCTGACCAGCCGGCCATATTGTCGCGGGGAGCTGGACAGCGTAAGATGGAAGAGGCAGGCGCGCGATAAGGACGTCAGCGCGACGTTGCCGTATAGAAGATCGATCGCCATCGCATGCCACGATCTGCACACGAGAACTATAGCATAGGCTGTTTTGGCCCAGGAGCATCGCGCTGTTGTCTCGGACGATCTGAAGAAATGACTCCACGCTATCTTGGGACGCCCAGCAGCGCAAGTGAATACGTGGCGCCAGAGCTCTGGTGGGAGCCAAGGTTGGATATCGCTGTTCGGCGACCGCTCGTCCTGAAAAGTGACTTGTTCTAATCGATTACAAGTGCAAAAGAGTTGTCTGTGAAATACCTTTGTTTTCAGCAAAGCTAACTCACGGTCGGTGCCCGACTCGGGTGCAGATACAGCGATAGGGATCACACCCTCCTGATAGCCTGACGAGCTCGACGATGGAATGCCATCTAATGAAGTCAAACGTCAGCAAAAGACTGTCCTCGCTGATCGAGCTCGAACGGACGAACATCCGGATTCAAGATTCTGCATGGCTTCAACTCGAAAGCTAAACGGGCTTGAGAAAGCGTGATCTTGGAGCTCGAGCTAGATTTTCAAAAATGTCCGAAATGCAGCGACGTCTGCGACTTGATGCACGGCACGAGTTATCAGTGTATATATGGTTCTCGATAGTACGTTGACTCCAGGTTCGAGTTGAAATGTGTCGGTACTGTCGGAAGGAGGCTGCGTCTGCTGGCAAGCGCGGCTGGCAGTGGAAGAGGAGAGAAACGCGCATGTCACAAAGCACGGGACGTGACAAGAAGTACCGTCGCGTCGCGTCGACTTCAACGTATCGAGTTCGAAGCACCTTGCTTTGACAACTAAAAGTAATTGTAGCAGTGTTGGTATCGTAGAGCTACAGTATAACGCGAGGCTAATAAGTACAGTGCGTAGCTTGTAGCTTGTACACGAGCTGATTCGTCAGCAAGTGAAGATGGGTAGGTGTGATAGTCTGGGTAATCGTATATGAAGAAGATCGGCATCAAGGGCTGCAG
Source organism: Hericium coralloides (assembly GCA_003675405.1). Classification (NCBI taxonomy): domain Eukaryota; kingdom Fungi; phylum Basidiomycota; class Agaricomycetes; order Russulales; family Hericiaceae; genus Hericium; species Hericium coralloides. Next base: position 198,747 of record QUOP01000140.1, read on the forward strand.
AAGTAGGTATGCAGAGTTTCGTGGGGTCACCAGTATAAGTATATGCGTTGAAAAGTATATTGAGAATGTGGGAGAAATGAGAGATCGCCCCGGCAAAGAGACCTGTAGTCGGGAAAAGAAAAATAACCAGACTACGTGGAAGCTCAGGTGTGCTTCTGCAAGCAGACTTGCTCGTGTTTCCTGACCCGTTCGCCGTCAAAGCGTGAGAACGTATACGTCCGGACCTGACCGTTCTTGAGGGGATCCCCGCGACACAATAGACACGACAGCTTTTCCTGTCCGAAGTGGCGTTCGCTGATATGACGCCCGAATTGGTCCAAATCATTGAAAGACTTTGTGCACGGGACCTTCGAATGTGTGCAGTTAGGCTCGCAACACCTCGCGCTCGAGCATATGCTCGGCCAGGTGCATTGCAGCGTTCCGCCATGTTCTAGGTAGATATGGCGCTCCCAGTCGGTCTTGTTCTTGGGCAATGATTCGTAGTCGACCGCGCTGCAGCTGGTCCCTGGAGGGCATGCCAGAAGACACCTCTGTTCCACGTTGTCCGCAACTCCAAACCAGCCAGGATGGTGGTCGTCCTGGGGTTGCATGTTCATGCGGAAAAGTACAGATAATCCCGCAGCTCCGGGTACTGGAATGAGGGCTCCCGGAATCGGCTGCTGGCTTCCGCCAGTCGTGACTGGATTGACGATAAGGGTAGAGCTACCCTCACTGCTAGCTTCTGGAGTCGTAACAGTTGTATCCGTCATCGGATAATCTTCGAAGAACTGCGGGGCGGCGGTAGCTGGGGAGATGCTCGCCGAAGATCCGGGAGACGGAATGGGGGTAGCCGAGGCGATGGGAGGCGCAGAGCCAGTGGGTCGATGGTCGGCCTCCATGGACTCGAGCAGCTGAGTGACGTAACCGTGCGCAACTTCAGGAGGCACCGACGATCCCCACTCTTGAAGGTATTGCTTAAACCCAGAGAAGAGGGTATCGAAATCAGAGCTGAAGATGCGGAGGTGAGATGTGGAAATTGAGTGGCAGTGTGCGACTACGAACCCGTTCGCGTCGGAGACCTCCGGCATGCTTCCCGTCTGATCATCGAAGCCTATGAAGAGTTCATCGTGTTGTGGGCTGTCAGCGCGAGATCATAGGAGAAAATAGTCAGTCATGCTATGGAGTTTCGCCTAGGCGCAGTTGAAGGGATAGACATCCACATACACGTAGTTCATCTCCTCAGATTGGAGTTCCATGAGCAGTGAATGACCGGGTTGCATGTCGTAGAAATTCGGGAGATCGTCAGACATAGTATGGTGGTTGATTGTTACAAAAGGTTAAGATACAGAGGAAGGAGAAAGTGTGTCAAGACTGGTGAGAGAGAAGGGAGGCAAGGCGAAGGAAAATGTAATGTGTGTGCTGAGCTTGAAAACCAGACGCCGCGAGTCTCGCACTTTCGCACCCACAACTCAAGAAAAACGCGACAGTCACGTTACCGCGTGGACGTTGCCTCCTTTGTACAACCAATTGGCCATGCCGCTAGGTGGATTTATGCCTCTAAAACAATTTAGCTTTCCCATGCTCAACGAGACTTGGATTCGACAGATCGACGTTGCTCTTCGCATCTGGACGCACCTAGGGTGGCTGTGAAAGGCTCGCTTGTGCTCTTTGATCGATAACACATTGTCTGCTTGAAACTAGACAACACTTTGGAAAACCGAAGACGTGCTGACATTCATCGCTCTATCCATATCGAGGACTCGTATTGCCGAGGATCTAGCTGTTCGTCCTATCGACTGGGCTGGTTTTCGTCAACTCGGCGGTATCTTCCACCTACCTTGGGCGATAAACTCGACAAGGATAGGCACTCTCGCCTTCCTGCAGAGCTTACTACACATCTGCATGTCCATAGGCCCAGGAAATGGACCTATCGCTGTGTACTTGATCGCTGATCACATTGGTGAGTTTCTACGCCGAGTACGGGCAGGGCACATACGTACTAACAATTCTAACCCGATGGCAAGGATTCCGAGGGCATAGGTGAAATTGAACAAGGCTCTAGATGCACCTGTATACCATTTGATTCCTCAACGCGAGCTAAAGTGCGGACTCGAGGCGCCCGCATGGCGTTGCTACAATGGTGAATATCATTTCTTTGAATGAAACACTTAATTTATTGCATCTCTAGGCAATGCAGAGAATGGCTGATGCGGCCTTCCGAGTGTGGCCGGCACGCCGACGGCGTAGTGGACCTATGAGCAGGAAACAGCCAACAAGCCGCGTCCTCGTTTCATTTCGAACGTCGGTCTCATTGTGCTATCGTGCGGTAAGAGCACGCATCGTTTCAAGACGCATGCGGTCCTCTTGTGCTGAGACTCTTTCAGCTAGCAGAAAGGCTGCCACGTGTGCGAGAGACTTACTGATCGTCTCGATACTCGTTGAGACTGCTCTTCGACCAGAGGCACGGCATCTCTACGGATTTCCGACCTTCAGTTGCGTTCAGTGGCTACAGAATCGTGGCGATCGGATGGGGAGAACGTGGACGACAAAGTGCCACCTTGGATATGTGGACTCTCGGCTTTCTACTATGCGTGGGAAGGACTGATCCACTACTGTACAGTACAGAAGCCTTCCAAATCAATCTGGAGACCTGGTCTTCGGTCGTCTAACTCCGCCATGCGCATATCAGGCCCGACGATTATCCAGGCCTTTCGGTAGAGATTCAAGGCCTCAAGCACAGTATCTTTCGTTACCACTGTTGCACGGAAAATATCACTGAAATCTCTTCACAAGGAGTCTCACCAGCCCGACGCAGATGCCAGTATATTATGGCAGTAAATCTGGAAGTTCTGCTGCACTCGGCAGTTTGTAGTGGTCAAGCTCAGGTCCGAAAGTACTACCCCTGATCCACTACTGTGGACCAACGCCGCGCGCACTCGCATGCCGTATTTTACCCGTGCGGCATCATATGGATTACGTAATAAAGGCCATGAGTCGGCGAGCATACTGGGTTACACAAGTTCATGGACTGGTTATACATTCAGTTGACGAGATTTGCCAGGTCAGCCACGAACCTACACGAATATCTCTACAGCAAAGGTTACCCGGCGTGCGCATGGACGGCACTCTTGCTGCAAGCAGTAAAGACACCGACGTAGTCACAGTGACCCAGGCCATTGGTTCAGCGCCTTTGACCCACCTCGCAATTCATGTCAAAGCTTCGACAGCACCTTCCCGCCCACACGTCTCGCCCACTCGGCCTTCGCGATCTCTCGCAGCGCAACCTTGTCTAGCTTCCCAGCCGCATTTCTGTCTGCAAGCAACGTCGATCGATACTTGTCCGGCGTTTAACACAATGCACTCACCTAGTGCGCTGCTTCGGACGATAATCATCACTGGTACAGCATGTCGTGGTAGCCTTTAGAACAAGGCCCGGTTTTAGCATGATATCTATCAGTTTCGAAGAGCGGATCATACCTCTGCCGAGCGTCGTTCAGAAGCTGCGTCTCCGTTAGGTCATGCTCGGTCACGACGAATGCAGCTGGGAGTTCGCCGAGCCGCGCGTCGGGCACCGCGACAGCGGCGGCTTCGTGCACGCGAGGGTCATGGTAAAGCGCGTCTTCTATCAAGGTGGAGTGCTGGTAAGGAGGAAGTTGCAGTCATTGTAGTCTGGTGGCGAAGAAAAGCACAGGAGGACTTACGATATTTTCTCCGCCTGCAGAACTGAGCATCAGAAACGAAACCAGAAAACAGGAACAGGCTTACCTCGAACAATGATATCTTTCACTGCGTATGGAATGTCATCAACGTTCTATGCTCGAGGAAAAGATGGCAAATAGCGTACGTCTGTCCTTGATATACAGGAATCCGTCCTCGTCCAAGCACCCCAGGTCACCCGTGCGGAACCAGCCGTCACGCGTTAGCGCCTTACGAGTCGCATCTGCAGCACCTTCAGTCAATGCTAATCCTTGAGGTAGCTAAGTAGTACGGACCAGGATCGCCCCAGTAGCACCGCATTACGTTTGCGCCTCGTCTGCGGTCCAGTCCGTCTCAATCAGAGAAAAAGGCTTAGAACAGCAAAGAACGCACATCCAGATCTCGCCTACGGCATGTGCGGGTAAGACCGCGAGCGTCTCCGGGTCGACGATCCTGATTTCCGTTACAGGTGCGGGAAGGCCACTGGCCCGCGTCACTATCAGCATCATGCGGGCCGGCAGAGAAAAACACGCCTACGCGGTGGTGGGACGCGCGTCGAAGTCCGGCCCTACAACACCATTTAAGCAGATAACATTCCTTAGGCAGACCAGCACGCACCGACCACCCCCGTGGCTATCGCGGATGTCTCTGTCAGCCCATATACATGCACCCTGTCCAATTCCGACTCTCAGCCGCCAAAACGTTGGCGCGGTACGAAGGGAAGACTTACAGTGCAGCACTAGGGAACGCCCGTTTAAATTCAGCACGCAGGCGCGCAGGCAGCGGCGCCGCGCCGGACGTTGCTCCGCGCAGCGTGTGCCGGGCGCCCGCGAAGGACGCCGTGCGTGCCATGTCGAGCAGCAGCGCAGGCGCGCCGGAGGTGTCAGTGATGGACTCGGCGACGCAGAGGCGCGCGGCTATATCCATGCGGGGAGATTAGAAGATGGATTCGACGGGATGAGACAAGGTGAACCTTCGTCTGTATCCCACTGTCAAATGCGGTGTTAGATTCAGATATGGGCGAATTGATCAAGGTCGATTACCTTGCGCATGAGAACGAGCTTGTTTCCGCGGAACATGTTTACCATCTAGATAGGACCAATCATTATTCGACATTATACAATGGCCACCGCACGTACCACATTTGTCGTTACTCCTACGACATGAAAAAGCGGCGCCGTCATCAGGAACGCGCCTGCAGGTGTTGTACCAGGTGCGGGTAGTGGCTGCCCAGCGCGGAGCAGACTAAGGAGAGCGAGGAACAGTCCATTGTATGTATTGCTGATGAACGCGCGCTGCGTGTTGAGCACGGCACGCGGGCGCGCGGTCGTGCCGGACGTGAAAAGGATGGATGCGGGGTCGTCAGGGTGCGCGGCAGGCTCAGATTCGTAGACACGCCGCGCTTGTGCCGGAGATGCAGCGCGAGGAGGGAAGGCAGCGGACCACGAAGTCATGCGTATGCGGTCCGTCTGAACGTCCTGGGTGGGGGAGATGGCGATGATCCCGGCGAGCTGCATGCGTGAATGCGCAGCTAGGAAAGCAGGCAAGTGAGGAGACAGGATAGCAGTGCGTTCAGCGTCGAGAATGAGAAGCTTCGGGGAGACCAGCGCGATGCAGTGCTCGAGGCCGTCGCGGGTCTGCCATGCATTGACGAACGCCGGGATCGCGCCGAGTAAGCAGAGCGCCCAGAACGCGATGATGGATTCGGGGAGGTTGCGTGTGATAATTGCGACTAGCAAGCCATAGTCAGGAAAAGCAGTCATCCACCTACATAGATTGTTCAAATACCTCGGTCGCCTTTACGCACGCCGTGTTTCTCCCAAAGATCGTCCGCGACATCTTCGGCTCGTGCGCGTACCTGCGCGTAAGTGTATCGCTCCTGCTCGTACACGATACATTCGCGCTGAGCGTATAGCCCAGTAAACTTGAGGAAATAGGTCCTCAGGTTCTAAAAAAAATGCAATTGTCAGCTTAATCGGCGGCAGTCTTATAGGTCGGAAGTACTCACTGGCTCAGCATGCTTGTAGACCGTCTGCAGCCGCCCATCGATGAGCGCCTTCTCGAGCTCAAAAGGCATGTTGGGCGCAGTGAGAATCGTCGTGCATTCTGCAATGCTGCGGGTGGGTGTCCAGGTCATGGTTCACTTACTACAAAACTTGCCGGAACTTGAAGGGTACAAGGGAAGGAGAGCGTTCAAGACAAATGGAAAGCGGCATTTAAGTAATTTGACAGCGATCGCTGTGCATCGCATTCAAAAGACGGCGCCGCGATATGAAACGACAGATAACTGGACATGATCTCCATGGGATTGTCTACCTCCGTCGATTCCTTGATCCCGTAAGGACTGCGACGTTCCACGACGAACCTCTGCAGAGTAAGTGTAAGATCAGTGAATTTCGATCGGTTGAATTCTATGCTATTTACCTGTGTCAATGGTTGGGCCCCGTGCTTCAACGACAAGAAAAGAGCGTCGACCTCCAGTCCGTTGGCAGGAGGAAGTCGCAAAGCGCCTTGGAACACGCCGGCGCTTGTCGCGAAGCGCGTATGTCACGAAGCACGGGACGTGACGAGAATCACATTAATCGCGCGGCTCCCACGCAATCTCGTCTGTCGCGTACCAGGCCTTCAATCGACACACGGATTGTATAAAATTGGAGCATATTTCCATGGGAGGGATATAGCATACAGATAAGCTAATACATACAGCACTAGTGGATACAGTGCAAAGCTAGGTCCAGGACCTTTCGCGATTAATGGACATAGGGATATGGAGCGTGCGCAGAGGGTATCCTAGATGAGCGTATCGTCATAGTAAGTAACATAATTTGAAATTTATGTTGGGTGACCGGCAAAAGGGAGGTGGGTCTTTTAATGGTAGAGGGAAGCACAAGAATGGGGGTAAAATGAAGGTATGAGTTGGAAGGACGTTATCGAAAGACCGCAAAAATACGAGACTTAGCCGACTTGTTTAGAATTGAGTTGCTTGGCTAGGTTAGAAGGGGGTTTTTCATGCAGGATCCGGCGTGCCTCATCCTCGCGTGTTTGTCATTACGCGTGATTGAGTGTTTCACTGGGACTGATAAGGCGCCATGGCCATCCGCGCCACTCTTTATGTAGGCTGCACACCAGTCGCGGAAATGGCACTGCAAGCATAGCATATCGTCCTCCCCCATATGGTGCTCGCTGACATGGCGCCCCAGATTAACCAAGCTCATGGAACCTTCGGTGGTGCAGCCCGGCCAAGAGCACGGCAGGACAGGTTGCGCGGCTCCTCCGTGTTTTTGATAGATGTGGTTCGCCCAGCCCCCTTTGCCTGTAGGGAGGTCGGCACCAGAGAGACCGCAATGCCCGGCCAGAAGGCACACCTGCGGCACAAGGCGTGGGATAGGCTTCCAGCCAGGATGCCCGGGCACTTCGCCTTTGAACTTGACTGGGGTGGCTTCGAGGTCCCAAGGCTCGGGTGTCATAGCGGCAAGGTCGGCTTCCGTGTAGGGCTCTTCAACGTGCTGCGTCGGTGTGGTGCTTGTCGAGCTGATGGCACCTGCAGGAGAAAATAAGGCAGAGGGCGTTGACGCTGGCGTATGTGTCTGTGATGTGGCTGGTGTCGAGAGGGGGGATGGGTGAGGATGTGGGTTCGAGCCGGCCCATGTCTGTGGTCCATGGTTAAGTCGCGGGGACGATGCTTGAGGCAATTCCGGGGCATACAACGCATGCTCGATGGGAGCATCCGGAGTCGCAAAGTCGTTCTGCGCGTAGGCTGCGTCTGCGTGTCCGAAAGAAGAGACGCCGGCAGAGGGCGCTGCAGCCTGGGGGTGGTACTGCCTGCCGTAATTTCCTGCATCTTGCGGAAACATATATCCTTCAGATTGAGTGGATCGAGGAGATTGAGGGGATGGCGTATGATTGTATCGAAGGTGACCTGCGCCAGGAAAGGCCGGGACAGGTGCTGGTTCCTGTGCGGCTGGGACCATCGACTGGTGCCGGCGGGGATCCAGGGCGAGGGCTGTCGATGGCTGCAGCTCATAGACAAGCTGTGGAGGCAATGGGTGATCAGGGATGGGGTAGCATGGCGCATGAACCATGGGATGTTGGTTATCTCGGATGGTGGTGTCCGACGTCGGGATCTGATTTGTCGCGTACGCCATCTCTTCAATCGGCGTTTCGGCGGAGGGCGCCGCATTTCCTGGAAGACCGTAGCCAGTGTAAAACAAGGCATGTTCCTGAGCCGCGAAATGTGCAGAATGAAGAGCTTGACGAGGCTGAGCGAGTGACACTTCATAGCCTCCAAACGGAGTGGCCTGGGCGACATCATTACCGCCTACAATCCCTTCGTATCCGGGATTGTCGTCTCTGTAAAACGGCTGCGGCTGCTCCGCACTGTCAGGACAGAGTGATAGAAGCCACCGATGAGCAATGAGATAGTTTGGTACGGAGATAGAGGAGACTCACTTGTGGACAACCCCGTAGCCTTCGGGTTCCGGGAGTTGACCGTGGCCTTGAACCATATTGTTGAGGTGCTGAGGCTCCATGTGATAGCCATCTGGAACGATCTCAGACATGTTTCTGGTGATGAGAAAGAGAAGATTTTGGATGAACGGGATGAAGAAGAGTGAATGAGACAGTTGAGAGGGAATGGAGAGGGAATGGGCGCTCTCGCGTCGTTTTGTTGAGATCGCGCGTGGCGGATCGCGCGCGACTTTCAAGTCCACGGCCACAAACAAGCAACGATCACGTTACCGCGCGGATTTCCTCTTCATTGTGCAGCCCACAACTATGCTTTGAGGGTGGCTTGTGTATTCAAAATAATCTAGCTTTCCTATGCCCAACGGGCTCAGAGTCGGCCCGCTGATGTTTATTTCTTCGTCTGGACGCACTTGGGGTGATTTCTGTGAGGCTCGCTTGTCTTTGTCCGATGGCCTATTGTCAACCTTAAATGGGACAAGTTCCCAGGGAGTTAGAAACGTACGGATCTCCTCTGCCTTGTTTCGTGATGCTGAACGTCGTATTGTCGGGGATCTGGCTGTCTGCCCTACCGACTGGGCTAATATTCCACAAACTGGGGGCAGCTTCTACCTACCTAGAGCAAGAAAATCGGGGAAGATGCGGAGATGTGTGCCCTTTGTCCCATGTAGGACTTGTCTCCCATCGACATCTATTAAGTCCAAGACGCCAAGCGCGCCAGTCGCTATGTACTTTATGGCTGATGACATCGGTGAGTCTTCGCGTTGAGCATGGAATGAAAAGGTGTGTGAACGGGGTCTCACTTTATATTAGAGGATCCAACGACTTCAGGAAATCGGGCTGAGGACTATGGAAACTGCGTCGCCAATGGCCATTTAATACCTCACCAACGAGGGTCAAAGCACATGCTCGCAGCGCACGCCCGGCCCCAAAGCTTCGCTGCGAGGTACGTAGTATTTGCTTTGATGAAGAACGGGCACTTGATTTGATTGGACCTCTAGACAATGGAGGGTACGTTCTCACATCTGTGTGCTATTCGGGCGATGCTTTGACGGTCGCTGACGACGTAGCACACATACGGAGAAGGGACGGCCGGTACGACGCATCCGCCTGTCATTTCGATCATCAGGCGCGTTCCGCAGTTATGCAGTACGAACGGTCATCGCCATAAGACTTCAGCGATAATCTCGTCCTGAAACTCGTTCAGCTAGTGAACAGAAGGTTTGCCACGTGCGCAAATAGTGGACTTACTGATTGTCTCGATGTCCGTTGAAGCTGGACTCCTGCCTCAAATGGCGGCATTTAAGGCCTTTCCGACTTTCAGCCGGTTTTAGGGATACGGGATCGTAGCAATCGCATGGCGAGAAAAGTGAAAATTCAATTCCATGTGGACTGTGTCGTGCCACCAACAGGGAGACACAACCGTGGGAGTCCATCTACATCTCCCAGTCCCAACGAAAGGAAACCTTCCAAATCAAACTACAGGCCTTGTCTTCGCTCATCCAACTCCGACGCGCGCGCTCAGGCCAGCGATTGTTGAGACCTCGAGGTATCTTAGGTGGGTAGCAGTTCTTGGAGTGCATTTCTTATTCTAAAGTGACCATTTCGTACCAAAAAGCCCCCTAGCTCTGGTAGAGACACAATCAGGCCGTGTCGCGCTGAAATACCCGCCTTATTCTCACCGGTACAGGTACCAGGGCCTCTGCACGCCCTGCTGTTGTCCAACCCCGCGCGCATTCCGTCCACAGGTGAGCACCATTGCTATTACGTACGCAGAGCCAAGCATAGAGCTTTCTACATAGTCAGCTCTGCCAGATTAACCTCAAGAGGCATGTCCCAACAACAGTCGCCTGCGGCGGCAGAGCTGCCGAAGCTCCCACCCCCAGGCCCGCTGCCCATCCCGCACCTCGAATCGCTCAAGTTCAAAGCAACACAGCTCATCGAAGCCATCAACTCCCTCGCCTACATGCTCCAAGTTGACGTCGCGCCCGGCATGCCCCTGCCGCCCTGGCCCGACATCATGAACAAATACAGCATCCTCCTCTCGCAGACACACACCTTCTCCGTCGCGCTCGCATCCGTCGCGGGCATCGGCGCCGGCGCCGGCCCGAGCGGCCTCGACACCACGCCAACCGTGGGCGGCACGGGCGGCGGGAGGAGCGGGCTCGCGCAGCTTGCGCTGCACCCGCGCGCGGGCATGCCGGAGGCGCAGTTCGAGAGCGAGGTCATCCCGCTGCTGCGCAACCAGCAGACGACGGACGTGCTGCGGCGCGAGAACGAGACCGTGCGGCGGCTCGCGGAGCATATGAGCACGCGCGGGATGCTCGGCGCGCTCGGCGTCGAGCAGGCGGGCGGCGGGGCGAGAGTCGAGTATGAGGACGTGATCCGCGAGTGTGAGCGTATTCGCGATGAGCATGATCGGCGTGTTGATCGTGCGGTGCGTGCGGTGGGTATGTTGAGGGAGAAGTATGAGTGGAAGGCGCGTGTCGAGGTTGAGAATGAGGAGCCCGAGGACGCGGATTTCGGCGAGGACTCGTTCATTGGACGGGCGAATGCGATGGACATGGAAGATATCAATGGATCGGCGCAAGAGGGTCATGGTAATAGGAACGTTTCGGAGGGAAGCAGTAGCGATGGAGACGAGGAAGAGCTGGAGAATGTGCTTGGGACAGGGGCAGAGGCAACGCCAGAGCCTGACGAAGATGTGCCGATGCAATCATAGCGATTATATTCTTGTACAACACGCTTCATAAACTTCTATCAATCTGCCAAGTCGCCACCTTCACTTTTGTTGTGTATAATTCTTGGCTTCCTGCAGCGCTGCGACTGATGCAGGTAGCGCCTCCTTTGCCCACTTCACTCTCGGACCATCTTCCAACCTTCCCTCCGCATTCTGCACGAGCACAACCAACGCCTCATACATATTATACCACAGCTGCTTCGTCTCCTGCTTCTGGAACACAATCGGATCGCCACCATAGCCCTCCCAGAACGCAGCGCTCGGCTTCGGCTCGACGCGGAACAAGCGCTCCTGCAGCGGGTCTCCCCACATCGCACGCGCGAAGCCGAGCAGCCCCACAATCGTCACCTCGTCCTCCTGCACCTCTACAATGATATCGTCTTCGGACCCGGTGAACCAGACAATTGCCGGCACCTCCACGTCGTCGAAGAGGAAGAACCCGATCGCGCGCGAGAGGTAGGTCCGGATCTCGCTCACGGGCAGCCCGCCGCGCAGTGCGAGCCTCCCCGCTTCGTGCAGCGCTGCAGCGGCGTCCAGCGCCTCTTCGAAGAGGAGCGAGAAGGCCTCTTGCCAGACGAAGAGGCCGTCGGCCTCGAGCGCGGGCGGGCCGAACCAGTCGTTCTCGAGCGCGTGCAGGGCTTTGAGATGCGCGCCGAGACGGAGGTCGACGGTCGCTTGCTGGCGCGCGGAGAGGCCGCGCTCGCGGGCGGCGGAGAGCGGGATGCCGGGCTTGAGAGAATAGGGGAGGGAGGAGAGGAGGTATTCGTAGGGGAGGACGGGGTTTGGCAATGCGGATATGACGAGCGGGGTCGGGAATGGGAGGGGCGGCATGGGAGTGTTGGAGTGTAGGTGCGTTAGGAGGCGGTGTTGGGCCTCGAGTGTGTTTGGTGCGTATGATGGAAGCGGCTCGGATTCGGGATCTGAAGGGCTCGGATGGGCGAAGGTGAGGATAAAGGAGGGTGTTGGATTCGATAGCTGTATAAGATAAGATTGTGACCCATTACTTGATGGATCACCATGGGCAAAGTCCCGTCGCAATCAGATACATCGGAGTGTAGTAGATTCTATACGGACGTACGGGTATCCTGTCTGGAGGTGTTCGAAGGACTCAATTGGTTCCGATGAGTCACCCTTGTAGGCATCAATGATAGTTTGCGCCTGCGCGCGGGTGATTTGGATCGACTCCGGAGGCATGTCTGCCATGAATCTCGAGTCCTCGACGGCGTCTAAGTTCTAGCGATAAATACAAGTCAGCTCTGTGGAGACCATCAGCTGCATAGCACCGGTCAGGAGTGAAAGGCGATCAGATCCAGCCATAAGTTACTTGAAGAACAGTTGATGAACTCGTCAATATTCCGAAGACTCACAGGATGGTGGCGACCTAGATCCACTTCAGAGGATTGGACTTTCCTAGATACCTATGCGCAGAACCTTCCAAACTTTGAACCTACTGTAAACTCTTCGTCTCTATGAAACTGGTCGTGGTATGGGCGAAGATGGTGAGACGTCCGGATGACAAGGACTCACGAGTCGGCAGGACTCGACCCATGGACGCGTCTGGAAATCACGAGCGCCTACTTAGCTACCTTTGTTTCTTCTCTCCGACGACGACGTGCTTCGCACAACGCATTCTTCTCTCACAGACATACAGACTGCAAACACTTCATTATGAACACATAAGCCGTGCCAATTATCCCGCGCCATGCAACACTACGTTCACATGGATGGATAGATCTACATTGACAGCGCCCATGCACCTCTACCACAGACTAATTACTGGCGCGCCATGAATTCAATAGCAGGAGTCGGATTCCAGTCGGGGAATTCGCCGACGTCTAACTGGTCAAAACGGCCAACGGTGCCTCCGTGCGTGAGGAAGCTGTACTGCAGCATGCTCGAGAAGCTCTGCGGGTTCTCCTTCAGCGTACGCGCCAGTTCCTCCTCCGAGCGGTAGGTCGGGTTGAGCTTGACACCCTTCCTCTCCTCATACTGCTTGAAGAGCTCATTGAAGGTCTAAAAGGCAGCATGGAGTTCAGCGATGTGTGGGCGTGCGCGAGGATAGAAGGCACACCTTCCGGTCGCCCTCAATGCGGAACTCACGGTTCTCGATCTTCTCCCTAGGAAGACGCGTCAGGACATACGCGAGGTACCTGCTGATGTCGCGCCGCGCGGTGAACGACAGCGCCACGTTGCCGTCCCCGCCCGCCTCCACCTTGCCGTTCGCCAGATCCCACTCCAGGTACCCCTCAAAGATCATGTCCGCAAACGGACCCGTGTAGAAGTACGCGCCGTTCATACCCTTCTCGCGCAGCACGTTGTGCAGGCTGCCCTTCTTCCCGAAGAGCCCGCTGGTAGCGCCCTCCGTCGCGTGGCCGAACTCGGAGGGCACGAAGAGCTTGATGCCGGCGGCCTTGATAGCGTCGATGAGAGGCCACTGGAGGTCGAGCGCGGTGCCGACGTGCCCAAGGGTGGAGATGAAGACGTCGAGGTTGAGCGGGGTGAGCGTCTTGACGAGCGCTTCCGTGGACGAATACTTAGTCGACGCTAACAGACTTCGCACCGAGGGCGTTGAGACGAGGAATCTCAGGATTGGTTGATGTCTACTGTGCGTTGAGACTCGTTTCCTCGGCAAAGTTGAAGGTTTATACTCACAGCACGCGTCAGGATGTAGACATTGTCGATGAGTCCTGCATCCTTTTGCTTCAGAAGGTCCTCGACGATGAAGACGCCAATGTTGCCGGCACCGGCGACAGCAAAGTTCTTGTATCCAGACATGATAAAGATATGAGGGCTAGTTGAAAGGTATGTACTGTTCTGTGAGGTCTGTGGAACTGATTGTGGAGTAAATGGTAGCCTGTGCATCCCCCGTATTTATACCTCTCGTCCCCATCTCTTGTAGGCTCTGAATCGGCTGACTGTATATCTGCCTTACTCATGTACACTCTTTGTCACTAGGCGAGGGCGCAGAGACCACAGCTCAGTGCAAATTTTGAGGATGGACTTCGTATCACCCAGTGACCCACTTGGTTTCGTCGACGCGGACGGCTTGCGGACGACCCTCTTGGCGCGACACGGTCTCGTGACAACCCTCTTGGCATTCGCACGTGCCTTTTCCGCCCGTCACGCCAATGAACGCCCACCCTCAAACAACATATCGGGCGGCTATCTAGGTGGATAAGTCGATGAGTAATAAGTTTTTTTTATTAGCAAACAAGCAGGAAGAGCTGACATACTGATGTCGTTGGTATAGCGCCATAGGATTAGCTCTGCTTCTTACTGGCAGCGAGGACGCAAGAAGTCTTCTTTGATGAGAGTACGACTGAGGTTGTTCTACATACGTTTGAACAAGCGCTATAGCTCTCCAAAACGTATTTTGTGAGCGATCCTTGGTCTATTTGTTCCACAGATGTGTATTCACGTACAGTATAAATATATCTCTGATACAGGACGACCCAGTCATACATTAGAGTTTACCCATTCACAAGCTTACACTCATATGGCATGGCAAATGGCAAGTTTTTCGATCCTAAAGGATAACGAGAATGGGCTCATGGGCCTCCTCTTCGTCCTCCTCGCTCCGTGCGCTCTCTCGACTCTGCACCCTTACCGTGCCTACCTGAAACCTACGCCTGGACCGATAGCCGCTCAGGCCCTTCAATCTGAAGCACAGATCAGCAAGAACTTCGCAGATAAGAACCTTGTGCACGACTGACCTCTCTTATGACCGAATCAACCTGCCTTGCAAACAAATGAACAAACCTAATCAAGGCCTCTCTAGCATCTATCCTGCATCTTGCATTCTCGCAGACCATCGCTTCCGTCACCGCAGCTCCATACAGCACGTCGCTAGTGGGAACCGCAGGGCACGGCGTCTCTTGCAGCGCCACCTCCGTGCGTTTCATGTAGTTGTACCACCAGTGGGGAACGTAGCACATGTACGAGCTGCGGTGGCCGGTCTGGGACAGCTGGACCGCTGCACCCTCCAGCGGACAAGGAAATGCGATCGGCAAAAGGCAGTTGCATTCTTGCGTCGTCTTGGCGAGGGGGATATTGGCTATAGAACCGATCCATGACCAGTCTAGTAGTACGAGCTCCGTAACGGCCTCGGCGCACCTCCGGTGATAGACCAGGAAGCGATAAAATTGGGCGGCATTGATATCGTAGAGCTCAGGCGACCAGTATGCCATGAAAGGTTCCGCGAGCGAGCGGGTCGCGGCGGCCTGGATGACGCGAGGGCGGCGCAGCTGGCATCCGGCGGCGTAGATAGCCAGGGTACTATCAGCGCGCGCTGTGAACGCGATCAGCGCACGGTCCACCTCATCGGCGAAGGCCATCTCGAACTTCTCGACGGCGATGGCGAGCGCTTTTAGTTGCGGGAGATCGGCCTCCGCGAGCGAGGGGTTCGGCATGGGGTAGCAGAAGGCGAGGAGCGTCTCCAGCGTGAACGACGTTTCGGACATCGCGATCACGGGTGTGTAGCCCGCGGACGGGTCCCATTCGTGTTTTACCGGTTTGTGCTCGGGGGTGGGAAGCGTGAACATGGCCTTGAACATGGGTGATGCTGCGGATAAGATGGTTTTGTGCACACGGAAGTCCACGCCGTCGGTCGAGCGCAGGACGACGTCGGCACTTGGATCGTTGAAGGTCGACGAAGCGCGATTTTCTGAGCCCAAGCCGTCCGGGATGTTCGAATCCGGAGTTGCAGATCCGGGGTGGTCCATGGCGCTGCGCAGGAGGATGTAGGAATATACGAGTAGGGTAAGCGGGACAAAAGCTGGATAGTGGTCTTAAGTTTTCCCTAGATCAGCAAGCCGGATTGGGATGGCCGGGAGTGCAGGTGGAAGAACTTGGAGGAGTAGATGCAAGAACGGGGACACATGGAGGCGCAGTCTTATAGATGGCAAATGCCACTCTGACCTCGAGTCAATGGGATGGACGTACAAAGATGATTGCAACGCGTAACAAGAGAGCAAAGGGCCAACAAACCCTACAACCAAGTCGTCGCGACATTGAAAAGAGACACAATATAGCTAGCCTTTCAAAGTCATGGACAGACGGCCGCAGGTCCAAGGGTCGCTAAGGAGCAAGGAGGACTTCAGTACATTTCATGCCACGCACGTACCACTGACCCAGAACAAAGCGTTCGTTTGCGTGCACATCGTAGGACGGCCACGTCTGTCGGTAAAGAGGTCATTATTGCCCGAGAATAGAATGCCATTCAAGCTGATATCCTTAGTGGTGGCTTGAAAAGTGACTGGAGTGTTTGCAGGACTTGTTCAACCAGTAAGTAACCGGAACTGACTCAAGGCAACTGAAAGGTTCGAGGCTAAGCGCTAAGCGCTAAGTGCCGAAGCGCTGTGACCGACCGTGACCGACTCAACTTTGGCTTAGTCCACCGTCACCTGCTGTCACGCGTCTGGGGTGAACTCCTTCCGCATTAACTTCTCATGCCCTCACTCGTAAATCGACAGATCATAACATTTCATTCGCACCTGTACAAGAAGATATCGTATCAAAATCAAGTTTGACACGCCATTTCGTGCCCTTGGCCCGGATTTAAGTGATATTTTACGGCGTTCCTTGCGAAGCGCCACGACGTCCAGTGGCATCCACCGAGTAGAACTCGACGCTCAACAGCGTTCATGCAACATTGATGCTCAGTCTGGCTAGTCCTGGCGTACGTCTGAATCTCAAATTCCTTTACTGTGCTGTCGAATCCAATCTGACGCACCCATCGAAGCGAAGAGCATAGAAGCAAACAGCGAGGTTGTTGTCGAATCCATTGAGCGGGCCACCCAGAAGGCCTGTCATTCCAAGGGAAGTAAATGACTAGGCCCGGATTGTGCCCATAGCTCGCAACGCGTGTATGGCTCGGGCTCCGCACGAGCGCGTCGACGTGCTAGCCAAGAATCAAGCTTGCCCATCGAAGGGAAGTCGAAGCCGAACCCGCATGCGGTACTTATTCTTGCTGCGATGTTCCACAGATTTTCGGGACATTGTTCCACTACGGGTATTTGAACAAGCTTTATATGTCGATATTTACATCATGGAGAAGGCACTGGCTGTCGGGTGGACATGGCAGGGCACGGGATCTCTGTAAGAGTTCATCAGTGTTCCTCGGCCCGGAGACCACACGCAGTCAGTGTGCTCAAATCAATGACCCTTTTCAAAGGCATGGGAGGTGGGTCCGAGTTTGCGTACTGGAACGAAGGTGTTCTCATAACTACTCGTGCCAGTCGCACGTCTGATTCATCCGTGCCCATGGCTGGCCCCAATGAACATACCTGGCACAATGCCTCCGGCTTCCGCGGAAGCGTGTTTCATACTCTGGATCGGCCTGTTTGCTGTTCTAGGCCAGACCAGTTGTTACGACGAGCTGTGTGGCCGAAATATATCACTCGTACTGGAAGGGACGCCTACCGTTCTATGATCAAGCTAGTTCCATTCTCTACGATTCAGAATCTCATTTTCGACTTTCTGATACCTTTATAGTGGACGACTTTCCGCGGCCTTAAATCTAAGGTATGATATTCCTGAGGCCATTTCAAATGCCTCGCTACATAACGTCCAAAATGACCTCCTCGGCCAATCAGGTCGCGCAGATCAGCGGACTTTCAATCTCAATGACCTCGAAAACATATCATATCATAGAAATAAGGCCGCGGAAAGTCGTCCAGTTCCCTTTGGAAAAGCCCATATTTCATATAGGTTGAGAACATAGATACCACTATTTCAAATGTCGAACGAGTAAAGTCAGTAGTAAAGCATAGGATCGATATCCCCAAGGGCGCCAAATTAGCGGCTCAAAGCGGTTCCGGTCCGGATACATTCGTAGCCGGACGAGGTCATGAATACACCGGTACCTTCCGCGGAGACAAGCGAAGAATCTGCGCCAAGAAAAAGTCGAAAAATTCCATAGGAAAATTTGAGAGGTATAGAACGACCGAGGGCCTCTCTCTTTATGCTATCCAGGGCTTGTTTATAGTGGCTACAGTCAGGTCAATGAGGTTGTCAAACCGTTGCCTTCGGCTCTTCGCGATGCTGCACCGCCACGCACCACGCAAATCTGAGATGAGCCGAAGGCGATCAAGGCGATCTGCTGTAGCCGCAAATCGTAATCGGTTCCTTCCTTGCAATGCTTCGCAGGCCGCAACGCGCGACAGCGCACGACATTCCTGCATGCTACCTACTGGACGAAGCTACAGCTTCACTGAACAAGACGCATGGTTGCAGACGGGTCGAGGCAAGGTTCAAATAGCTCGCTCAGCCACTTGGCGTCGGGATCCGGTGATTTCCTTTACCGGTTTCATTCTTTTGTTGTGTTTTCTGACTCTTTCGCCTTCTCGCGCCTGCCATCCGCCTCATCCGATTAACAGGTACTGTACCTCGTTAGATCCCGCCGTTGCTGAGCAAGGCGACGGGCAATGTGCCCGCCGCCCTGAATGCCGGCAGGCGCACGCGTACGCGGCCCGCTGCCAGGGTGGGTCTTGGTGCCCGCGGGCGTCGTAAGTATTCGGAATCGGCCCCGCCTCAGTCATCGGTGGTCACTTTCCGCCTCCTCCAGGGTTGGATGGAGCTCAAACATTTGGATCTGAGTAAGCTGCTCTGCTTTCGTCGCGAGCCTCAAGGTTGCAGCGGGATCTGGTGACGATGTCACCACCAATACGCAACGGATGGATCTGTGGCGCGGATCTCTCCATCAAGGACCCGGCCGGCGGCAAATGTTATGAAGCAGTCATGTCGTTTGACATATGTTGCAAAGGATGTGCAACAACAGATGTGAGTTCGGGCTTTGTCATGATGAACTTGGAACATAACATGTAGGGCACGACTCAAGAATATGCGGCTCTGGGAAGGTCAGTAAGCACAAGGGTTGCGTGAGCAGTAATGCTGTGAGTACATACAACAGATGGCAGTTAGATGCAGCAGGATGACGGATTGATGACGAGCCAGCTCCCAGGAAAATTGCCGCGAACGTCGTGTCGCGGTCGGGCCCGGCTAAACGCTCGACCTCGGATGTTGGAAGCGGGGAGCGAGCCCTTGTCTAGCATTTTCTCCGTTGGTCGAAACATTGGTCAAGCATGATTTGTGACGCCTCTGGCGTGCGGTACTACAAAATGGACCGAGCACGTTCAGAATGAGATAACATTTTCCATCCCCTTGACATCTGGCCTTTCCCCTCCGCTATGTCCGGGCAGTTGTCGAACTCCGCGTTCCGCTCGTCGCAAGCTACCGTAGTGGAGGACCTGGAAGACAACAGGCAAGAGGTCTTGGCGGAGGCGAGGAGAGATGAGGAGCGTATTGAGCAGTATGGCGCCGATGACCCGGAGGAGCCTGGGCAGGTGACAATGGTTTCACCTGGGGAGGAAGAGAAGGAGGATGCTTATCGTGTAGACTGGGATGGCGAGAAGGATCCAACAAATCCCCAGAATTGGTCGAACGCGTACAAATGGTGGGTTACCATACTTGTTTCGTTTTTAACGGTCAATGTGTAAGTCCAATTCCTCTATGAAGGTCACTTGGTGATTCTGACTGTCATGTAGAACGTTTGCCTCGTCCATGCCCTCGTCCGTGAGCCTTAAGCTCGCAGCACACTTCCATTTCTCAGCAGAAGTGGCCTACCTCATCACGTCGCTTTTCCTCGTCGGTTACATCCTCGGGCCAATGTTCTGGGGCCCGGGCTCCGAGCTCTTCGGGCGCCGGCCCATCTTTGTCGCGACACTCATGCTTTACACGCTCTTCATTCTCGGCCAAGCGCTCGCGCAGAACACAGCAACCCTTCTCGTTACACGTCTTATTTCAGGGTTCTTCGCCGTCGCGCCGCTCACGAATGCGGGCGGCGTTATTGCCGATATGTTTGATGCCGTGGGCCGCGGTAGAGCATCTAGCTTGTTCGCGGCGTCTGTGTCTCTCGGTCCCGCACTGGGTCCAGTTATTGGTGGATTGTAAGTATTTTCCATCTTTGGTATTTCGTCTTACGTTGGTTCTAATTATTGTTTCCAGCATCGACGAGAGCGATGTCACCTGGCGCTGGGCATTCTGGGTGATGTTTATCTTCGCTGGTGTCTGCACCCTTGGATGTATTGCATTCCTGCCGGAGACATACGCACCAGTCTTGTTGAAGAACAAGGTCAATTTCTTTCTGCGTGTCTACAAACATTTCATCTGACTTGTGCATTCCTTCGTCAGGCTGTCGCTCGTCGGAAGGAGTCTGGAAACTCCAAGTTCTACGCGGAGTTCGAGAAACAAGGCTGGTCAATCCGCGAGCTTCTCAACCGGACGCTGTTCCGGCCTTTCTTGATGCTGTTCATGGAGCCCATTCTCCTCCTGATCACCATCTACATGTCCGTTGTGTACGGTGTGATCTACGCCCGTAAGTTTCGCTCCGTTCTGCTATTTGTCATCAGCTCAATTTGTACCCAGTGTTTGAGGCATTTCCGGTCATCTTCAGCGGCCTACACGGTCTCACATCCAGCCAAACCGGCCTGATCTTCATCGGCGTTGGCGTCGGCACAACCATCGGTGCAGCGATCAATATGTACCTCATTAGGGACTACTCTACGCTCATCAAGACCTGGCGTGGGTTCCCGCCGCCCGAGCGTCGGCTGCCGGGCGCCATGCTCGGCGGCCCTTTCCTCGTCGTTGGCATCTTCTGGCTTGGGTGGACGGGCGCGTACACTAGCGTGCCGTGGTACGTCCCTATGCTGAGCACGATTCCGATTGGGATCAGTGTTGCTCTTATCTTTATTTCCTTCTTGGTGCGTCTACATTCGGGTTTAGTTGACCTTCGTTTGCTGATTGGTGTATGCTCTGTGCAGAGTTATCTCGTGGACACATACCTGATGTTTGCGGCTTCTGCGTTCGCTGCGAACACGCTGATTCGTTCAGCTTTTGGCGCTGCGTTCCCATTGTTCACGGTCCAGATGTTCGAAAATGTGAGTTCGCTTCACTCTAGGATCGTAGTCACTTATCTGATCATGATTCTCATTAGCTGCACGTGAACTGGGCTGCGACTTTGATCGGCTGCATTGGTATCCTTCTCGCACCGATGCCGTTCCTCTTCTATAAATACGGCCCTTCTATTCGTCAGAAGAGCAAGTTCGCACCGTGCATTGTAAGCTTCCGTTCCTGTTTATTATCTTGTTAGAGATGCTGACGCGTGGAATGCAGGATCTGAAAATAGCAAAGATCCTTGAAGCCGAGAAGGCAGCGGCGGTTAGTGTTCTCCACTAATTTAACGATCCTCCTTTCGCTCACACATTTCCTTCCGGATTATAGAGTGGCAAGGTCGAGGTTTGAGACCCTGACCATAGAGCAGAGTTTGCGCATTAATGAATTCCCCCTTTCTTCCTCCGCATGGACGGACTGCATCGGACGCGCCACCGCCTATATCCATAGATTATTAGTCCTACATACCACATTCATATTTGTCTGGGTTTAGACACATCGCATGTAGCATTCATCACCATCACGCAG
The DNA here is from genome assembly GCA_003675405.1 of Hericium coralloides. NCBI lineage: Eukaryota > Fungi > Basidiomycota > Agaricomycetes > Russulales > Hericiaceae > Hericium > Hericium coralloides. The sequence continues at coordinate 220,099 of QUOP01000140.1, forward strand.
GTTCATGATTACATTCCTAATGACTTACTCTATTCTGGTCTGTCTATTCTGCCGCGAGAGCCGTGCTACATGTCACGGTGTATATAATGATAACAATGCGGTTTTGCATCTCGTTCTGGTCGTTCGTGCGCGCTGTCTGATGAGATTCAAATGACGAGGCGGAGTTCTTGTCTGTGACTGGTGGGCGTGACCCCTTCTGTGACTGACTCGGTTTGCCTCGGTCACGCGTCCACGGTCACCACCAATTGTCCTTCAAGTCGCCTCAGCCACCTTGAACGCGACCGCGACATACCTCTCGTCACCGTCGCCGACGACGGCGTCCACGCTCATGTCCCTATCAGCTTCGACACTATCAGCGGCACGCGCCGCACCCCCACTTCCGCCCGCGTCACAGACCTACGAGCCACTTGCGCGCAACGTCCTCCGGCGCCGCCTGCAGCATGACATTCTCCTGCCCTCTCTCTTGTCGGCGTGGGTGCTGACGACGCTATGGAGTGGGTGGACGTATGGGGGCGCGAGTAGGCTTAGCGCGACGGGGGCTCTTGTGCTTCCGTTTGTGCCGTCGACTTTGGTGCTTTCGGGACTCTTCTGGGCGGCTTGCTTGTTACCGCTCATTGTCCTGAGGAAGGTGTATCTTTCCGGTGAGTGACTTAACTATACCTCGGCATCCTGTTGCTTTGGTTCATGAAATGAGCATTTGGTACGTAGTATTGCTTATCTGGAACCCCGCGGCCATGCTGACAATATTTTTTGTAAAGGCCTTTGTCCCCGGCCAACCTCGATTTTTAGTGTCTCATTCACGTGCAGCATACTGACGCGTTTTATTCTGTCTTAGCTGAAGCAACTCCCAATTCATCCCCCCTTCAAACCATAAAAAATGCCCTTTCAAAGCCTTCTACCATTCGCATACTATCAACATACGTCGCCTGTGCCACGATCGCCACGACTCTGCATCTGTTTATGACATCGACCAACGAACCTGGCTCTCATCTGAATCTATTTGTCAAATCAAAGTCTGTCCTTTTCCCAGCCATATTCTCAAATTTTATTAACTCCAGCTGTCGACTAGGAAGCACCCCTGGTATATCAACGGACGTCTTGTATTTGTGTTCCTTTCGCAGATTTCCTTCGCGTTCGCGTTCTTCCTGCGTAGTATCATGCTCGATAGATTCTCCGTGCATTGGAATAATTCCAAGCAGGTATGCTGAGTATTGCTTTCTCTAAGACGATTTCTGACTGGAATGCCTTTAACCAGACCGTCAAAGTTGATGTGGTCACCGAGTATACTAGACAGATCGTCAAAACCGGACTGATCTCTTCGGTCTTCGTGTCAATTGTCTTCGCTGCATACCTCGTCGCGTTCGGACTCGCAAGATCCGTGGCTTTGCCGATCTTATTCAAGTTACCAGTGGTATCTATGCTACTCCGGCCAATTTGCGCGCACTTCCTTCGGGGGTCCTGGACTGTGGCACTCCTACCCCGCCATTTCGCCCTTATATGGAGGACATACCTACTCGGTCTTACCACCATCGCGAGCTGGGAATTTGCAGAGAGTTTATTTGATGCAAAAATTCAGGAGGTAAGCGTCTTCGTTTTGAAGTTACCTGCTTAGCCATGCTCATGTCGTTTCTAGCCCATATCTGTTAGTCACCAGACTCCCGACCCAGCAGTGACACTCGTGTCCGGAATCCATGCACAGGATGTCTACTACAAATTCTTCGCATACTGGGAACTGCGGGAGTTCGCGAGCGACGATTCGGAGAGCGCGGGCGCGCGTCGGACCGCGATGTTCTCAGACCAGAAATACAGTCCACCTTTGTGGTCTGCTCTCACGCGCGAGTCACTACTTTTCCTCGGCAAGGACTACCAGCTACTTCTTCGGAGAGGCAAGCCAGCACCAGGTAATTCTTCTTGATTTATAATGTCTGCTGGAAAGTTCTGAAGGAATTCCGTTACAGCGCCGCCACCTGCTGCACCCGTCAAACCAAAAGGCCCGGAGACCCCGTCCACGCCTCTTGTCCGGAAACCGATCTTCAGATCTGAAGCTTCCCAATCGCCACTGCGTACTGTCGTCGACGCCCTCGCTGCCGATGGTGCACTCACACAGGTGGTCAAGAGCTCCGTGGAGACGACAGCCACGCATCTTCCCGAGATTTTCAAAGCTATCGAATCGCCCGCTGCCAAAGCGAAGGGCGTCGTAGCCAAAAGCGAGACGGCTGTCAAGTCGATTGCGCAGCCTGCGAAGCCGAGGGATTTAATAGCGCGTCTGGCTCCGCAACGTGTTGCCGTAGTCGTGCGACGCGCGGTGGACTGGTGGCAGCGCGAGCGCATGGGGAAACTGGCGGAGATTGCGCTGCCGCATCGGCATGTTGATGCGCTTGCTGTCGAAGGTGAGGCGTGGCTCTGTAGCTCGAGTCGCAGATCGTCGATGGTAACTGATGTCCCTTTTGGCATTCAGCGCTTTCACACCTTGTATGTGCGTCATTGACGGAAGATCGTTATGGCGTCGTGCAGAGAGATATTCCGCGCATTCTGGAAGCTATGCTATCTTTCCTCCAGGGTATCGAGGAATACCAAGCCGAGCTCGCGGCACGGGTGCCTTCTCCGTCGGAGGCCGCATCTCCAGAGACGGAGCGCCTGCGCGAAGAGCTCTCGCAGGCGGTCGATGTATTGGCTGTTGTAGGCGACGGTAGGCCCTCAAATCCCCGACTCGTTCTGGCGGTGATTTTGACTTATGGTTATGCAGCGTTGAAGGAGGGTGTTGTACGCATCGTGCGGACGTTCGGCGATAGACTTTCAGCGTTCAAGTTCCCACCGCACATCGCGCAGAAGCTGCAGGGTTTTGTCGACTATCATTAATTGGAATTACATAGTCTCAAACACACCCGCACCGAGGATGCCCGTTTCGCATGTCGGGCGTCTGGCACTCAAGCTGGACGGCGGCCGGTGTGATATGACCGGTGTAAGCATGCCTATGTGCACGCTGAACGCAAGCGCGTCCCGTCGCGACCCGAGAGGATCTGCCGCGCATGCGTGTCGTGGATGCAGACGGCGGGATGCCAGGGCTTCATGACTCTCGGCCAGCTTATGGAAGGTGAGCGCCAATCTGTGCACTTGTCCTGAAGTGTTTGTAGGTGTGCTTTTTTGTTCCTGTTTGCTCTGTCTGTGCGCGTCAGGCCACACTCGCGTCGGGTACTCCGGGAAGCATGTTTCAGACGGCTGGGCGCTTCTCGATGGCCGGTCGGAGGATACTGTATGACCATAGGCTCTGCGCAAGCCCGCTTGGCTGGAGCAACCTTGGAATGCGACTACCATTTTTCAACAATAACATGCATTCGGGAGAGATTTATCCCGAGCGTCTGACTATCCATGAACTTTACAGGTCTAGCTGCGATTTGGTCATATCTTCTGACATTTATCTCAGGAATTCATCATCAAAAGCTTGCATACACATTGGCACTTTATTGGCTTTGATGGCGTGCGCCGGCAGTCCGCAACTAATTCCGAGACTGAACTCCGTATCCCACAGGTTGGGTGGATACCCTGACGAACATGTTACGAAAGACCTGTGCAAGTGTTCTCCATGAAACAAAGGGCGGGTTGTCTTTCTTCCGAGATTAAGAACAGGCTAGGTGAGCTGAGTGTTCCTGATTTCGTTGCGCTGTCGTATAACCAGCCCATCAGGGCCGTCATCACGGACGGGAGCTTGCAACGGCAAAAAGCATGTGACCAGGGCAGCCGTCGGTGTGATGGCCAGCCAGAAACCTTCAGGTGTATCTACGTCAGCTCGGTTTCGGCTCGGCACCAGTACAAAATATAAGTGGCGCGTTGGACTCAACCTGCGTCCCCCGTCTGCCTGACATCTCCTGTTCCTCTTCTTCATGTCTGCGCCGTACAAGCATGCCGCCGGCCACGCCTCGCAATCCACCGTGGTAGATCAACGAGTTGCAGAAAGCCAGCCGGCTTTGGTGGAGGCTAGGAGAGACGAGGAACGTGCTGAGACGTATGGCGACAATGACCCGCAGGATCTCGCACAGAAGAGGCCGGTATCAGTCTCAGGACGTGACGAACAGATCGATCCCTACCTGGTGTCCTGGGACGGAGAGAACGATCCTTCGAACCCTCAGAACTGGCCTGCTCTGCGGAAATGGCTGGTCGTCGTAGCGCTTTCTTTCGTTACAATCAACGTGTACGTTCATCCTTTCTGGCTGCCGTGTCTCGGAATATGATTGTCCTGTCCAGCACGTTCGCGTCGTCCATGCCCTCGATTGTCGGCCCCAAACTGGCAGTGTATTTCGATTTCTCGGAGGAAGTGTCAAATCTCATTACATCCGTCTTCCTTGTTGGTTATGTTCTGGGTCCAATATTCTGGGGGCCGGGTTCTGAGTATTGGGGACGACGGTCCATGTTTATCACGTCATGCGTGGGGTACACGCTGTTCATCCTCGGCCAAGCACTCGCCCATAACACCGCGACACTCCTCGTCACACGCTTTCTGTCTGGGTTCTTCGCCGTTGCTCCTCTGACGAACTCTGGGGGCGTGATTGCCGATATGTTCGATGCTGTGGGTCGCGGCAGGGCGTCCAGCATGTTTGCGGCCTCTGTCTTCCTGGGACCTGCGCTTGGACCTGTCGTTGGTGGATTGTAGGCGAATTTTCGGATTACATGGTCTATAGTGGATTGTTACTTACTCTTCCTCCGACAGTATTGCCGAGAGCGACATCACCTGGCGATGGGCCTTCTGGGTGATGCTGATCTACGCAAGTGTCTGTATGGTCATCACTATCGTGTTCTTGCCAGAGACATATGCGCCGATTTTGCTGAAGGAAAAGGTATTCTATGGAGACCACTTATCACTCTTTGATCTGATTCATGCTCTCCACAGGCTATCGCTCGTCGAAAAGAGACGGGAGATCTTAAGTTTTATGCCGAGTCCGAAAGACAAGGCTGGTCGATTCGCGAGCTCCTCAATCGAACGCTGTTCCGGCCGTTCCTGATGTTGTTCCTCGAGCCGATCCTTCTTCTCGTCACCATCTACATGTCTGTCGTGTACGGTGTAATGTATGCTCGTGAGCCTGAACACGTTCTTCTGCCTATCTTTCGCTCAAAATTCTCCTTAGTATTCGAGGCATTCCCCGTGATCTTCAGTGGCCTGCATGGTCTCACGCCCAGCCAGACTGGCCTGATCTTCATCGGCGTGGGTGTCGGCACGACGATTGGCGCGGCGCTGAATCTCTACCTTTTCAAGGACTATCCTACACTCATCAAGACCTGGCGAGGGTTTCCTCCTCCCGAGCAGCGCCTGCTGGGCGCTATGATTGGTGGCCCGCTGCTCGTCGTTGGCATCTTCTGGCTTGGATGGACTGGTGCATATCCCGCTGTCCCGTGGTATGTGCCGATGTTGAGTACGATTCCAATTGGTGCCAGCATTGGATTGATCTTCATCTCGTTTTTGGTACGTATACAGCTGTTCCGAACTGTCAGCTGTTGTCTGATTCATCTATCGTTTTCTTTAGAGTTATATGGTAGATACATATCTGTGAGTCGGGCAATTCTCCTCCTCCAGCTTCATCTAAATCATAAGCAGAATGTTTGCCGCCTCCGCGTTCGCCGCCAACACAATGGTCCGATGTGCTGTGGCTGTCGCATTTCCATTATTCACAGTGCAGATGTTCGAAAATGTCAGCTGGTCCCCTTCTATAGACTGTTGTCTCATCATTCTTGTTCAGATGCATGTAAATTGGGCTGCAACATTGATCGGCTGCATCGGAATTGTCCTCGCACCAATGCCATTCCTGTTCTATAAGTTTGGACCTACGATCCGTCAACGCAGCAAGTTTGCGCCATGTATTGTCAGTCTCTTTTCTTACTCATCTCTTGACTCGAGGTGTTGACCCATTCATTTCAGGACTTAAAAATTGCGAAACTGATTGAGGCTGAGAAGGCAGCAGTGGTCAGTACTTACTCTTCTCTATTATCATTTTCCACTTACAAGTTAGATACAGAATGTCAAGATTGAGGTCTGAGTGAGGAAGGCATGATCTAGAATCATACATTTTTCATGACAGGATGCATTGACTGACTGCCTCAGATACACCATTTATCTATATTCATAAAGCAGTATCTAGTATCACATTCATAGCTACATCCTTTTGTCATATACATAGCTATCTCATATCACAAGAATTACACCGCTTCATGATGATATTCATTCTTCATAGCAGTGACATACACTGTAGACTAGGTTAGGAGTTATCACTTCCTACTACATCTTATTTCCTTCTATTCAAGCTTGTATTTCTAATCAATTGCAACAGAAGATTGAATCACTGCTGGTTTCACATCAGCTAATCTAAATTACAGAGGCAGAAGTTTCTTACCAACATGTCCATTCAATCAGGCTCCATTTTTGTGCCCTGTTCCATTCACATCCTTGATTTCTTCAGCAGAATCCTTAGGATGAATTTGATGCCTGCATTTTTCCCAGTCACCTCCTTGGACAGCATATTCAAAGTCAATTGCTATATCTGGAGCTCCAAAGATGGCCTGTGTATATGGAAGGCGAAGACCTCTGCGAAACATTGGAGGCACCCAAAGCAGGTATTCATCATTTGGGCCCTTGATCCATCCATCAACTAATATAAGCCTTTCTCCAAATATTCCACCTTGGTCAACAGAACAGTATTCTTCATTTCTAATAGTACTTTTAAAACTAGATGGCCAGGAAGTTGAGGCTATTTTTGTAGGAGAACTCCACAAACAAGTAGTGTTATCAGCTGATGCAGAGGCAATGCTAGCACCATCAGGGGAGAATGCCACACTGAGCACAGTATTTTTGTGGCCACGAAGTGGTAAGGCTGCTGGTTGTTGTTTTTTTAAGTCCCATATGCCAACTGTTGTGTCCTTTGAGCCTGAGATAATCCACTCATCATCTGATGATAGACCAATAGCATGGATTGGCTCTGAATGTACAGATGACAATATTGACAATAACTCTCCTGTCTCTACATCCCATATCCGGATAGTACAATCGTCTGATCCAGAAACAAGATGTTGTTGATGGTTCATGAATGCAATTGAATAAACTGATCCATTATGACCACTAAGCAAATGGTGAAAGCTTCCACCTTTCTCAACTTTCCAAATTCCAATTGTGGTGTCCTCTGAACCAGAAGCAACAAACTTATAATCATATGAGAAGGCAACACTAAATACAGATTTGATATGCCTTCGAAGTGTTTTTCTCAAATATTTTTGCTTTTTAGCATCAAGGTCCCAGATACAAACTGTTGTATCATCTGAGCCTGAAACTATATGTCTGTTATCTTTTGCAAATGCCACTGATCGAACTGCTTGTGTATGTCCATACAGAGTATTTAGAATTACATGTGGTTCTGAGATGCTCCATACTTTGATAGTCATATCATCAGAAGCAGAGACCATTCGTAGATTATCATATGAACATGCAACAGACCGCACCCAATCTGTGTGTCCCTCAAAAGATGATTGATTCATGACTGCTCCTATGGTCGACATGTCTCTTGCAATAATTCTGGCATCATCAGAGCATGAAACAAGATGCTTGCCATCTTGAGTGAATGTAACAGACTGCACACGATCAACATGCTCAGCAAATATTGTAATAGTCTTTGAAGTGGCAGTCAACTTCCAGATACGAACTGTTCTATCATCAGATGCAGTAATAATGGACTGATTATCATGAGAAAAGGCTATACTAGTGATAAAAGAACTATGGCCAGATAATGGGTCACAAATATTTTTTCCTGTATAAATGTCCCAAACATATATAAGTATATCAAAAGAGCAGGCAAGAAGGGTATTATCACTTGAAAAGGCGAGATGTAATCTTTCCCAAGTGTGTGGATTGGCTTTAGTCATGCTTGACAATTTTTCTGGCATATAGTTGTTATTGCCCTTGTTAATTTTCCAAACATTGACAGTGCCATCCACAGAGGCAGATGCCAAGTAACAGCCATCTGCTGAGTAAGTCAAGGTATTTATCCAATTGGTATGTGCATTTGGTATTGAGTAAGCAAGATCACCAGAATGTATATCAAATGCATAGATGCTAAAATCGGACTTGGCTACAGCAACTTCTATTTGAGAATCTGAGTTGATTACAGCACAAACATTTATCAAAAGGAACCCTTCAACTTGAATAGGTCCACATCTATATTTTCCAGATTGTGTTTCCCATGCTCTAATAGTCTTATCATCTGAAACAGAAACCAATATTTTTCCATCCAAAGAATACTCAATTGCTAAGTGACCATCTGCTAAGTGGTAATCTGTATATGCATCCAATACAACAATTTTTTGGGTTCTTAAATTGTGTATCTTGATACTATCTCTGCTATTAGTCCCAATAATTGCAACATTTTCTCCATCAGGAGATAACTTTCTACCCCAGTATTGAAAGTTAGCTGCATATCCCAAGCTCTCTAAGGGTATTTTTTCAACATGCTGAGTGATGATATTCCACATCCAGATAGATTCATCATCCAAACCAATAATATTGTTTTCATCTGAGGAGAAAACTACTGAATTTAGAGAACCACATGACATGCTAGAAGTCTCAGCAGGTAGCATATCAAGCCTCCAGATCCTAAGGGTTCCATCTTCAGCACCAGACAATAGCTCAAAACCATTTGGAGATACTGCCAAAGATGTTATATATGTTGTATGACCTAGCATAGGCCCATGGATTAGCTGCTTTGTTGAAATATCCCATATATAGATAGTTCTGTCAATAGAGCCTGATGCAACTTGATGACCATTTTTCAATAGAACCAAATCCCAAACTGAGTTTGAATGAGCTTTAGGGAATTTCCCAAGATGATCTCCTGTTATAGTATCCCAAGCTGAAATCTGCCCAGTGGTATCTCCTGTGATTATTTGAGAGTCATCTGGTGTAAAAATTACAGACCAATAAGCTATGCCTGCTGAATATATATTCTGGAGCAAGTTTCCATCTGTGGTATCCCATATACAAATTTTAGCCAATCCTACAGACACAATTTTTTCTCCATTGCTAGAATACTTCACAGTCTGGACCCAGTTTTGGTGGCCTTCCAATGGTGGAACAACTGATTTTCCAGTAGATATGTCCCATAGACAAACAGTATAATCATCAGATGCAGATGCTATTTGTTTTCCATTAGGGGAGATTGCCAAGCAGTGAATCCAATCAGTATGTCCTTCAATTGGATCCAGAATTGTAAGTCCAACTTCAGCATCCCAAATTCGAATAGTACAATCACTACCAGCTGAGATAATCCTTCTACCATTTGGAGAAAATTTTACAGACTCAACTGTTCCATTATGACCTTTCAAAGTCTTCCATAATTTGCCAGTTTGTGCCTGATACACATGAATTTCACCAGTTGAAAAGCCAGCTGCAATAAATTTTCCATCTGGAGAATATGTCACAGTCTGGGTCTGTAAGCCTGTTGCAATAATATATGTCATGCCAGGCAAATAATCATCCTGTGCATTTTTTAGAATTTTCACTGTATGAGGTATCTGGGAAGACAACAAGGCAAAAATGGCTGATTTTTTAGGTGCAAATGGGATCATAGACAGATAGATGTGAGGAGCGCTAGCAACAATGGCTTCATGGCTTGCAGCAACAAGTTGACTAGCCTCCAAGAGGAGTATTGACAATTCTGGATCAGATTTCTAAGTGTTGAAGTGGGTCAGAAAAAATGCTAGCATAAAAAAATGCATGACAGACTTACATCAACCCACTGAGCTGCAGATGACAAAGTTATGGAAGCTGCATCAGCTTTTCCAATCAAACTCAGAGCCTCAAGCCAATACAAAAAGCGAGTTCTCATGAAGACCTTCAAGAGGTTAAGCAATTCCAGATCAACAGATCTCTCAGAGCATTCAATATGCTCAGCCCAAAATTGACAAGCATAAGATATATGAGATGGAATAGCTTCGTCAACAATTTCTTTCAAATTGGGCACATCAGAATTTAGAACATAGGATGACTGCAACCCGCAGATATTAAACTTGAGCCCATGCTCAGTATGCATCATCAAGCGTAGACTCGCCACAGCAAGCTTTCTATGCGACTTCGGCAGATCAATGAGGAAATCTTTGGGACAGCGCTTGGAGTCCTCCAAATAGTCTATGAAAGACGGATGCCGGATACGAAGATTCTTGTCCTCAGCATTAATAGAGATCGCAGAAAGTAACCTCCGGCAGATCGACTCGGGAGACACAGCAGAGGAAAAGCGATCAGGTAGAAGATGCTCCAAGTCCGAAACAGACAACGGTGTTTTCGCGACAGCAATCGCACCAACAGTAGTATGGAATGCAAGAGCAGGTTCAGGTCCGAAGGCACCAATGAGAATATCTGTGTAGACCTTGTTAAGCTCTTCGAACCGGTTGGCAGCTTCGTCCGCAGCGACTTGAGCTAAAGATTTATCCGGCTCGGAACCGCGGTCAATGTAGTCCATTGCGGCCTTCGCCCAGAGAAACGAGCCAGCAGCATCAGTAGCGAGTTTCCAGATCTGTTCCGGCCGTGGCCATACTTTAGGCAGCGAAACATGCTTCTTTTGAATCAACGCTGCTCGTCGTATCAGGTAGGCCTGGATAGCCGCTGTGGTCTCGTCATCAACGTCCGCACCAGTGATCAGTTCGAGCTGCTTGACTTCGACATCGGGAGCTCGCAAGACCTGCATGACTTCGTCAACCGGGCGACTAGTCACGAAAAGTTTGAATTGTCGAGGCATATTCCACTGCACCAGTTCCTCGACGAACTCTTTCAGCGATACGGAGCGAGGCGCGTCAACGGCATCGATGACGATCACAGGCCAGGCGTGCTCAAATCGATGCTGGTGCTCAGTCAGTGTGTCCCGGACCAGATCTCGGAATTTAACCTCTCCAATCGAATGCCAGAATGCCCCCTCGGGAACGAGCGCCTTGACTTTGTCGCTGATAGTGATCGGAAGAGCGGGATGGAACTGGGCGACGTCATAGGCAATGGTCGGCCAGATGCCCAGGGCGTATGGTCTGAAGAAGTAGCCGGAGGCTAACCTCTGCCGTTTACTAAGCTCCGCCATGACAGATGCCGCAATGGCAGACTTCCCAGTCCCGGGCGCGCCATGCAACCACAGCACGTTAGGCTGATCAAGATCGTCCAACCAATCGTAAATCTCCTTAAGGACGCCGGAACGGGTGCCATCGATGCATGGGTGGATCATCGTCTTCGAGTTGGGGTCATAGAGCCCGCTTGACATCGAGGGCTCCAAGGTTGCACGCAGGTAGTCTGCGTTTCATGCATAATGAGCTTCCATTCCAAACTGTCTGGTGAAGATACTTACGATCGATCTCGTCGTCAGGGGAATCGCCACCGTCTGGAACGATGGGAGGAACAACATCGTCATAAACGCGAGGGACAATCTGGTTCTTATCCTCATTGAGATTGCGTCGAATACGATGGAGCGTCTTTAGGATATCGCGGATTATGTCAACTCTCGACGGCGCTCTCGCTAGAGACGCGCAGACATCAGCTTGACGGAAGCATAGTGATTTCGAGATATCTTACTGCCGGTGAGATCATTGGCGTCAAGCACGAAGAACCTGCCCACGTCAGCTACAAGCCAAAAAGCGGAGACCAATGTGAGGTCCATCGAGCCCAGATTGATAGATGATTTGCGGGACAAGAAATGTGCCAGGAGATGCTTTAGCCGCTCTGCAATGTCTCGCAGGTCGCTCTCCACATGGTGATCCTCAAGAATCTTCTCGGACCATCAGTCACACATTTTTTCAGGCCACGAGATTCGCACCTTAGCAACTTTTCCAAGCATTTTCGTTGCGTTGTCTTTGGCGTTCCAGAACTGCTGCTATGGTCAGACATCATCCTAGAGCCACACGGTACAAAGGAACGACGCACCATGGCAACATCACTCGACTTGAGCGTGAGATTCTCTACAATTGATTCTACAATTGATTCGATGGTCTTCTGGCATTCTCGGAAGCAGTCCGAAATGATGAAATCGTCGAATAGATTAGCGAGATCGCCAAAGGGCGTCATGTCTTCCGCAGGGGGTTCGAGCTCGCGAGCGGACTCAGGCGTCTAAACACGGTGATATCAGACTTGTTGTAAATCTTCTGGAAGGGAGGACGACCCACCGCTTGCGGCCGGACACTGATGTCCAGTGCAACTGCGCCAATCTCCTCCACGTACTCTGTTCGAAATGTCATCAGGATGTGCTCGTTCGTATTTTGCAATAGACGCCTACCATACGGCCTATCTCCAGGCTTTTGATCGGACCACCTTTGTAGAATGCTCTCTGCATAGATTTCGACCTTGGTCTCAAATTCCTCGGTCCATATGGCCTTTACCCTAGACCTCTTCAGCTTTACTTGAGCGGTTATGAGCGAGTTCGATGAGATAATCCTGGATTCAGGACATGGGAGGGTTAATGAACTGGCTATGAGGGGCCCATTTCTACTCACACGCTCGGATTCAGCCTCCATCGAAGCCGCCCCTCTACCTCGCCCGCCTGCCGGAGGGTCGCCCGTCGTTGCCCATCGACGATCAACGCAAGATCTTCAATGATTTTGAACTTTTTCTTCGCTGGGATGGAGCACTCTGGTTCACAGAACCACAGTAGAGCCGTCAGATATCGATGCGCGACAAAACACAAAATCATCGCACCTGTGATGTGAAATGCATAGTGGCTGGCTTCGAAGGACGACTGCTCGATGTCAGACACCGTAAGAGACGCCATTTGGCCTGTTGTTAGACTTGATAGCAATGTCAAGGAGTTATTCGTAGCTTCTTGGATCGTCGTGAAGGAACGATGAAGTTGTTGATGAAAGACAAGTGATGGCGCCGATCCCGAAGGAACAGGCAGATGACGTATCAATCCAACAAGCGCCCAGCGCCCACAAAGCGACGCGGGCGAACTCACGAAAAATACTCAACAAAAATCGGCTTTTTATATCAGTTCTATGTATAGCCGCACAATCAGAATTTTGTTATGGTACCGTTCGACGTGTGTAGCTTCAATCGCTATAGACTTCACGGATGGTGGTTGAGGATAAGAAGTGACCAGCGCGTCACGCGCGGGGAACTGAGTGAGTCACGCACTTAGGTCGTCACGGCGCCTGCTTTACGCTGTTTCTCCCCGAAAGACGCGTTAGATTTGCGTTTCGTGTGTATCACGACGTTTATCCTTCCCGTGAAATATCAAGAGGCTATCGTAAGTACCGGATCATACATGCTTGTCATGCAGATGCTCAAAGTACCTTTTAGCTATCTCTCTACAGGTCTTTACCCATCACAGAGCGCGGCGGGATGTATTTCGATCTAAACGTCCCTATACCACCGCCGGCATCAGGCTCGACTTCTCAACCCGTGTCGAAGAAAGGCAAGGGGAAGCAGCAACAGCAACAGCAAAGCTCGACGTCCTCAGTAGCATTCTCGCCTGCACAAATCACGGCCATTGAAGCACGCGTTGACCTCCTGGTCCATTGTCAGTGATCCTCTCTTCACAGTTCCTTCATTGTCTGATCAGAATGCGTAGTAGGATACACTGTCATTGCATTCAGCCAAACCGTGCAGAAGAAGGTTGAACAGAAGTCATTCGTGAATGTTTTGGACCCATTGCTAGGCCAACTCCGAAAGCGGCAGGGGGTGGTGTACTTGAAGCGGCTCACGATTGTCCTGGACGAAGACAGCGAAAAGGGCTTTGGTCTGGTCCGTCAAATCCGACGTTTTTTAGTCCGTAGCTGACCTATATCCGTAGACGAACTCCAATGCATCGTTGTTCGCCGCCTATGATCTCATCGCACTAGTGCCCACCACAGAAACCACGTTCTCATTGGCTTGTCTCACGCACACGCAGCCTTCACCATTGACGGCGCACGTACTGTCTATCCCACTCACGCTACCCCGCCTACCGTTCCGCATGAAACACACGCTTGTGCGCGCGGCATCGCGAAACGGCGCGGTCTTCGAGATCAACTATGCCGGCGCGCTTGGGGCAGATGATAGCTCAAGTGGAGGCGGTAGTGGCCCTGGCGCCAAGCGAAACTGGTGGGCAGCGGCGAAGGATGTGGTGCGAGTCACCAAGGGCAAAGGCATCATTCTGAGCGGAGGCGGCCCCGGTGAGGCGGAACTGAGAGCGCCGAAAGACGTCGGGAATCTGTAAGTGCACAAATTTATTGCAGTCGTCTTATCCCTGGATGTGAGCTTATCGGGTGTGTTTTTATCAAGTATAACTTTCCTCGATCTACCCCAAAATCTGGCACACGACGCATCTACGACAACACCAAAAGCACTCGTTCTTCGAGCACGTGAGTCCTTTGGTTCTATTTGTCGTACACTTGAAGCTGATCGTATCTTCTGCGACAGAGACCCGGAAAACGTACAGAGCAGTCTTTTCTGAGCCAAGAGTCGTCATTCCTGGCCAGACGGGTGAGGCTCAGCCTGGCGAACCTGCTCCAGCCTCTGTTCCGACAGCCCCGGCCGCGCAGCCAGCGGATGCTGCATCTGAAGCACCTACAACTGCCGCTACGAATGGTGCAACTAATTTGGCTGGAAAGAAACGACCTCGTGAGGAAGGGGAACGAGGGACGGCAGCGAGTACAGATGGACAGCCAGATGCTGCTGAAGGCAGGAAGAAAAAGAAGAAAAAGGACAAGGCCAAGTAGATTCCTCACCAGTAGTACCTGCTTCATGAAGGGATCCATAACGAAAAAATATCAGTCCCTTGAATAAATTTGCTTGAAAGCCTTTTGGCGTGCAAACCTAGTCGTGTGACACTCGACCATCCAGTGACGTGACGTCACAGCTGCTGCGTGAGCTTCGGACTTCCCACTGCACCGTTAGCTGCAACCAAGCCTCCTCGTCGTCCAGGCCGTCTCGGACGACTACTCGCTCACCATGTCGCTCGCTAAACTCACGTCGTTATCAACCCAAACGCTTTCTTTGCTCCTTGAGCGCCAGCGCCTCGCGACATTACCACCATTTGGTGCGCAGCCCACAACGACCGGCTCGAGCAACCTGCACATTCCACAGATCACACGAAATATGCGGCAGCTGAAGGCGGGCATTCTGGAGATGGAGGAGAAGGAGGGCAGGACGGAGGCTGTGGCGCTGCTACGGAGCCAGCACGGGCGCATGAGGGGTATGCTGGGTACGGACGCGGACGCACTCGGGATTGAGAGCTTTGTGGAGGAGCCTGCGCCAGGTACAGGTCAGGCTGAGGGTGCCGATTCCGCTGTGGAGGGAGAGGGGTCGTCTGGTTCTGCATCGCGGTCGTCGACACCTTTGACCGATCCTCACCAGCCTTGGACGCGGAAGGAGAGCCCAGGCGAGCCAGTGTACACGCCGTATACGGACGACCCGGAAGCTGGGATGCATCCCTCTCTCATGCTTCAAGAGCAGAGACGGATGATGGACGGTGAGCATCGCATACGCGCAGTATACTGCGTAAACTCACCTTTGTCTTTTTGCAGACCAGGACGCACATTTAGAAGTCCTTTCGTACTCTGTCAACCGGCAGCGCGACACGTCGTTGCAGATTAACGACGAGCTAGGCGTTCACACAGGCTTGTTAGAAGAGCTCGACACCGACCTGGACCGAACGCATTCGCGCTTGACTGGCGCCCGACGGCAGCTCGGTCGCGTCGCAAAAGGCACACGAGAACATGGTCAGTAGTTCATGGCCACTCGTACCACCGTGCACAAAATTAATCATCTCTGACCCACTTCCGCGACCGCTGCTTATGACCCTCCTTTGTCATAGGCTCGACGGTGACTATTGGGCTCCTCATCCTGGTTCTGCTGATCCTCATCATCGTCTTCAAAACGTGATCATAACGGCATTTCTGCGCATTCTTTCGTACTCCTGCATCTCTGCCTCTTTGCTGTTACCCCGCTCAAGGCTACTATCACGTTTATAACCGGTCAGCTATTCTATGACGTATCTGTATGTTTGATTTGGTGTACCATAGACACGGTCACGGATATACCCCTAATTATCAACGCGGTCTATTCCCGCTCTTCTGCTGCACACCTTGTTCGAGAAGGTTCTTCTAGGCTGCTATTTTTACCCGTCCATTCCTGGCGTGCAGAGACAACAGAAAATGATTACAGAAACCAGCTATCGATCCTGACTAAGTCCAACCCGATTGGTAACACGGGCAGCAAGATCTTTCTGCAACTTTCTGACCCACGATCCGCCCCCGTGGAGGTCCACATCCATACAGAGCCCACAGGAACAGCCGCTCGCAAACGTCATGGTCGAGAAGCAGCGGTATCTCTCTAAAACATTTCTGCGGGGCACCATACGATGTGGGAACGGGTATAAAAGGTGGAGCGGCGCTGGGACGATCCTGCTGAACATCACCCACCTCTCAGGCTTTGGACTGCTGATCGTTGCTGCTAAAAACATACATGGCTCCCGCTACGCAGAAGGCCGCCGTTATTGGCCCGGATGGGAAGATTGGCGTCGCTGAGGCTGCCGTGCCGAAGCCTGGTCCCGGGCAGATCCTCGTGAGGGTTGTCGCGGCCGCGCAGAACCCCACCGACTGTGAGTGATGCACGATCTTCCTGATATGATAGATGGTAACCATGGAACGCGATGTGCAGGGAAGAGCGCGTTTGGAGGGAAGCGCGCCGGCGCGATTGTGGGCTGCGATTATGCGGGCGTCGTCGAGGAGATTGGGCCGGACGTGCCTGCGGGCCTGAGGAGCGTCGGCGAGCGCGTGGCCGCGTTCGTGCACGGATGTAAGTCATGTTACGCTCCTCGGGGGCGCTCGGATACTGACTGTCTGCGTCCATCGCAGCGACCTATCCGAATGGGTCTTTTTCGGAGTACCTGGTCGCGCCGGCCGAGGTCACCGTGCACCTGCCCGATAGCTGGTCGTTCGAGGACGGCGCGCAGCTCGGCGTGGCGCCGTTCACGGCGGCGCAGACGCTCTGGGAGACGTTTAACGACCTGCCGAACCCGTTTGCATCCGCGACCACGCCTATTCCCATCCTTGTCTACGGCGCCTCATCGTCCGTCGGGCAATATGTTGTGCAGTTCGCCAAGCTCTCCGGCCTGAAAGTCTTCGCCACGGCGTCGCCGAAGAACCACGCGCTCGTGAAGTCGCTGGGGGCGGACGAGGTGTTCGATTACAATGATCCCGACGTTGGGGCGAAGATCAAGGCTGCTACCGGCGGCAAGCTCACGCATGCCGTGGACTGCATCGCCGAGAAGGCAAAGGGCACGCCGGACATCGTGTCTGCGGCGCTGAGCGATGCGGGTGGGCGCATCGCGGTCATTCTGCCGTACGAGGCGCCCCGGCCGGGCATCACAACCAACATGACGATCGCATACCAGCTCCTGGGCAAGGTATGCATGGTCCGTTTCCAAATTGCTGAGTGCTGAGCTTGTGCGCTTGGATCAAACAGAGCTATGACTTCCCGTATCAATACACCGTCACGGATGAGATGATCCAGCGGGGAAAGGACTTTGCGAAGCTTATTACCCAGATCATTGCTACGGGTAAGGTCAAGCCGAACCCGCTGCTGATCCTGCCGAAGGGTTTGGCTAGCGTCGCGGAAGGCTTGCAGTTGATGTACGAAGGAAAGGTAGGCTTTCTTGCTTCATTCGATTATCTTTACGGCTGCTAATCGTGCTATTTAAAATAACAGGTCAGCGGGCAGAAGATCACATATCGCATTTCAGACACACGATGAGTTATGCTTCGGAGAAATCGCTGCTCAAAATAACTCTGTATCAGATAAAATATAGTCAGTGTACACTAGCATGGAATCCAAAAGGCCTCTTATGTACCATTGCCAACGTGGAGAGCTGGGATATGTCCGTCTAGCTAGTGAAGCTATGTATGTAGTGAAGAGTTGGCTTCAGCCTGTCGCGACTGTCGCGTATCTCGTTAGGCATTGGCGTGACTGATCAAACGCGTCAGTCACAATTTTGGTCACACTATAGCTTGTTCCACTCAACTTCGACGCATAAATTCGTGTCTTACTTCGAAGCCCTGTAGGCTGCATAGATTCTCGGGGACTCTAACTTCATTTCAGGTCATGCAGAATTCCAAACTCGATGGTTCGTTCATCGTCGTAGAAATAACTGTTTTATTGCCAACCGTGGGTTCTTAGAAGCCAGATCAGTGTCGTTCGGTTTTCAGGAGAACACGAACGCCAATGCTACCACTGGAGACGCATCCTTCGTTATAGATGAAATGGACTCATCTACAAAGGTATTTGGTACTTGGTCTTCTTGCATTTGTTATTCAATCGGACCAAGCCAATTCAGCCGCACGAAGCCCTCAACGACGTTATCAAAATTTATCTTCCCCCAGAGCTGTGGCGGCAGATATTCACTTGCGTCGCAGGTCGCCCTAAGATTGCCTGGAGTCATTTTTTCAGGTCATCTGAGACAACAGTGCAGTATTCATGGACTCGTACCGCGTGGTCCCTAACTCTGGTGTGTAGATCATGGCATATAATGGCTATCGATCTCCTATATGGTGATGTTGCACTGACATCCTTGTCGCGTGCCTGCCTCTTCCATCTTGCGCTGTCTACTTCCCCTCGGAAATATGGCCATCTTGTCAGGAGCATCTCGATTAGTCACATCAGTGCATTCATCGGCGACAACTCGAATCGCGCTTTCTTCGAATGCATGTCTGGGATCGTGGTGCATTGTCCTCACCTGGAAAACGTCACACTTGGTCGAACCCATTTTAACCTCACGCGCAATTATTTTACGCGCAATTGGGAAGACTTATTATCTGATGTCGCTTTAAACATTAGGGAACTGCATCTAGATGACCACAGTCACAGAAGGTGTGATTGGGGGTTGAGATTATCTTCGAGAGACCTCGAGGCATTATCGACTTTCTCCAATCTGGTATCCTTGACGGCACCATGGCCTATGGACGGCATACACCACCAAGATGCTTCGCTTCCCCGGCTCCGTGATTTGACATTGTCCATAGTCAGCAATGTCTGCTCAGGCCTCCCTCCGCTCGCATTGCCCAGCCTGCAGAACCTAACGTTTTCGTTGCAATACAAGGTGGTCTGGAACTATACAAATGGCAGGATTCCCGTACCACGATCAACTGCCGTACCCGAAGGTGACCTGCACAGAATTTTCTCAACGGTCCTCGTCGCCTATGGGCCTCTCCTGCGACGTCTTCATCTAAACCCTGTGGAATGGAACTGCAGTTGGGGCGATCTTGTCATCAATAATCAGCTTCTCCTCAATTATTGTCCGTCTCTGGAGCACTTCATCACATACTCGGCGGGCGCTTCGAAAGCATCCCATCACCCGACGTTGCGGTGGATCGATATCTGGATACCAGCAAAGCAAACCGATGAATCTGGCACTGATGCCGATACCACCGTTCACACTCCTCCATCGTCAGTCAAACGCTTCGCTGGCGATCCTACAACTGCATGCGTCGAAGATGCTGCAAATTTCCCTGCGCTTCGAGGCTGTCGCTTTCTCGACATCTCTCTCAGCCCTATCACGGATTTGCCCATCCTCATATCTCCCGGAAACTCTCTTCGTGATCAGGCCGAGGTTCGATGGACGATGCCGCCGTTCCGCATCTCTCAGACACGCGACTTGGTTTCTTGGGTAGATCCCTATGATTATGACAGCGACGCGGACAGCTCTTATGAGCCTTCATCGGAGGAAGAGGACGAAGATTCCGAAGAATCTTCTGATGATGACGGATCCAGCTCCGAGGTGTCGCAGTCGTTTGACGCGGAGCCTCGTTTTAATATCGAGCAAATAGCTCAAGGGATAGTGCACTGAAGCCATCGATGCGTTGGGACCGTATCTGCGTTTTATATGGGTCATCTCGGAAGGCTCGAGGATTCGGGAACGCAGGTCAGTATGCATTACCTTCACGGAGCGGGCTCGTTTTGATAGACCTTCAAGTTTCTTTCTATGTAGCTACAAGGACTGTCTTACTAGATGTAACTTGCTCCACACCTAACACCAGAGTTCTGGTGCTTGTGGACGTGTTGAAACGTTGTCAGGCAACGTCTGTATCTGCCAAGGATTCCCGCATTTAGGATGACGAAGCCACACAGCCCGCACCCTCTCGCGCCATGCGACGAGTAATCTACGCCATATTCCTCAACGTCCTACATAAATACCCGCATGCAGCAGTTCAGGACATCTTCGTTCATGTCTGGCCGCGACATTTCGTTTTCAGGTATGACTTGTTGTCAGGATGCGATACAGATCATGGCTTGGTGTCAGCGAGTGAGTGATCACGTATTCAATTTCCTGGAGACGACGTCGAAGCTCAATGTCTCTAGGGTTTTTTTTTTTTTTTTTTTTTTTTTTCCTTTTCGTAGCTTGTATCCAGAATCACTTGGTCTGCCGCAGGACTTGCACTTGATTGAATCGTAAAGAAAACCTGAATCTACTTATCACCAAGCGAGACGGCCAGCAACGCAGAGGGTACGTTTCATCAGCGAGTACTACGCCATTCATTCATGCACAGGGCTGGTCCAGCTCTGCCGCTGCTTCCTGCCGCACTTGACACCCTTGTCTAGCTTCGAGCCTCGCCATAGTTTCTCTGCGACCGAAGGAGCTTGTGGTCGTGGAGCCAGCTCGGGCTGTCCATGCCGGCCAGCGCAGAACGCGAATAAGACCGAGCAAGGATGCATGTGGACGAATGCTGCTTTTGATCATGAGACAAGGCGGCTGACACTGGCCAGCATCGCCAGCGCCTCGCTCTGCGTGATCTCGCAGGTGTACCGAGATCTCGCATCCTGGCAACCGGGTAAATCACCCGTTCTTTCGAACTGACTTCGTGGTCTGCACAGCCCTACGACCGTAATGAACGCATAGGATGGTTTCTTCAAGCCTCGTCGCTGATTACGATGGCCGAGTGAACCCCACTTCGCGCAGCGCCACCTTTAAGCTGAGTTATGGGTGTTGTCCAAGTGAGTTCCTTTTACAATCTTCCAATCAGTCGTCCATGAATCGAATACTGCCTCCTGTCTACGATGCGTATATCTTCTACTTCCGCCGGCTCTCACACCAGCACTCAAGGATTGGTTACAGAAACAGGGCTGCTTTTATTGCCACCGATGGTCACAAGGTTAGCCCTGCATCCTCTGCAGAGGACGTCCTACAAAGCCCGTCGTGTCAAGGACTCAGGTATCCTCACATGCAGTCCCTGGAACGGGCGGGTCACAAGCTGAAGAAGTACCGTCGCATCAGGTCGGCGAGTCTCGAGCTTCTGCCGCATCATCATGCGTTTAAAATTTCATTGACATCTACCTGTCAGTCCTCACTTCCTAGCTACTGCCCTGTAGTCTATTTTAGGAACTCAATGATCAACGCGTATGACTTCCGATCTTACTGGGATCATGTGCTTTCTCTTGACGTGGCTGCGCGCGTTACTGCACCTGCCTTCCATCTCCTCGTACGCCTCATTTCTTCCTTGTTCTGCATTTCCCTGCTAATTTCTTCTCATCTTTGCCGACCCAGGAATGTTTTCAGTCGGCTTCTCATCACCTGCCCAAGCGTTGCACACGGTACGCATGCCTATCTCCCCTGGACGCTGCATGGTGGGGTTGCTTCCTTCTTCGCGAACGGCACAACAAACTGTCTGGACAAGCTGAATCACCCTCGAAATTGGCAGCGTCGGCCAGGACCCTTTGCGGGAACGCGCTCGGTCCCGATGCGCAATGTCGGGCTGCAGGTCATGCGTTCGCATTTGTCGGCACCTGGGGAGACCCTACTGCGGCATGGTTTGCGCGCACGAAGCGGTCTCAGTCCCTGTAATTGTATTGGCGTAATCTGCGATGCCTACCAGCGAATGGTTTAAAAGGCCATGCACAACTCGCTCAAAACCCCAGGTCTTCCGGATCTAGTCTTGCAGTTCACCGCTCGAGCACTACAGCAACCATGTTCAAGCTCTCTGCCTCTCTCCTCGTTCTCGCGGCCTCCGCTGCCAGCGTCGCTGCCGATCGGTCGTTCACCGTCACGAACAAGTGCTCGTTCACCATCTGGCCCGCCATCTTCGGCTCTCCCGCGATGACGCAGGCCACCGGCTGGGAGGCCGCGTCCGGCAGCACCGTCACGTTCACCGCGCCCACCGGCTGGAGCGGCCGCATCTGGGGTCGCCGCGACTGCGACTTCTCCAACGGCAACACGCAGCCCAACTCCTGCGCTGCGGGTGGATGCGCCGGCGGCCTCGAGTGCTCGCCCAACGGCGGCACTGGCGTCCCCCCCGCGACCCTCGCTGAGTGGACGCTCGATGCCGATGGCACCGACTGGTATGACGTCGTAAGTACGCTTGAACAGGCTGCTACGTATCGCGGGCTCATTTGTTCGTTCTTGCATTGACAGAGCAACGTCGACGGCTCTGATCTCCCGATGGCCATCACCATTGGCGGTAACAGCGGCTGCACCGAGCCCTCGTGCACCACCGACCTAGTTGCCAACTGTCCGGCTGAGATCGCTGTCACCGACCCCGCCAACGGGCAGCGTGTCGCCTGCGGCTCTCCCTGCCCTGGGCCCGCGAACAGCGCCGCAGACTGCCCCTACTGGGACGTGAGTGCTGCTGGATGGTGGTTGTCCCTTGTGGCTGTGCTGACGAGTCGTCTCTTGCCCAGTACTACCACGATGCTTGCCCTCAGGTCTACGCGTACGCGTACGACGACAACTACGCCCTGTTCACTTGCCCCAGCACTGCTGCCACGAGCTACGTGAGTCGTACCGGTTCTTCACTGCCTGCAGGTTTACTGATGACCCGTGCCAATAGACCCTTACCTTCTGTGCGTCGCATCCTGATCTGCGTGACCGTGATACTGACCATCCTTTAGGCCCCTGAATGTCTTCAAAGTTCTCCCCTCTCCTATCGTAAATTCTCAAAGGGAAAGAGGTTCAGGTTTTAGTTCTGTATATACGAAGTATCCAAATTGAACGTGTTCTTATAGTGCCAATCGGCCTGGGTCGGTGAAAGTTCACTTTCGCCCCATAATAGCAATGCGACGAAAACGGAAGGTATAGTGTTAAGAAATGAAGGCACTGCATCATAGTTAAGATGGTGACAGCAAGGTTCCTTGGAGGTTCTTTCATTTCATCGTGCCTTCTTTCGAGTCCGGGAGCATAGCCTAGTTTGGTTAGAAAGGCACAGCGTATGGTAGACTGACTGGCTTGAGAAGGCTCACCTTTTCTAAGGTTGCGTCCATCGTATAAGTGGTCGGATAGCTACGACTTCAGATGGCCAGTATCCAGGCGGACCCGGCACGTGTTTGAACCAAACTTTCTCTGTCACGGTTTCGTATTTACACACAACATGGGGATACAGTGGAGTACAGCTATAAATACACAAGAATTCGCTCAATCACGATGCGATCGTGTCACGAATGTCTAGTGGTGGACCAATCTCGCACCGACTTGGGAGTACTTTACAATTCGCAATCATGTCCATCCAAAGATTCCTGACACTCTATACGCCCTAGTGCCTCCGGGGCCGGATTCGTGTTAATGCCAGCAGCGATTTGGCAACGGGATCTGAGCTCTAAATGAGTAACTATCAGAATGAACGTCTATGGTGCGAACCTCGTTTATGACCTTGTCAACTTGTTGTGCGAATCGCTGGCTGAATGAAACCATGGCTTCTCGAGCACCCGTTCGGCAAGATTTATTATTGCAATCAATAGATTTCGTGAGAGCGGGCCCCAATAGCTCGTCTCCAGTGATGACGACAGAGCACGGTGTCTTCTTCAGCGCTGCCTCTGCACCTTTCATATAATTCCACCACCAACCTGGGACGTACACGGCCATGCAACTGAGCCACCCGTAGGCCGGCCTGAGAATTTCGTCCGTAGGACGCCATTGGCGAAGAACAGTGCTTAACAATGTCCACCAATTCGTCCGGATGAAATAGAATGAAAACGCGCTTGACGACGCTTCTGGCCTGTGTATATAGCCGAGGTCATCCTACGGATGACTTGGATTGGGCCTGAGGTTCAACGGGCAATCAGCTGAGGGCAGCCGAGGACGGCCAACGCGCGAAAACGTCAGCCGAGATTTGATGTAGATTGTCATCTAGCGGCCGACGAAATTAGCAAAAAGAAAAGTAAAAAGCTGCCCAAGATGGGAATCGAACTACTAATTACAGCATGACGTTTGTCATCGTAAACGTTCAATTCAACCACTACACCAAATGCCCTTGCATTCTGTTCCCTAAAGCATGACTATGAATAGGTTTTCACCCGTGTTAAGCCGACTTCAACAAAATTTCGTCGCCTTTGTTCAGTGCTGGCTCTTGTGCCCGGCCTCTTGCCGACGCGGCAAGCGGTGTCCCTTCAGGCACATCACACACAGAACCTTCGGCTGGGGCGAAATCCATCCTGAGGCCGCCCAGAGTTGTATCCGGAGGACGAACGCGAGATATTCATGGGACAGCGGTTGCGTGCCCTAAGGTTCTCAACACCCAGCTCGCCCGCGCTGATAAGATTGCACCGGTGCATCAGCCACTCGATACCCGCGGTCCGTCGCCTATCTCAAACTTTCATTAAAAATGAGCGGGGTGGCCTCCGGCCCATCTAACTGCATGCCCGTGTAGAACATAAACGTGTTCTTGGCAGTGGTCGTGGGAGAGTTCAGAATTGATCCTTCTAGACGTGTGTTGTACGTCACCAGCATGGTACAAGGGCATTCTTGTGACGGCCCTGCGAGAGGAATGTTGGCAACAGAACCTATCCACTTCCAGTTTGACAGTGCGAGCTTGCCGGCGGCTTCGGAGCACTGCCGATGATAATCTAAAAGGCAATAATACTGTTCACCTGTGATAGCGCTGAGCTCTGCAGACCAAGCTGCCATGAACGGCTCCTCAAGTGTACGCCTCGCAGCGGCTTCGATAACCCTAGGACGGCGAAGCTGGCATCCCGCCGCGTAGACCGCTACGGAACTTTGCCCTGCAAAGGCAATCAGGGCATTCTCTATGGTGTCCGCCAAGACATCCATTCCGAACTTTTCGACCGCGTTTGCAAGTGCCTTGAGCTGGGAGAGGTTGGCGGACACAAGTGAGGGGTTGGTCATGCCAGGGTAGCAAAAGGCGAGCAGCATTTCCAATGTTGCGGAGGTTTCAGCCATTGCTACCACCTGTATCCCGTTCACGGGGAGTTCTCCCTGTCCTTCGATAATCGGGTCTGTGGAGGACGGGCATTTGGGGATCGGAAGGGTGAACATTGTCTCGAAAAAAGGTGATGTCAACGATAGAATGAGCTTATGCACGTGGAAGTCCACGCCATCTGACGAACGGAGGACGACGTCTGATGTAGGGTGACGAAAGCCCGGAGAAGGATGGATCTTGGGGCCTTGTTCATCTCCCGGCGCCAACGTTTTCGCATCGAGCAGCGTGGATCCAGAGTCGCTCATCGTGCTGCCCATGTCTAATTGTTGTGGAGATGAGGCTAAAGTGACCTGGGCTCAGATCATCAGTATAAGCTCGCGATGCAAATGAACACCATATACTTGATGTAGACGAGCTAGGGAAGGCACAATCGCCTGATCGACCTCCGGAGAATTGATGACTTCACGAGGATGAGGTGCGTAACAAATTGAACAACAAGCCAATTTTTCGATCAGTCACCGAATACGTCGAAATTCCCCTAGTAGATGATGCCGACCAAGGCGTAAACACAATTGGACCAGCCCTCGGAGGCCGAGTGAGCAGGAGGTCGCGATACAAGACAAGTCAACAAAGATCCATCGATCACTTCGACAACGTACCGTGAGGCCCGCGCCGCGCCCTGCCGCGCCCACGTGCCGGAGTGATCCTTCCTCCAACTTCCAACTCGGACGTCCGATGTCCGATGGAGGTTGGACCACTGGTCGAGATGTGAATAAACATGTATTGCGTACTATGGACAACGAAATGAACGTGCTATAGCCAGGCCGGAAATGACACTAGAAGAAAAGAAACGATGATTTTGATTTGAAAAGTTACGCATAGACAAGGGCCGTAAAACCTGCACCAGACAACAGTATTTACTCATCTCCATCGATCTCGAGCGGAGATAAATTCTGAATTGCGATCCCAGACTTTGGGACGGGAGGTTGAGTCGTCGCTTCCAGGTCCATATGCCTCTCGAGTCTCAATCGCTGCTGGTAACGGCTGTACGCGTACCACCCCTTCGAGCAAAGATCTCCAGTCATCCGGATCCTGCCAGCCGACGTTGAGGACCTGCAGGTTGCTCGAATCCTGCTTCAACACCGCAAGAGACCGCTTGAACCCTTCAAAGTACTTTGATGCAAAGCCCTGCAATGCCGAAGCAACGATATGTATCGCGCAAGGAGAGCACGCTAAGCTCACGGAACAAGCGAGGTATGCCTGCATCTTCTGCGGGATCCATTCCCGAGGCAAGACAGCTGTCGGTGGTGGACATTGCATGGCCGAGGACGTCGGCGGCGCGCATGTTCATGATGAGGTGTTTGACACCTACGAATTTCGTGAACAGCTCCATCATGGTATTGCCCATCGTTTCAACGCGAGCCTGCGTCCGTTCAAACTTGCAGAAAAAGGACAACACCTCGAGCTCGGGTAGATATAATCTGCTGAGCAGCAGGCGCAGCACGGGGAAAACAGAGGGCCCGACATCGAAGTTGATGGTGAAGAACGGCTGCCACTCCTCTTTGGCGGATGCTTCTCCAGTTTGACTCCTCCAGAGTTTCAGCCCACCGGCGTAACCATTGGTTGATTCGCTGGCGGTGAGTTGGAAAGCCGTAGCAGATACGTGGCGCCCGGAAGAAAGTGCATTGATGTGCGCAACCATGATGTCTATCAACGCTCCATAGTCATCTGAGATTTCGCGTTTGTCGATGTAAAGGGACATATGGAGTGATGCACCGGATGAGGTGTTGACGCGATTCAGGAATCCGATGCAACGGGCCATGGTGCCGATTAACTCGATCCGCCGAAGATGAGTGAACTCCAATACTGTGTCCGGCCACGGATCGTCAGAAGTGATCGGCCAGCAATTCTCCAACTTCAGGGATTCCAGCATGGGCATGCGCTGGAGGCAAAGAAAGAGCTCGGCGCGGGATGGCTGCTGTAGGCTATCAGGGCTGTCTTCGTTTGGATGTTGAATGAGGGCGCAGTCGGGTAAGCACAGCTCAAAGTGAGTGGTGGATGCCGAGATAAGGGGGGAAATGGTCCAGTTGAAGATATATCCGCGGAACGCAAGCCGACGGAGTGCCGATACATGGCCAGCGAACATGTTGTCCGACAGAGGTTCTACGATATCGTCGTCCGCCCCTTCTATCCCAATGCCATACCGAGAAAAGATAAATGACTCCAATAATGGTGCGGCATTGCTGAGAGGCACCACATAGACCATAGACATGGCGTGCATAAGGACAACGAGTTCTTTGATATGAGACATATGCTCGTTGATCAAGTCGAGCTCTGCCTGGTTGCTTTCCCAAGGAGGGTACCCACGGGGAATGTAGCGATGAAGCGTGACGGGCAGGTTGGGGCTTTCAATCCGAGCGAGATTTTCCTTCAACCATGTCATGCTAGTGGCCGCCGCGTGGCGTCTGTCACCTCCGTCCAAAGGCTTGGATCCTGAAAGGCGATGTCTCTCCAGCGACTACAGACCTGTGTAATCGCCAGCCACTTTGGAAGCGTCCGCGTAGTCTTGGGCACTGGAAGCCGCTCGTGCGGTAGCGGGCCGTCGTGTGTACATGGATGGAGATCGGCCACAAATCTGAAGATGCGAGAGAGTACTTCAGGTGGCATGCGAGCGGTCGGGCCGATGGCATTAAGCCGAGTCGCGATGGACGCTGACGTTTCAGCCAGCTCCTTCAACTCGCTATCGTACCGGCCGGCGGCGTCTTTGAGCGACTCTCCTGAGCTGTATAAGTTGACATCTCGAACAGACGCAAGGCATGCATTCGATATGTCCTCGTAATTGGAAGGTCTGATGTTGAGTTGTTCCAATGGAATCAGCCAAGCTGCCTCGATAGGAGATAAGAATTGTTACGAACCTCTCTGTATGACTATCGACCGGCGACATAGCTATGAAGATTCATGAAACAACGATATATCGTCGTAGTAGCGGGAAGACTTAGCTGGTAACACCATCACCAAGGACTTCAGTTGGGCTGCGGATTGAGACGATGCGCAGTTCAGGCCCAGGCCCGAGTGCAATTCGTGCGGATCGAGACCAAACCTGGAACCATGACTTTCAAGACATTTCGACAAATCAACGACAGAAAAGGTAATGTCACTTGCCGCTCACCTGCAGTTGCCTTTGACGTCGACGGGCTTGACAACTTCGTGACGAACCAACAACAAGCGACTTTCTAGGAGTTGATGCTCACTGTCTGATTCTCAGTGTTGGGATGGCGCTCGACACATCCAGTAGGTTCGTCAAAATCGATGTTTTTGATTAACACATGGTTTCTCATGATCTACTTCAATATTGCAGTCAAATGGACGTCACCGCAGACGGGCCACGTCAAGATGGACAAGTACAGGACCTGATCAACAGCCATCTCTCCCGCATCGGCGATGTCTCTGCTCATAGCGCATCGTCTTCCGTCAGAGATGCCCTGGAACTCTTGGACGGCGAGATGAACGTGCTACAGAATGTGCTCGCATTGGTGGCTACGCGACGCAACGCCATCAGCCAAAATGCCCGCCTCCCACCAGAGATATTGTCGCGTGTCTTCCGATCTACTGCAGACCTCCACCGCGCGACGGACCCTGCAGCCTATCCCAATGTCGGGAAACGTAGAGCCTGGGCAGGGTGGCTCGAGGTGATTCACGTTTGCCGAAGATGGCGCGAAGTTGCGCTGCAGGACCTCACCCTATGGACGGACCTCACGTACACAACCAGTCTGCCTTGGCTGGAACAAATTCTTGATCGAGTCCAGGGGGCACCGGTCACCTTGCACCGACACATCACTGGCGACACGAAGCGCGAATTTGAGGTCATTAACAAGCATCTTTCGCACATCCGGGAGCTCGTAATTATCCTCGAGCACGAGACCGCGTATTTTGAGCTGTGTCATGCACTCACGCCCGCCTCTCTTTCGAACCCCGCACCACTCCTGGAATCGGTCACTTTCGCCACACGGTGCGACGGAGTACCGCTGGACTCAGAGTGGGAAGAAGAGCTGGTCATCCCCCTACCCGAGACTTTCTTTTCAGGCGAGTTGCCTTCCCTGCGTCGTATCGCTCTCCGAAGCTACCGCCTGCAGTCCATGTTCTCTTCGCACTTCATCAACGACTCTATCACCCACTTCGAACTCAAGTATCCTCGCAAGCCTCTTTATGAAACACCAGGAACCGAATTCGACCCGCCGGAACGCAACAACCTGTTGGAGCCCAGGCGTGCGGAGCTCCTTGCCTGTCTCGGGCGACTGCCCGTCTTAGAGGTCCTGCGACTGGCGGACTGTTTTCCCCGCGTCACAGACGATTTTTGGCCCACTACTACTGTGCGCCTAGGCCACCTCCGACACCTCGAGTTGAAGGGCGATGAAGAAGACTGCGCCAGATTCCTCGAGCGAATGGCAATGCCGCCCAGTGCGTCGCTCAGTATGGTATGCTCCGTCCCCAGCCCCGAGTCCGAGAACACCACCGCATCGCTCTCCGTTGTCCCCGCCATCCTCGCCTACATAGAAACCGTTTCCTCTGCATACCACATCACGGCGCTTGCTTTCCAGGTGTCCAACTACAACCCCTCGCTGCGCATGCACATGTGGCGCACGCCCGCGGGCACGGACCCCCCCGCCTCGGAAGAGGCCGCGCCGTTCCTCGCGGTCGACTTCACCTCGTCCTTCGGCAACTTCGACACGCTCAGCCTCCCGCTGCTCACGAGCCTCTGCGGCGGCCTGCGCCTCCCCGACCTGCGCGTCCTCGGCGTGTTCTCCGCGAAGATGATGCGCATCCGCTCCGCGTGGAACGGCGCGTGCTTCGCGCAGCTCTTCTCGCGCTTCGCGGGCGCCGCGCACCTCGTCGTCAACCCGCGCACCGCGGGGCTCGTCCATGCCGCCATCGCCGAAGCTGCGCCCGGCCCCGCGAGCCTCTTCGGCCAGCTCACGGCGCTGTCGGTCGTTTGCGACCCGGCGGGCACGCCCTCGATGCATTTGGACGAGCGGGCGTATATGGAGCAGCTGCTCGTATCGCTTGGGGAGGCGATGCAAGGCACGGCGGCGATATTCTTCCATTCGTATGATGGGACGGCGTGGCAGCTGAGGGATGAAGGCATCGTGCCTGTGCGGGCACATCCTGCGGACGGGCGGAAGTACTGGTGCGGGCCATCGCCGCAGTTGACCTAGTGTTCGAATCTGCTGTGGAATTTCTACTGTAGCTATCATTTTCATGATACTTTAGAATCGGCGATAGTACCTACGCGGAAAGAAGTTGTTATATGGAAAGGTAATTGACGGTGAAGAATAAGGGCTGTGATTGAAGTATAGCAATTAGAAAAATGGGAGAGTGTACTATAAGTACTTCGAATCATCTAAGTATTAATTGTTTTGGTGAGAAAAGAATGAGAACCTTGGCGACCACCGCGCAATTGAGACTAGAAATCTTGATGAACTCAAAAAGGCGTCCTCTCATACGGGCGGAAATACTTTTGCACCCCGGCAGAGAGCGGCTGCACAGACATCGCGTCCTGTACCCGCTCGCGCCACCCCTCTACAAGGCCACCGGGCACGCACACCGTCTGCAGATTTCCCCTCCGCCGCTTGAGCTCCACAAACGGCTCAACCAGCCTATCCATATACGCCTGCTCGTTCATGCGCCGCGACGGCAGGCCCATCACGCGGGGGAGCACCGACAGTGCCGTGAGCTGCCCGCATGCATCCCCGGGCGCGGCCAGCGCAGCGGGCAAAAGCGCCGCCGTGCGCACGTTGACGACGAGATGCGCCGCGCCGGGGAAGTGCGCCAGCAGCTGCGCGAGGCGCGCGCCGCTCCACGCCGAACGCGCGTGCATCATGTCCGCGGAGAAGACGGCGAGCGTGCGCACGTCCGCGAGGTGCGGCGCGGCGCTTAGGAGCGCGAGCAGCGGGAGGCAGAGCGCCTCGAGGCTCGCGAAGCCCGTGCCGAAGTCAACCGTGAAGAACGGGGAATCTTCTTCAACGCCTGCGTGCTCGCGCCAGGCGTGCATGCGGAGCATCGGATAGTGCTCGGAAACCTGGAACGCGAGCGCCGTGATGCGGTGCGCGGACGCGGCGGAGGTAGTGAAGCCGTGGATGGCGGAGGCGATGGGCTGCACTATGGCGAGACCCTCGACGGACATGTCGGACGAGAAGAGGCAGGACATGGCGAGCGACATGCTGGGCGGCATTTTCACGCGCTCGAGAAACCCCGCGCAGTCAGTGTCGCTCCCTCTCAGTACAACGCGCTGCAAACGCGGAAGGTGGACAGTGAGGTCGTGCGGCCACGAGTCGGAGGCGAAGTGCGGGGGGAAGCAGCGCACCAGCTCCAGGACCTCCAGGTTCGGCATCCGCCCGAGGCAGGAGAGCAGGTGTGAGCGCCTAGGTTCCTCCAAGTAGAAGCGCTCCGGCGGATCGTCTTCCGTTCCTTGTGTTTCGCCAACGGGCGTTCGGGGAAAGAAAAGCTCGAAGTGGGTGATAGACTCCGTGATGAGGGGCGAGGAAAGCATGTCCTGTGGAAGATAGCTCCGGAGGGCAATGCGACGCAGTGCAGGCACTTCTCCCCCAAACAATGACGGGGGCAACGGAGTGACGAGTTCTTCTTCGCTCACGTCGAACTGTTCCCCGTGGCGCCGCGTCGCGAAGGTGACCAACTCCAGAAGCGGCGCTGGATTCGAGAGAGACGGACGTGTAAAGGCCTGGGACAGCTCAAAGTACGCAGTCTCGTCGTCGACAATGATCACGAGCTCCTTGATATGCGACAGGTGCTCGTTGATCACTTCGAATTCGCGTCTCATGTTCGACTTGATGTACCGGTGCAGTTTGACGGGCGCTCCCTGTGCGCGGGCGAGGATCTGTTCCAGCCATGGGATATTCGTCGTGTACGTGAGCTCCGTCCAGAGGGTGAGGTCTAGCAGTGCAACCGCCCGCCATCGTCGGCAGACATGTAGCACCTCCAGCCACCCAGCCCATTCCCTGCGCTGCCCGACATTCGGATACGCTTTCGAGTCCATCGCACGGTGAAAGTCGGCAATGAAGTAGAAGATCCGGGAGAGTATCTCTGGTGGGAGGCGGGAGTTCTGGCTGATCGCATTGCGCCGTGCGGCCACCGAGACTAGCACATTTCGCAGCACATCCATCTCGTCGTCTAGTAGATCCAACGCATGATTTATGGATGACGGGCTGCTGTGAGTTGTCACATTGGCGATGCTGGCTAGACGACTGTTGACCAGGTCGTGTACATCACCGTCTTCGTGCATCGGACTGTTGTGGATTCGTCAACCAAATATAGTGCAAGCTATCGACAAATTTACGAACCTGTCGAAATCGTCCAGCGGCATTTCGGTCCTTATATTGTGAGACGAAGATAGTGATTAAGTTGCCAACGTCGACGAGTGCGGCGGCAAACGGCGATATTACAGTACAAAATATTACCTTTTCTGTTGTCGGAATGTCGAAATGTCTCGAAAGCAACAGTTTGATCTCGATCTGCACTGGCAGGCAGACTCAGGCCTGCGCGTGGGTTGCGCTGGGTTCAGTCCGAGGCCGCAGCCCATCCTGAATTGTCCTTGGTCGTGGTGTTGCCGGCTAGATCAACCCTGGTCTTTGCACTACTATAACGACACGTCGTCGCTTCCTGAATCTTCGTAGCCATGCCACTGATCGATAGTCATACAGAGAGGTTCGTAACAATTCTCAGTGCCTTTTAATTTGAAGCGAGGTGGTTCGGCTGATCAACATATCATCAGACCCTCCAATTACGAAGACATATCGAATGCGCCTCTTGCTTCTGTTCGAGATGTCAATCTATACAGCTCAGGGGAATTGCTCAGAGACGCCGCCGGCCGGTACGATAGCGAGTTGAAGGAGCTGGCTGAAACGTCGGCGTCCATCGCGACTCGGCTCAATGCCGTTGGCCAAACCGCTCGCATGCCGCCTGAAGTACTCTCTGGCATCTTTAGATTTGTGGCCGACCTCCATCCATGTACACACGACGGCCCGCTACCGCACGAGCGGCTTCCCCTGGCCCCTGGGATCGCAGTACCCCAGACTACGCGGACGCTGCCAGAGTGGCTGGCGATCACGCAAGTCTGCAGCCGCTGGAGAGACGTGGCTTTTCAGGACCCAATCCTTTGGACGGAGGTGACATATGCCACTAGCATGACATGGTTGAAGGAAAATCTTGCTCGGGTCCAGAGCCTCAACCTGCCCGTCACGCTTCATCGCTACATTCCCCGTGGGTACCTCCCTTGGGAAAACAACAAGGCAGAGCTCGATTTGATCAATGAGCATATGTCTCATATCAGAGAACTTGTTGTTCTCATGGATCCCATGTCCATGGTCTCCATGGTACCTTTCACCAATGCCGCACCACTACTGGAGTCATTTACCCTTTCTCGGTATGGAACTGGGATAGATGAAGCGTGCTACAATGTCGTACCACTTCTGCCGGATGGCATATTCACTGGCCACGTACCGGCACTTCGTCGCCTTGCGGTCCGCGGATACGTCTTCGGCTGGACCGCGTGTCCCCTCATCTCGGCATCCATCACTCACTTCGAACTGAGTTTTCCTCGCTACGCCCTGGTGCAGGCCGACGTCAACTCCGATAATCTGCAGGACCCGTCCTGTGCCCAGCTCTTTGTTTGCCTCCAGCGCATGCCCATGCTGGAATCCCTGAAGCTTGGGAATTGCTGGTCGGTCACCTCTGACGACCCATGGCCGAACACGACATTGGACTTCATCCACCTCCGGACGCTCGAGTTGACTGGCACCATGTCCCGTTGCGTTGAATTGCTGGATCGGGTCAGGGTGCCATCTAGCGCGTCGCTCCACATGTCTCTTCACATCCGCACACACGAAATCGACGATGACTATGGAGCTTTGACTGACGTTCACTATAAGACCAAACATAGGTAAATTTCACCTACCCATACGGTGAAATTAACGATTCACCCACTTTGAGGGTTAGGTTGGGTGAATCAGAAGATGAGGTGAATTCAACCCTCCTGTAGATCACCTTCCGGGAGGGTGAAATTTGCCTATTGTTGTAAACCGCTGCAGAGCAGCTGAATTTCGCCCTCCAGCAGACGGTGAATTTCGCTTCCCACCAATTTGAGTGATGGGAACTGCTGACTCATCATGTGGCGCAGCGTCTTCGACGGCTCGACTTGTACGATTTCTCTCGTCTTGCCACGTCCTAGCCATATCCAAGTAACGCACGATAAGTCAGTATCCCTTTGACGAGTTTCCCTTTTAATAGGTATTTGCCGCTCTCCGAAGAGCTCTTTTCACGGAGGTGAGCCCACGCAGGACACTACAGGCGACGGTACTGATGTAAAGTCCTCACCAAATTTTCGTCATCTCCGCCCACTCGGGCAGTCACGGAGGGGAGCGATTTAGAGGTCGAGCAAAGGTAGTTGAGCAATGAATGAGTCTGGTAAGTCCCCTCATCTGTCACCCGTTTGCCATTTTGAGGTGTCGCATCACAGAGCGACGTCTCCGATGCGCAGAGTTGCGATTCCGTCCCCGGTCCTTACATGCTCTCTCCACCCTCGTCTACCGGTGTATCGGTTCGGTGCCATGTCAACTTAGGTGGTGAGCAGACCTTTGTGATGCCTGGCATATGGCGAGTGCGTGCACCAGCGCGAGTACCCTGAGCCACAC
Source organism: Hericium coralloides (assembly GCA_003675405.1). Taxonomy (NCBI): domain Eukaryota; kingdom Fungi; phylum Basidiomycota; class Agaricomycetes; order Russulales; family Hericiaceae; genus Hericium; species Hericium coralloides. The sequence goes on from QUOP01000140.1 coordinate 254,919, forward strand.
TTACGGAACACATACCCATAAGTATTGCTATCCCTGTAGATGATGTATAAGTATATCTAGTTTTGAATTTAATATCTTTGATCATATCCTCTATCGTGAGCCTCGAATACGGGGAGCAGAGCAGCAGCAGCTGCGAAGCCTGATGCATGCTATTGGGCCTCAAATTTGAGCAATGAAATTCACTCCCTCTGAAGTTGAAAAGTGACATACAGAAGGGTGATTTTGACCTCTTTGAGTCGCTGACTTTCACCCTCGTGGAGGGTGAACTTAACTTTTCACGCGCTGCCCGCACGGTAGGTGAAAACGCGCACGAAATGGTTGATTTTCACCCTTACTTGGCCCCGCTTTTGGAGGGTGAAGTCAACCTTCGGAGGCGAGATTCACCCACAACGTCAGTGAAGTTCACCGACTTTGAGGGTGAATCACACGGTGAAATTCACTTGCTTCGGACCCCCTAGTGGTTCTTATCATGCACATCAATGCACTTTCTTCCGGCCGCTGCGTCACTGCTGCGGCTTTCCAGCTCACTGCCAGCGATCCTGCCGATGGTTACGCAGGTGGGCTGAAACTGTGGAGGAGTCAAACTGGAGAAGCATCTGCCAAAGAGGAGTGGCAGCCGTTCTTCACCGTCAACTTCGATGCCGAGCCTTCTGTATTCCCCGTGCTGCGTCTGCTCATCGGCGGATTGCATCTACCCGAGCTCGAGGTGTTGTCCTTTTTCTGCACATTTGATCGCACGCACGCTCGCATAGAAGCGATGGGCAACACCATGATGGAGCTGTTCACGAAATTCGCAGGTGTCAAACACCTCATCATGAACACGCGTGCCGCCGACGTCCTCGGTTATGCAATGTCCACCACCGACAGCCATCTTCCTTCTGGAACAGGTCCAGCGGAGGATACGGGCATATCTCGCTTGTTCCGCGGGCTCACCGCACTCTCCCTGCGCGATACGCATCGTTGCTTCGGATCGCCAAAAGCCCTTGCGACGCTGCAGGGCTTCAGCGCAGCAAAGTACTTTGAAGGATTCAGGCGGTCACTTGCGACATTGACGCAGGATCCGGGTCATTTGCAGGTACTCAACGTCGGCTGGCAGGATCTGGATGACTGGAGAACTTTGTTCGAAGGGGTGGTGCGCGTCCAGCCGCTGCCGGCAGCGATGGAGAGGTATATGGACTTGGAAACGACGACTCAGCTCCCTGTCCCGAAACTTGGGACTGGTATTCAGAATCTATTTCCGCTCTAGATTGATGCAGATGAGTAAGTACGTTTGCCCGGTGCAGGTTTTTACTGCTTTTATCTATACGGATCAAATAAAATCCTTTGTTCGGTTCGTCTAGTGCCATTCCCAGCCTGGCTAAAGCACGTTCATCTCATTGTCTATAGTACTACTGTAGTACGCAATCCACGTCTAATCACGTCTCCACCTGTGATCTAACTCTCCATCGGACATGTGACGTCCGAGTTGGAAGTCGGAGGACGGATTACCACAACACGTATACGTAGGTGCAGCGCGCGCCTACTACCAGTACTGGAATGTTGTCGAAGTTTGGTCGAAGTGGTCGATGAATCTGTGTTGACTTGTCTTCTATCATAGTCTTCAGCTGACCAGATTTTTAGATGTGCGGTATCTGGCCCGTTCCCACAACATCACTGGCGTCGGCCGCCAGTCATAAAGGGTCACGAATGATAACTCGTGCACGGTCATTCTGCCTAAGAGCTAGCGGGTCACATACTTGCAGAGATGGCAGTCAAGCGGCGGGCACCACTGAAAAGGAATACGTTCAGGTCCAGGCCAGTTCTTGGCCACAAAAACGGTGGGGGAAACGCTACTTCTGGCGGCCACAAGCAAGTTGTACCTGACGCACCAATATGGATTTGGGCAGCAATTGGGCAGTACGATATTTGGGCTCGGGCAGTATTTGGGCTCGATTGCGACGGATTATCTAGAATAATTTTAATTGCGCCGACGAACCTGCTAGATGCAATATTGAAGCACATATCGTGGTAAAGAGCAAATGACAGAAGCTGTACACCGACTTCTACATCGCTGGACGTGTCGATTAAATAATCATGTCCAAGGCCCCCAAGTATGTCTGGTGCCCCAAGTCAGATGTGTAATTTGGACAGAATTTATGCATCTGCGATTCTGTCACCGAGAGCAATCTTCTATGTAACTTAGTAAATACATTTCCTTGTGTTATTGTAGGCCCACCAGCACTGGTTGGGCCCCCGGATCCAAACGCATGTCAGATGTTAGCATTGAACCGCGAGTGCATAAATAAATTACGGATGGACGCGCTGGGAAGCAAGACGATAGCGGGAGGGAAGGTGGCGATAGATGGAGGCGTAGATATGACCCACAAGCACGGGGTGCAACCTAGAAAGCAAGTTCCGAGACGATGGGCCCGAGATCGTCATCGTCATCGTCGAGCGGGAAGTTGAGATTGTCGCTGCCAATGCGCAGCGGCTCGATGACCTGATGCCTGTACACCTATCAGCCGCACGAAAAGCAAAGGTGCACGCGAATCTCACCGCTCGAGCAGGTCCTCCACGCCGGCGGCGCCCGCCTCCCAATCTACGCGTACCCAGTTGTGCACGAGCTCGCCGCCGCGGTACACCAGCATAGTCGGGAGCATGTCCGTGTCGACACTATCCTCATCTTCCTCATCTTCCTCCTCGACTTCCTGCTTCTCATCGTCGCCATACGGGTCGTCATCATCATCGTCGGTATACCGCCTCGGCGCCGTCCGTGAGCGCGCGAGATACGACGACGACGGCGCGCGCGGGCGGCGCGTCGCCGTGCTCGCGAAACCGATCGCGCCCGCGCGCACGCGGATGAACTTCGTCTGCGGATGCAGCCGCGCAAGGCGGCACAGTGTATCATCGAGCGCATCGCACCGATCGAGCGACTGTCGCCCGGGATCAGCCCAGCCCAGCCCCAACACACCAAGCACCCGCACTCACCGCGTCGTAGATGTGCACGACGACCCACGTGCGCCGGTCCTCGCCCTCGATCGCGCCCACATAGCCCTTCTCGCCGACCTCGCGCAGGTAGCCGAAGCGCCCGCCGCCCGCGCGCGCGGGCACGGCGCGCGCCGCCTCGCGGAACGCCGTCCCGCCGAGGCTCGCGCGCTCCATCGCGCGCGCGAGGTCCGCCGCCTCGCGCGCCTGCCGCTCGCGCGTGCGCGCGACGGCCTCGTCGCGGTCGCGGATGACGCCCTTCACGCCTGTGCGCCCGGGGCCCATGCCGATGGACTCGTCCTGCGGCGCGGGCGCGGCGGGCTTCGGGTCGTCGTCGTCGGAGAGCGCGGGCCAGTCGGAGGGGGAGGGCGAGCGCGCGGGGGACGACGAGCGGCTGGGCCCGTTGAAGAGCTCGCCGGAGAGCACGAGCTGCTCGAGGTGGTCGCTGTACTGCGATGTGTGTAGTCTATCAGCACTAGATCAGGGCAGTAGAGAGAAGACGGACCATTGTGATCTGCTTCGGACACTTCGTGCTCAGCGGTGTGAGCGTCGACGTCCGTCTACTGATATCCTCTATATATGAGTCGTGCCTGCGCTGTCGCCTGGCACTGGCAGCCCTTGCGAGCTATGGAGTTGAAGTGTGGGGTATGAGGAACTCGACGCCTGCGAATTGACTGGCGCCCTGGCGAGATACGCAATGGCGTCCGGGTGCTTGGTGTGCGAACGCCTTCCTTCGCTTGCCGAATGATATGGGAAGCTAAATCCGCTGTCGCTGCGCCGTCGCCCGTCGGTGTCGAGTGCGGCGCTGGAGAGGTATGGAGGTGGGAGGAAGGCGCAGCAGGGCATGGCGACGACGCTGGCACGCTGACGGATCACAGCAATTCAGACTTTTCGATTCGAAGTCGCTCTGTTCCTTCGCCAACCGCGCTTGCAATCACTCATATCGCATACGGGCATCGCGAAAATTCTACCGAGCGATGCGCCGCTCTCCAAAATCCATACAGTAATCTACACATAAAATGTACACCACGGGTGAGTACTGACGTACGTATGCAAGCGAGGGTGGGCAGGTGTGCGCAAGAATTGGCGGGGGTAACGTCCGAATTCAGTATAAGGTATGGGATATGGGATATGACATGTGACACGATGTGGGCAGGGTATAGTATGTGAGACGAGGTATGGGTGTGGTACACGATGCAGGCAGACGGTATGCAAAGACGAGAGAGCAGACAGAGCAGTGAGGGGTAACCGGGAACGAGGATATCTATGCAAGAAACAGAACCAAAAACCAAGAAGTGAGGGTGGGGGCATAGCGGACAGTCCATATACACAACATGTACAGTACGGTCGTCCACGGCGTCCGGGCTACGTGCGGCTCGCGCGCATGAGCGCGCGCGGTGTGATGTTGACGCCGGCGTGGTCCTCGAGCCACACGTCGCGCGCCTGGCACTTGCGCAGGACCTTCTCCCAGAAGCCGACGACGGCGGGCAGCGGGCGCTGCGTGCGCATGCGGTCGCTCTCCGCGCTGAGGTCGCGCACGTACTTGAGCGCGGGGAACGCCTCGCGCCGCAGCAGCGAGCCCATCTGCTCCAGCAGCGGGAAGAACGCCGTGTCCGCGTCCGTGCGCCCCCCGGGCCCCAGCATCTCCAGCGCCCCCGCGATCCGCGCGTCCATGTCCCGCACCGCGATCATCTCCAGCGCCGGGTGGCACGGCAGCAGCACGTGCGGCGCGATCCAGTCCAGCTGCTCCCAGTGCCACTCCGCGTCCGCGCTGCACACCAGCTCCCGCAGGTCCGGGCACCACCGCGCCACCGACAGCGGGTCCATCCCCGCCGCCCGCCGCGGCTGCGCGCTCGTCAGGTAGTGCTCCTCGACCATCGACGACGAGTGCCCCAGCTCGAGCTGCCGCAGCCCCGCCCCGTGCGCCGCGAAGAACCGGAAGAACCCCGCGCCCGTGTAGCTGAAGTCCGCGCTGACGACGGAGAGGTTGCGCAAAGCCGGCAGATCCCACGACGCCAGCACCGCGAACATCCCGTTGTCCAGGTTCGCCTTCAGGCTCCGCAGCGCCGGCAGCGATACCCGCATCGCCGCCCCCGCGTCCCCCGGCTCCCCGAACAGCGCGTCGCAGCTCAGCGAGCACGACGACAGCTCCAGGTACTCCAGCCGCATCGTCCGCATCTCCAGCAGCGGCGACATCCGCTCGTGGAACGGCACGTCGTCGTAGCTCGTCCACGCCAGCCGCCGCAGCTCGCACTTCGGGTGCGCCAGCAGCGACAGGAGCCGCTCCGGGCTGCACCGCGGGTCCGGCGCCGCCTCGTACCGGTTCCGCTGGATCGACTGGTGGTCCGTGTAGATCGCCAGCTGCGGCGAGTACTCCAGGATGACGTGCAGGTCCGCCGGCGCGCAGCGCTCTAGGACCGGCGTCTCGATGTGCAGCCGCCGGATGAAGCGCCCGCTCGAGCCTATGCCCTCCACGAACTCCAGCAGCAGCGTGTGTGCCAGCGTCTTCGCCTGCACCGCGCGGCTGATCCATACGAATTCGTACAGGTACGTCTTCACGAGCGCGTTCCAGCGCTTGCTCACGAGCGATAGGTTTGTCTTGAAGCGCATCGACGCGTAGTACGCGGGGAGGTGGAGGTTCGTGCCGTCGAGGAAGGAGGTCTCGCCGCTGGTATCAAGGGGGTCGGGGAACATGTATGTCGCTTCGCGGAGGATGAGCAGCCACAGTTCGGGCGGGAGGCGGGAGTGGTCGAGCGCGCGGGGATTTGCTAGCTGCTTCGAGCCATGGTATCGCCTGAATACAAAAGCAGTTAGTTTCGAGTTGCATCAAATGGACGGGCAATGGATAGCGCGGGGAACACAACGGGCGCGATCGAACAGAACAGAAAGCCATCAGACGTCAGGGTCGCTCTGCCAGACGCATGCGCAGGATCCCTGAGCATCGAGTCATGAGGTCACGTCGAAGTAATAACGGCGGCATCAAGCTGCCGTCTCATGCAGCAGGCGTCACCTAGCGGTCGAAGACCGTGTGGGCTACGATGCGACTCCAGCTTGTCTCGCGAAACAGAGGCAGCTATCAGAGATAGGAGGGCGCGCGCAGAGCGACACGGCTCTAGAAGCCGCATTTCGCATGCGGCATTCCCACTACCTCTGATGGTGTCGCACGATGGCCAGAAAGAGAGCACCGCCGAACTGGACATCGAGGCCGGATGTGCGTCGCCTGACGGGTGAAGACTCCACGCATCCCGTACATGGCGACCCGAATATGCATGGGCAAGTTCGTACGAGAGCGCGAGTTGCAGGCTACCAACGGCAGCGCCTTCGGTCACTGCGTAGTCACTCCTTTGTGGCTCGTATAGCAGAAAGCAGTCAGAGATAGCAGGACGTGTACGCGATGCGGTTCCGAAAGCCGCATGCGACGTGCAGCGTCTAAACTACCTCCGATATGCCATCCTGGAACCCGAGACTGCAAGGGAGTAACGCAAGCGCCAGGGACTGCCAGGGACACCGAGATCTTCACCCGCCAGACAAATAATAGGCACTCGCACCCATCGCAACAGCTGTATCGTACGATGGCTGAAAAGATGCCACCGCCTAGCTGGACTGCAAGAGTGGTTGTGCATCGCCTGACGGGCGAAGACGCCACGGTCCTTGAGGGCGGCGACGCGGCTCTGCGCTGCCAAAGAGTGACATACGGCCATTCAGGCATACCAGCAGATGAGCATTCACCAGCTGATAGCCAGGACAAATCGACCCAAGCTCGGAGGTCACATCCGCGTTTCGGCTATCTGGCCAAGACATGGATGCCTGGTGGCTATCTAGCAACTTGTTCCGGGAGCGTTGGGAAGGCTATAGGATTCTTAATGACTAGCCCAATGACTCCATCATGCCTCGTGAAGCAGGCGGCCATCAGAGATGGTCAGGTCGCTCGTTGCTCTGCCGCCAAGGGACACACAATGAAGCGACCCCAAAACCTATACCGCGACGCCCGAGCCACCTCCGACCATCCGACTACCCGAGACAACCATGAAACGAGAGGAGCCGCGCCATGAACTCCCACAATACAAGCCGCACGACGCGCCAGGATGGACGTATGCCCGGTTCCGCCACCTGGCGGGTGTTCATCGCCGAAGAGCTGAAGACTCCATGGGTCTGCACACAACGACCGGACCACGTCCAGAGCCCGTAAGCGAGTCCTTAACGTCGAGCTAGTGTCGAGAAACGGAACCAAGTGCACACATCCCTTGTCGAAAGAGTGCCCACCCCCGCGCCACAATTAACGGAGACGGAAACTCACCGAGACGAACGCGACCTGCGCGAGAGAGCGCGGACCCAGTGGCCAATGCGCTGTTGGAGTTTTTGCGCGTCCTTGTCGCGAACGGGAGACATGAGAACGAAGGTTGCGCAGGAGGAGAGGGGAAGGAATGAAGGGCTGCGGTGGTGACGAGCGGGGGGATATAGACTCTGGCAGGCACGTGCCGGTCCTTTCTCAAGTTGCCGGGCGCTTACTCGCAACTCTGCTCGTTGACTGCTCCGATGTCGACCACCTCTGTTCCCGGCAATTACAGACGTCTTGCTGTCTTCCTTCATCTTCCTGACTCCTTCAGCTACCCACGGACCCTCCTTATGCCCGTCTTCAAAGGCCTGACACCCGCTCGACGATCGCGCAGGCTGTGGCGAAGCGCTGCGCGCGCTCGCCCAGATGTTCTGTCCAGAATTCTATCAGCGGGCATCGTTGATGTCACGCACCCTCATGTGCTCGCCCCCAGCGTAAATTCCGTCTCTTTGACTGACACACACTGGGTGCACAACCCAAATTTATCTGTGACAAAATGATGACAAAAAAGATAGACAAGGACATAATAATGCAGTGATAAGTCCCGGCCCAAAAATCTGAACAAATTGGTAACAAAATTCAAATTGGAATGCTTTGATTGATTTTTGTTACCAATATGCTCAGATTCTTGGGTTCAGACTTATCGAGTCATTATTATGTCCTTGTCTATTGTTTTTGTCATCATCTTGTCACGCATAAATTTGGGTCGTGCACCCAGTGACATGAAGCGGCCTCCCCTTCTGGTGTCGTGGCGCTTCCACCAGACGTTCTTAGCTCGCGCCGCGTCGTCCCTTGCCCGGAAATACTTACTATCATTCGCCCCGTCGTGCCCGCTTTCCAGAAACCGCCCTCGCGCCGTCCCCGTCGCCCGTTCATCTCCAGCCGCGATGATCATTGCCATCAGAGCAGCACCGCTCGACGATGCTCCCCGCTGCGATTACGCCCGGCGAGGCACCACCATCGGGGCGTGATGCACACCCATCGCGCTCTGTTCGCCCCCGCGTCCTTCGTGATATCCGATCAACCCTGGCCGAGCATCATGTCTGTCGTACTTATTTGTGGCCCGTCCCTGCGATGTGTCCTGATCGTCGCTCTGTTTGCCGACATCGGCGCCGGCGAGTTCCGAGAGCATATGCCAGAGAGGGTGTTGATCGCAGCAGACATGTTGGCACTCGCATGTGCGCAATGGTTCTCGCTCTCGCCGACGCTGCTTACAGCTGCATGCACCATATCCGCAGCGAAGCCCATTTGATGCGGTGTCGCTGGGCGAAAACACCCGTCTATCCTATTGGTTGGTATAATTGGCCTACGCACTCCCGACACTCAAAGTCGCAGGAAAGCATCCTTGGCACCATACGAATAGGTACAGTCGGCGATGCGTCGAAGGATTGGGACCAATGCTACAGTCCTTCCGACCGCAATCAGTGTGATTCTTGTTCCTCGCTTCCACCTGACATCCTTACCGACGTGCACCGCGCAGCTCAACCCTATGAAGCCCCGGCCGGCTGTCCCTCCGTCACCGAAAAGCCCGCTGTCTGGAATGCGCTTCTCACAGCCTGGCACTCGCCGAAGTAGGATGGCGAATGGCAGGGAAGGGTCAGTGATGGCGATGTATCAAAGCAAAACCGAGGCTCACCTTCCACCTTGCGCTAGATGTTATTGACCGCATTTGGTGCATTCGTACTCCTCGCTCCTGCAGGGTGTTTCATTGCGAAGATCGATTTGCTGCTCTATGTGTCTTTCTGAGGACAGTCGGACTTATCCTTTTCGTAGAGAGGTCTGACGGCATAATTCGGTCAAGATTGGCCCCAAGGGAAGAACGTTCGTCAGACAATGCCGCTGATCACAGCCGGTATGTTGACATTTACGACTCAGGGTACTCTTGTCATCACCGCCCAAGCTTAGGTTGTTCTCGTCGAGAGGTTCGCCTGCGCAATTCTGTCAGCTCCGGTGCCGATGGGTCTCGGGGAGAACGTATGCCGCATAGTGCTGTTGATCGCAGTTGGCACGTTGACAATTGTGACCTAGGTATTTTACTGTCAGCATCTGCTCATGGCTCTACTCGGAAGGATCTACCTGCTTGTCCCTAGCGCAGCCTCTACCTGTATAGCGCCGTCGGGAAGAACAAGGAAAACCCACACTGCCATCCAATTGGCAGGTACATATATTTAGCACGCTCATTCAACGCTCTGTGTCTGCAGAAGCACTTGCGTTTGTCATTTTCGCGAGGCACCCGACCAACGAGGGTGCCTGTTATATTTGGCTTCTCGCATCGGCACCAACAGCAAATCCCCGAGAATGCGTCGACTGACGCATACGCGTCACGGGATGCACTCTGATTCCCCGGATTCCTCAGCCGTTCCTCAGCGCGTTTGGACACCTCTCTGGGACTGCGCCACAACGTTCAACAACAGACATCCGAGAGCCGAGATATGTCCTCATACAGGTGTCTGGTGACGGCAGGGTTTCCTGAACGGGACGCGGCGTCGAGGTTCGCGGTTCCTGGATTGGCGCGGTGGGCGCAGGTGGACGTGCTGATACCAGAACACGGCAGCACAACGCGTACACCTGTTATGGACTATACCGACGAACAAGATTGTCCTTAGACGTGCGGATGTGGGTGCAATCCCATGCCACTGCAAAAACCGGCGCATCGCCCCCGACAGAATGACCATCACGCGGTGCGCCAGCTTATTCCTCGGCGACCTGCCGGATGATATTCGACACAGGCGCGTCTGCGCGCGCGACAATTGTCCGCGCAGCCTGCCCACTGACCTCGGTCCCGCATCAGCTTTACGCTTCTCAGTCCTCACTCGCTCGGAACGATGCCCCTCAATTGGCACCTTACCCCGCCGTTCCTCCTATGCGCTTCCCCCGAACGGTCGTGATTTCATCATGCGCGTTCTCAAGGCACGTCGCTTTCAGGTCTATAAAGTGCCCCTTCTGGACACCGCCGGACCTGCAGGCTCTAGTGCACCCACGGCCCAATACCCCACGTCCACTCCGCACTGACGATGTTCCAATTCGCCGCTCTCGCCGCCTTCGCCGCGGCCACGCTTCCCAAGGCACTCGCCCATGGCGGTGTGCTCGCCTACTCGAACGCGGGCAACTGGTACCAGGGCTGGGCGCCGTACAACTCCCCCGTCGGCCAGAGCAGCATCGAGCGCCCCTGGTCTACCTAGTGCGTCCCGCCTTCTTTCTGCCTTGTTGTTCGAAGTCAATGTTCATGCGCGTGTGTAGCAACCCGATCACGGACCCGACGGACCCGCAGATTGCGTGCAATGATGACGGCACGTCGCCCGATGGGCAGCTCACCGCGACCGTTGCGGCTGGCTCTGCCATCACCGCGTACTGGAACCAGGTCTGGCCGCACGCGTACGGGCCCATGGTGCGTACTCCCCGCCGAATACTTGGAGGTCGACTGATAAAACCTTGCACAGCTCACCTACCTTGCGCAATGCCCCGGCACGACCTGCACGGGTGTCAACTCCAACACGCTCAAATGGGTATGCTCTGCTAGGTTCGATGTCAGTTATTAGATGCTAACAGCAGCTACAGTTCAAGATCGACGAGTCCGGTCTCATCAACGGCACCGTCTACGACGGCTACTGGGGCGACGGCAAGATGATCGCCGACAACTCCTCCTGGACGACCACGATCCCCGCGAGCGTCCCGAGCGGGAGCTACCTCATCCGCTTCGAGACGATCGCGCTGCACTCCCTCCCCGCGCAGTTCTACCCCGAGTGCGCGCAGATCGACATCACCGGCGGCGGCAGCCAAGCGCCGACCGCGGACGAGCTCGTCTCCTTCCCCGGCGCGTACAGCGCGAGCGACCCCGGCCTCACGATCGACATCTACAGCAACGCCGCGCAGTCCGAGACGACGTACCCGATCCCCGGGCCCCCGCTCTACGGCAGCGGCGGCGGCAGCCCCGCGCCGCCCCCGTCGTCCGCGCCCGCGCCCACCTCTGCGCCTGCGTCCACGTCCGCGTCGAGCACCGCGCCCGCGCCGACGTCGTCCTCGCCCGGCGGCACCGCCGCGCAGTACGCGCAGTGCGGCGGGACCGGGTTCACGGGCCCGACGACCTGCGTCTCCGGCACGACCTGCACGTACGTTAACGGTATGTTTGGCCTTCTTCTCTGTACACCGGCGCACGCTGATGGGTGTGCGGTGCACAGACTACTACTCCCAGTGCCTGTAAGGTGCTCGATACGGCTCCAGGTGCTAGTTCCGGCTCTTTGTATTTTGTGTAGAATCGACTGTGTATCTATGACCGTCCGTGTCGAAGAACTAAAATCGATGTGTTGCGTATCTTGTCAAAATTGTGTTCCGTTGAGAAACGGACAATGGGTAAATCGAAACTGGCCGGCTGGCCGGCCATTCGGGACGTTTTGGGACAACCAGAGCAACGCGTCGCGCGTCTCATGGCAGGAGTCTGACCTGGTCCTCAACAGCCAAGGACACAATGCAGCTCGATAATTTCGACAGGTTCGTAAAATAACACTCGCATTGCTTCTACCGGTCATGGTATGGCATTTATGATCTTGCAGGAGTCTGCCGCACCGAAGCGGCCAAGTACACGAATTAATCAATAGTCGTCTTATCAAAGTTGCCGATGTATCGATTCACAGTCGCCCATCTTCGATCAAAAACGCGTTGGATCTGCTGGATAGCGAAATGGAAGAGCTACAGAGTGCGCTGGTCTTGGTGGCCGCACGACGCAACGCAATCAGCCAGAACTCGCGCCTCCCACCAGAGATACTCTCTCGCATCTTCAATTTCACCGCCGACTTCCATCGTGCGACGGAAAGGCAAGCATATCCGAATGTTGGCCAGCGCAGGGAATGGTCTGGTTGGTTGGAGGTGCTCCACGTCTGTCGGCGATGGCGGGCAATTGCACTACATGACCTCAGCCTTTGGACGGAGCTCACGTACACGACGAATCTGCCGTGGTTAGGATGGATTCTCACTCACGTTCGGGGAGCACCTATCAAACTGCATCGATACATCAAGTCGAACATGAGACGTGAATTCGAAGTTATCAATGATCACCTTTCGCACATAAAGGAACTCGTGATCATTGTCGGCGATGAGACCGCGTACTTCAATGAGCTGGCTCATGCACCGATTCGTACATCTCTCTCAAGTTCGGCGCCCCTTCTGGAGTCAGTCACTTTCGCCACGCAGCGATATGACGAACTAGACAAGAAGGAGGAAGAACTGGTGACCCCACTTCCCGAGACGATTTTTGGTGGTGAGGTGCCTGCGCTGCGTCGCATTTGCCTTCAGAGCTATTTGCCCCAGCCCATCCTTCTTTCGCCTCTCTTCACGGAGTCCATCACGCATTTCCAGCTTACTTTTCCTCGCACACCTGTTGGCGAAACACAAGGAACGGAGGACGATCCGCCGGTGCGCTTCTACTTGGCGGGGCCCAGGCGCCCGCATCTCCTCTCCTGCCTCGGGCGGATGCCGAACCTGGAGGTCCTGGAGCTGGTGCGCTGCTTCCCCCGGCCCTCCACACCCGATTCATGGCCCGACGATGTCACGGTCCATTTTCCCCATTTGCAACGTCTCGTGCTGAGAGGCAATGTCACCGACTGCGCCGGGTTCCTCGAGCGGGTGAAAATACCGCCCAGCACGGCACTCAGGATGACCAGCCTCTTCCTCCATGACATGCCCAACGCGCCCCAGCCCATCGCCTCCGCCATCCACGCCTACATCGCCTCTGCGGCCTCCGCGCGCCGTATCACAGCGCTCTCCTTCCAAGTATCGGACTTCTACCCTACGCTATGTATGCAAGCGTGGCGCGAGCACCCCTCGGGCATCGAGGAGGACGTCCCGTTCCTCGTCGCGGACTTTGACACAGGCCTCTCGAGTCTCGAGAAGGTGTGCCTGCCGCTGCTCGCGCATCTGTGCTGCGGGCTGCGCCTGCGGGACCTCCGCACGCTCGGAGTGTTCTGCGGGGACACGATGTGCACACAGCCGGCGCGGATGGGGGTGCGCTTTCCACAGCTGTTCGGCGCGCTCACGGGCGTCGAGCACCTCGTCATCAACTGCCGCACAGTGACGTTCTTCCCGGCGGCGCCAAGCCCGCGCACGGACCACTCGGAAGATGTATTGGGGAAGGTACGGGTGCTGTCGATCCTCCGTGACGTGGTGGGAATGCATTTGATGCCGGTAGAGGTGCACATGGCGAAGCTGGCAAAGCCCGTCAGGGAGCTCGCGCAGCGAAAAGGCGCTTTGCAAACGGTGTATGTAGTTGACCGTGATGTTGCGTGGTGGCGAGAGCGGCTCCAGGGCCTCGTGCCTGTGCAGCCGCATGCTGCGAATGTAGAGAAGTATTTCTACCGGCCCTGCATTACTTTTTGAGCTCGCGATGTGGCCATAGAATGTTGTTCTGCATAGAAGACTTACCTTTGCTTTGGGTCTTGGAGGACAGCCTCGCCTAGAATCACAACAGAATAATATCCTTTTCTTCATAACAAATCACAGTCTCCCTTGGGGGAGCCTCATGTGCATAGCGAATATCCTTGTGTCGTACAAACCGAAGTCGTAGCAGCACTGTAAAGAAACATGTGGTGCCTTTTGTGGTGTCGATATGTCGAAATGTCTCGATGGTGAACATTCCGTCTCGACGTTCAGGAAGGAACGCGAGTGGCAGTTTGCATCCGTCACTCGCCGCTTGGTCAGTCGGGTCGCGTCCCAAAATGCAAACAAAGGATCTCTTGACAACTTCCACCTCGAACAATTCACCACTACGCCGACGTATAATAATTGCATCTGGCACATCCGACAGCTGGGATGGAAGAACGAAACAATCGTTCGCTCACGTCGAGGTGGGTTGTAACGGCATCATCAACAAGCTTTTTGACCACTGACTATCGTGATCGTGTTCGCAGCTCATCGAAACGCGCTCATCAGGACATCTCGAATGTGCACCTGGCTCATGTTCGACACGTTGATCAGTATAGTGATGAAGACTCCGTCAAAGAAGCGATGGACCGCTATGACGAGGAATTGAAGAGTCTGGCCGAAACCTCGGCGTCCGTTGCTGCTCAGCGCAATGCTATCAGCCAGAATTTGCGTATTCCTCCAGAAATCCTCTCTCACATCTTCAGATTTGTGGCCGACCTTCATCCAACTATACACGACGATCCTCCACCCTCGAAGGTTCAGGTGGCCAATGCTAGACGATCCTTGCCGGATGGTTACCCTATCGCAGGTCTGTCGTCGTTGGAGAGATGTGGCACAAGCCCACCGAACGCTTCAGACGGAAGTGACGTACGCGACCAGTATAGCCTGGTTGAGGGAGCATCTCGCTCATGTCCAGCACCTTCCTGTCACCCTTCACCGGTACATTCCTCGCGGGTCGTCGTCAGAGCCTGAATCGGAACCCGGCAGGATCGAGCTTAATTTGATCAACGACCACATCTCGCATATCAAAGAGCTTGTCATCCTCATGAATCCCAAATCGTACACGACCCTGTCGGTTCACCTCACCAACGCCGCCCCGATCCTAGAGTCGCTCACCCTCTCCCGGTATCGCATTGGAATGGAAACCACGGGTGACCGAGATTCAATAGTCGACTACCTGCCCGACAATCTATTCGCGGGCGAGATGCCAGCCCTTCGCCGGCTAGCGCTTCGCGGATTCTTTTTTAGCTGGGATACTTCCCCTCTACTTTCGGAGTCCCTCACTCACTTTGAGTTGAGTCTGCCTGAGCAAGGTCTCGTGGAAGACTTGAACGAGGAGGGGTTCCTACAGCCAATAGCCGTCGATAACGGACTTGGTGAACCGGATTTTGTGATGCCGGAACCTGATCCTCTGCAAGAGCCATCTCATGCCCAGCTCTTCCTCTGCCTCGAGCGGATGCCTGCTTTGCAATCTCTGAAGCTGGAGAACTTCTGCCCGATTCCTTCAAGTGATCCGTGGCCAGATACATTGCTGTCTTTCCCTCATCTCCGGAAACTCGAATTGATCGGCAATGACTCGTCCTGTGCTGGATTCCTAGAACACGTACGGATTCCGTCGGGCGCATCTGTCAGCGTGTCGGTCACCAATTCTTCCAACGTTTCAATTGATGACACAGGGTTTATGCCCCTGTTCAATAGCCTTTCCAGCCACGTCAACTGGCTTTCTGACCGCCGTCACATCTCCGCTGCGACATTTCAGCTCGATGCCATCGATCGTACAGCGGGGCTGAAGCTTTGGGGAAATCAAATTTCTGGAGCTCGGGCTGCTGACAACTCGGAGGCGTGGCAGTCAATCGTCAACATATCCTACGATCTGGGTGCCTCCGCACAATCAGCATGTCCGACCGTTACATTATGCCGGCTAGCCTCGTTATTGTCACTGCCCGATCTCCAGGTTCTGTCATTCTCCTGCGTTTTTGAACGAACAAAGAAGAACCTGGAGGTCATGGCCGAGGTACTCATGCAGCTGTGCGGACAGTTCCCCAGTGTTCGACACCTTTTCCTCAACATGCGCGCCGCCTGCGTGCTCACTCAGGCGATGTCAATGAATGCCTCGAACGTCAATCCTCCGGATGGAGTGGAATCTGATTTACCGCCCCCCTTTTTCCGCGGGCTTACCGCGATTTCCCTGCTTGATACATCCCGCAATCCCAATGCTCTGGGTGCCCTCAAATTTCTGCGATTCTCTCCGGAGGGATCACATTTCCACAGGAGATTTGCGCGGTACCTCGCAGCGTTGAGGCGGGATCAGGGCCAGTTGCAGGTGTTGAACATAGGCTGGCAGGACATAGAGGACTGGAGAGCTCAGTTTGGAAAGGTGGTACCTGTGCGGCCGCTACCGGCAGCGATAGAGAGGTATATGGACTGTCATAGCGAACCTGAATAGGTGAGTCAGTGGTTAGGATTGTTTGAATGATTGGGCCGCTCATCGGTTTTATTTCTTGCAGGGGTATTGAGTCATCCGATTTCTCATGTACTGCAACGGAAAATCATATCATCACCGAAACGCTACGTTCTCTGCGTACTACTCTATCGCTTTCTTCTCTCGGGGTCTAGGACACGTTAATTCTGTATCGTGGCTTCCATCACACTTGAAATTACAGCCTATGCAATGGATTTAAGATTATATCTTGCTGCTCCTTCTGCCTTGAATGGTACGACTTAAAGTCAATGTGCTCGTCTTCCACACACAAATAGGTTGACAGAGTTTGCAGTTTCTGAACGAGACAAACCATTCGTGCCAGTATCATGATGTTGCCAACGGAAGCAGTGCCGCCCCGTTCCGCCGGACCGACACGCACCGGGCGTCTAATCGCGCATACTGCTCGTCAAAATTCCTCCACGCTTTCGACACTCCCTCGACAGTCGATAAATAATCCTGCCAGCTTTCGTGAGGGCAGCGATTTCTGTCTCATCAATACACTGACAAGTTTTGCACACCAACTCGCGTCGATTTGTAGGACCATGAACTGATCGCCCCCGCTTCTCAAATGACCAATGACCTCGCGTCGTCGACATCCGCAATTCATATTCATGACGGCCGTTGTTCTAGAGACGCGTAGAACTTCGTGGACAACGAAATGGCCCTGCTACACATAGCATGCGTTGATGGCAGCACAACACCTTATATGTTCCAAGCCCTTGCCATCGGGATCTGAGATGTGGAACACGGTTCCGGCTCAACCACTGCGGAAGCTGCGCCCCCAAGCGAACTCACGGACGCAAACGCTCTTTCGAAACCCACCTTGATCTACTACTGCGACGACGCACATCTTGTCTCTCATACTTTCTCACTAGCACCTGCGATGGACGGGCCTAATGACCCCTCAGCGAGGTGGGTAGCAGTGCATAGCAACAGGCTGGGCTCCATTGACTTACCACTAGCAGCTTAGCGAAATTCAACTACGACGAGCTCGTACATGCACGAATTGCTCCTATTCAAGAAATTAATCCTTACAGCTGCGACTCGGATTCTGTGAAGGAGGCAGTGCGCCACTATGACGCCGAGTTGAAAGCATTGGCTGATACTCAGGCAGCCCTTGCGACCCGGCGCAATGCCGTCGCCCAGAGTTCGCGTATTCCACCCGAGATTCTCACCCGAATTTTCAAAGAGGTGATCAACCTTCATCCGACTACGCACGACGGCCCACCACATCATGAGAGAATACCGCCTGTACATCCAATGCTGGCCAACTTGCCCCTGATTCCTACGCCATTGCCCGGGTGGCTGCCGCTCTCGCAGGTCTGTCGTCGGTGGCGGGATGTCCTCTTTCAGGACCAAAGGCTTTGGACGGAGCTGAAGTACGCTACGAGCCTTGCGTGGTTGAAGGAGTGTCTCGCTCGCTCCAAAGATCTGCCCGTCACACTCCATCGATATATTCCTTATGGGTATCCCCCATGGCAGCGCAACGTTACGGAGTTCAGTACAATCAATGAACATCTGTTTCATATCAGGGAGCTTGTAGTCCTCCTAAACCCCGGGTCCATGATCTACGCCGTACCCCTCACCAAACCAGCACCGCTTTTGGAATCGCTCACCCTCTGCCGGTATCGCATCGGAATTCCTGGAGAGCCGAGACAGGATCCTGGATATGAGCCCGTGGTCGATCCCCTCTCCAATGAACTTCTCGCCGGGAAGGCTCCGGCACTTCGGAAGCTCGTGCTGAGTGGGTTCACCCTCAACTGGGTCATGTCTCCCCTCATCACGCCCTCTATCACCCATTTCGAGCTGCGGTTCCCTCCATACGCCGTCGTCCAGAACATGGACATGCCAGATGAACCGGACGCGAGCGACCCCCTGGCGGAGCCTCTGCGTGCCCAGCTCTTTCTCTGCCTCCAGCGGATGCCCATGCTAGAGATTCTCAAGCTGGACAACTGCTGGCCGGTCTCGTCTGCCGATGATCCATGGCCACCACGCCATCGGCGGCCCGTGTTTGCCCACCTCCGCAGCCTCACAGTGGCCGGTGAGATGATGCCCTGTGCTGGGTTTTTGGAGCATGTGACGGTCCCGACCAGCGCGTCGGTCAGCGTGTTGTGCTCGGTCGCCAAGCGCGATATCCAGGACGATGATCTGGACGTCGAGGAGCTGTTGAGCGTAGTTCCGGCATATATCCGCAGGCTCTCAACCGGCCGTCGTATCTCTGCTGCTGCTTTGGGATTCTCCACTTCTGCAGCTGGATCCGGGATCAAGCTATGGCGGAGCAAAGCCGATGAACCGCTTGAGGATGAGCGGGAGCCGTTCGTCACGGTCTCCTTCAATTCAAAGCCGAACCCTCTGGCGCAAGCTGTGCTGCCTATGTTGCGCAAGCTCATCCCCACATTGCAACTTCGAGATGCACGGCTTCTGTCCCTCTCCTGCTGCTTTTCAGAGATGAGACGGGTCCGTCTGGTCAAAATCGCGATAGAGATGATGGTGCAGTTACTGGGGCGATGCACTAGGATCGAACACCTTGTCTTTAACATGCGCGCCGTGGACATCCTTCTTCGGCTCATGGAGGCCGGCGGCGCCCCGCCGGATGCGCCCGGGGGTGCGGAAAACGGAAATTATCCAGACGTGTCTCGCTCTTTCAGAGAGCTGTCCACGATTTCTCTGTTCGACACGAAGCGTGCGGAACCGGCCGATATCTTTGAGTCTAAGCAGCCGGTGCGCAGTCCCTTCCCGGACGCGAAGTTTTTTGGAGCTTTCACGCCGCGTCTCGTCGCGCTCAGAGAGGAAGGACATCTGCAAGTTCTGAATGTCCCTTGGGAAGATGTTGAGGGCTGGAAGAGTCAGTTCGAGGGGATAGTGCCCGTTCGTCCGGTGACGGAAGAGATGCGGAGATATATAGACTGGCAGTAAAATGCGAATGCATCGAGTAATTACCATTTTTGCTGTCCGACGAATACTGACCAGTGAGAAAGTATTCAATTTCCGTTTGCGATGTTCAGCTATATTACTACGTTACTCAGTTCTAAGATTCGAGTATACTCCTCATGTGCTGCATAGCATCTGAGGAGTGCTGTTACACCCTATGCGTCTACCAATTCCATGGATCCATGCGACTTTATTTACCTTTGTTCGTCTTTGTTCCGCACGATGGTATCGCGAGGATGCCTCAAATTTTTTGTTATGCTTCAACAGGTGTCACGGACTCCCCTGGACTATGTTCCGGACAAGAAGCTGCGAGCCTGGCTTGAGAAGTCCAGCCACGCTGTGGAAGCGGCACACCCGGGCGCCTAATGAAGTTTAATCTCAACTTAAATGAACGACACTCTCTTCGCCAAAGCTATCACTCGGTCGTTCCAAGTCGCTCCGAGACTGTTCAAGACCAACAAATATCCTTGTCAGAGCGAAATACTGTCTCAATACTCTTCGCAGAATCACTCAGATAGCAGCATCTTCGCATTGTTGCTACGCACCCGGTCCGCGCAATTTTTGATAGGATCGTTTCAGATACGCGCAGGATTTCCGGGACGACAACGAAACGACTGCTGTAACATGTTGTGGTGAAGAGCGTAACAATTACTGCCACCGTCTCCTCCGAGATCTAAGATGTAAGTTTCGGTTCCGACTTGACACTGGATCACTGCGAAAACTGCGCCAATAGGCCCCAAATGAAGTGAGGGAGCAAACTCTCTTTCTAAGCCGAGCCTCTTCGCTCCTGCGACTACTTGACCTGCTCTCACCAGCGATGGAGGCGCACTATGATCGCTCCGAGGTGCGTAGTAATGTAAACCATCAATGGCTCGGGGCCCTTGGACTGACCAACTAGCGACAGCTCAGTGAACATCAGTTACAATGAGGTTGCGAATGCGCACCTTGCTCGTATTCGAGGCATTGGGCCTTCTGATAAGAAGATTCTGTCACAGAGGCAGTCCGCCTCTACGACAACGAACTGAAGGAGCTCGCTGAAACCGCGTCGTATTGCAACACAGCGCAATGCGGTAGCCCATAACCCTCGCATCCCCCCAGAAATCCTATCTCGCATCCTCAGGCATGTGATCGACCTCTACCCAGCATACACGATGATCCATCTCCCGAGGAATGGATATCTTCATACCGTAAAGTGGTTGGTATACAATTGCAGGATGGCTGCCGCTCTCGCAGGTCTGTCGTCTTTGGCGAGATCTGCTCTTCCGAGACCCGAGGCTATGGACACACATGACGTATGCGACTAGCATGAAATGGATGAAGGAAGGCCTCGCTCGCACAAAGGATCTGCCTCTTACCCTCCATCGCTATATTCCTCGTGGGTATGCCCCTTGGAAACGCAACCTAGAGGAATTCGAAGTCATCAATGAGCACATGTTCCATATCAGAGAGCTGGAAGTTATCGTGAATCCCGGATCCATGGTGTTCGGGATCCCCCTTACCAATTCTGCGCCGCTTCTGGAGTTGCTCAAGCTCTCTCGATACCGCATCGGAATTCCTGAAGAACGGGTACTGGACCCTGAACAGGAATCGCTCGTCGACCCCCTGTCGAACGACCTCTTCGCTTGGACGGTCCCGGCACTTCGTCGGCTGGTGCTCAGTGGTTACACCATTGATTGGATTATGTCCCCCCTTATCACACCTTCTATCATCCATTTTGAGCTGCGTCTACCTCTGTCCGGCATCGTGCAATTGCACCATGTGGACCCAGATTTTCAAGACGTGACCGCACCCCTAGCGGAGCCGTCGCGCGACCAGCTCTTCCGATGCCTTTGCAGGATGCCGATGTTGGAGGTCTTGAACTTGCAGAATGTTTGGCCAGTAGCAGCCGAGGACGATCCGTGGCCGCCGCGCTCCCGGTGGCCGGAGCTTGCGCATCTCCGCAGCCTCACATTGACCGGGGACTTGATGAGTTGTGGCGGCTTTCTGGAGCACGTACGAATCCCGACTAGCGCGTCGATTCGCGTGTCGTGCTTTTTCGATAAGCCCGATGGGATGATCACCTGAACATGCCGGACCTGGTGACTATGCTACCAGCATACATCAGCAGGCTGTCCACTGGCCGCCGCATCTTTGCTGCCGCTTTCGAGTTCACTACGTCCGAACGCGGTGTTGGGATGAAGCTGTGGCGGAATGAAGCAGAGAACCCGCTGTGCCTGAGAGGGAGCCATTCGCGACGTTCATCTTCGTTCCAACGACAACGTTCATGACAGCGGTGCTTCCTATGCTGCACCATCTGATCCCAAGGTTGCACTTTCCAGATCTGCGGGTGCTGTCCATCTCCTTCCGCTTTTCAAGATCGCGTCGGACTCGCGAGTTTCGTGCCACGGTAGAGGTGCTGATGCGGCTGTTGGTGCACTTCAGCGGGGCCCAGCATCTCATATACAACATGCGTGCTGCGGACGTTCTGTTTCAACTCATGGAGGTCGCCATCGCCCGCCCGAACCTCAAGGTGGATCCAAGGACGAATACCTGGGGATCTAGTTCGCTCGTTCCGTGAGTTCGACACGATTTCACTGCTTGACACGGAATGCGGTGCGAGTGCGAAGGCGCACGAGATATTGGAGCAGGTATCGGTGTCCAGCCATATCCCAAACGCGGTTTTCTTCGAGGCCTTCACGTCGAATCTAGTTGCACTCAGACAGACGGGCCGCCTTCAATCGCTGAATGTTAATCGAGAAGATCTTGAGGACTGGAAGAGTCGGTTGGAGGGGGCAGTGCCTGTTCAACTTGTGCCAGTTGAGATGCAGAGATATATAGATGAGCAGTAGAGTGCGTGGGGTATGTTATGGTCTCAATCGTCTGGGTGGTTATTTGAGGCGCTAACCATTGACAACATATCGCAGACTGTACTTAATTCGGGTCTCCGCTCCTTGTCCGCTCCTACTACGCGGCAGGATCTGGTAACATTGTTTACTTGTTTCTTTTACACAAAATCCCTTTTACCATCTGTATCTTTACCTCACCCATCCTTTTCATGGGAACTTCTGCTAACTCATTGCTTCTGACATCTTGATGACCAAGTGTTGGCATGATTTTTCAATTTCTTGGAATTTCAATTTCTCGCGTATGGACAAGTATCACGTGAATGGCTGTTCCAGCTCGCGTGGCCGACGCGTCGAGTGGCAAGCTCGCCGCCGCCCACACTAACGTTGGCGTCGAGCGAGCGTCCGTGGCAGTAGTGTACACATCCTTCTTGATAGTCCGCAGATCCTAACATGTCAAGGAACGTGCTCCGGGTACCATCTCACGATAGTGGTGCGATGTCTTCTCCAGCTTCTAATATCTCAATTACAGACCATTCCTGCCAGCCGCATAGTCAGCATGCACGCCAGCCCCCAGGCCAGATCGTGAGCGATGGCTTATAAGGACTTCATCTTTCCCTGTCTTTCCCTTTCTCCCTAGCTATCGAACCACGTCATTCGCATTTCAAGTCGTCAAGTTTTGTCGCTAGTCGCTCTTCCATTGCTATCTCGCTATCCACCATGTCTCTCCACAACTTCATCGCTTCCTTCAAGCAATCTGTCGTCGTTCCTGCACGTCATCTGAGCTTGACCTTTGGGAACGTGAGTCCTGTGTCCCCTCTGATGATTTTGATCTCATTACCCTTCTAGCAGGTTGCTCCTCCCGGCCGAACCCAGAAAGAACTCTCGAAGGTCACGAATATCATCACGGTGAGGCTTTCCACCTTTAGTATAGGCTTCTAATCAATTAATGGGATGCTAGCCTGAGACCGTTCCTCTCGTCGATGCTCAAGAGGAGGAACGCGAGCATCTTCGGGCCCTTTGTGACGCAGCGCACGATCCTCAGCTCCTCGATGTCCGACGCAGTGTCCTCCTCAACCCACGCTCTTTGAAAATCCAGGAAGTGGTGAATATCAGTCGCTCGATAGCACTGTGCGTTTGCTCACCTCCAGTTCCCGACGTTAGCACTTCACGGACCCTATGGACCTCGTCCGATTCTCCAAAGCTGTTCATACTGGTCCTGTTATTCAGTATGGTCAATCTCAGCACGACGCCACCACTGAGATAGTCCCTGTCGCCGCCGATGCCCCTCCCAAGATCGGGCTGCAGGATTTCACCGCCATCAAGAACCTCGGGTCTGGCGCCAGTGGGGTCGTCTACCTCGTCAAGCTGGATCTTACGCAGAAGCTGTTCGCCCTCAAGAAGATCAACAAGAAGTTCCTCTCGACCGAAGGCATGGGCCTAGTCATGCAAGAGCAGCGCATGCTCCGCACTACGCAAGGCCATCGCAACGTCATTTCATTGGAGGCAAGCTTCCATGACAAGAATAGCTTCTTCCTCGCCATGGTGCGCCGCTTTGACAGATTCTCTTGGAGTCCGCTGATCAGTTTTGCTCCGTGCTAGCCATTCCATGTTGGCGGAGACATGCGCACGGAGCTGCATAGGTGCGGGAAGTTCCAGGCGCCCCGTGTCACCTTCTACGCCGCGCAGATTGTAAGTCACTATCGTCCACCATGATGTTGTACTTACTGATTGACTATATCCTCAGCTCAGTGCCTTGGAATTCATACATAGCAAGGGCATCATCCATCGTGATATCAAGCCAGAGAATCTTCTGTTCGATGCCGAGGGCAACGTCCAAGTCTGCGACTTCGGCATTTCCAAGCAGTTCGAGACCACCCGCGGCGACATTCAACGCGAGACAAACCCCTTCTGGGCCGCGCTGGCTCGCGCGCGTCGCTTCAGCGCTTCGTCAGTGGAGGTGGCCCCGAAGAGATTCGTCACGTCTTCCTGCCGCGGCACGCCCGTCTATTCCCCACCCGAGATATTCCGAGGAGAATCGTATAGCTACGAGGTCGACTTCTGGTCGTTCGGCGTCACGGTGTATGAGATGGCGACGGGCCGCAGGCCTTTCAAGCCCTCTGAGGTTCTCAAAGAGGTCTACCAGAGCATCATGAACGACCAGGTCTTGTTCAAGTTTGCGGATGGCGTCGATCGTTGGACGCAGGTGTTCGTCATCCAGATCTTGCAGACGGATCCTCAATCTCGCCTTTCACTACAAGAGATGAAGGAACATCGCTTCTTCGAGATGATGTGAGTCCACTCTTTACCTTCTTAGACGTCCATAAGCTGATATCTTGCTAGCGACTGGGAGAAGCTCGCCCGTGGGGAGATCACACCCCCTTGGGCTCCTGACGCGGCTCGCATTCTGCGCGAGGTGGCCGACGCCGAGAGGAGCAACTACTGCTTCAAGCTTCCGGTCGCCGAAGCTGCAATCCCCGATCCATTCCCGCTCTATACCTTCCAATCAGAGCGCTTCTCCGCCGCCACTTCCGCTGCTCTCGCCTCTGCTAAGTGCTCTGCTTCTGCTTCAGCCGACAGCTCTGTTCCTGCTCGTGGGTCTGCTCTGCATCGGCTATCCGGCTATCTCTCCGAGCTCCGCGACTTCGCCGCGTCCTTCGCTATTGCGTCGCCTAGCTTGTCGTCTAGTTCTCTCCGCCGCTCTGCCACGATCTTCAGCGATACGACCTTGGTCTCATTTTCCAGTGACACTACGCTGTGCTCGCCTTCGCCTTCACTTTCGTCTCTCTCCGAGTCTTGCTCTAGCCTGAGTTCTGGGTCTTTCAGCATCGGAGAAGTCTTTGTCTTGCCACCGCCTAGCGCTGCGTCCACCTCACGCAATCCGTTCGCTGGCTTGCGCCGCTGGGCGCAGAAGCTCCGTACCTAGGCGATGTACTCCCTCTCGGCATCTCTTCACATCTTCGTTTATCTTCAACTCGATCTCAAGAATAACATATAATGTCAAAAAAACTGCAAAATCTTGTCAACACCCAAAATGGCTTGATCTTCGTTGCATCTATTTCTGCAGAGACTACCGCTCTTGCAGCTGCCTGGTCTGTTCGGCCCCATCTTGGCCTCGTATGCGTCCTTGCTTCGTTTACTTCCCTTGGACTTGTCTCCGTCTGGTCGGCCGCCATCTTGGCCTAGTACGCGTTCTCGCTGAGTTCACTCTTGCACTAGTTTCGTCTGGCTGTTTTGCCTATGTTCACCTCTAGCCTTTGGCCGGCCTTGGATCCGTGGGCTGGCCTCCTAGGCCTCCATATTCATAGTCCCCGTCCATTCCCTCCGCCTAATATCCTTCCTCGTGCAGCCGCCCTCCTTGCACACTATACTTTCCCGTCTATGCCCTTAATCCATCTATACCCCCACCGACCCGTATCTCGCCATCCCTTTCCTTTCTTCCCATTTGATATCCCCTTCCCAATGTCCACCTACATCCCCCATACTACCCTGGCAAGTCCCGCATGACTTCTCCTACCTGACGCTCGTCCTCATTCTGTTCATTTCCACGTCTAGGGTTCCTCTCCACGTCTGGCATGCATCCTTTCACCTCTCAATCCACAACACTCTCCTATTCCAAGGCCCGGAACATCTCCCCGTTCTTATCATTTGCTCCTGCCTCCAAGCTATCTGCGCTCGGTGTACTGCTCGTCTTTGATGGGATAACCGGCGACACATACTCTCTCGCACGCCCTCATTCTCCCTCTCCTCCGCGGGTTGACTCTTTTTCGCCGTGTTCGGCAGAACAGTCAACCCCCTCCTCCCCCCTTCTCGCTACGCTCCCTGTCGTGACATCGATGGGACAATCAACGCTACCCCCCCTCCCCCTCCCCCCCTTCTCTTTGCAGCTCACTGTGTCGCCGAGCATGCAAAGTGGCATGTTGTCCTTATAGCTTTGTTCTACGACGGGCGGCATGTCCGCTTTGGCGTTTGTCACGACCTGTTGGCTGTCGGCAGGATTATCTGAATTATTGAAAGTGCGAGACATTCTGTACCGCGATGCATGAATTTCCTCGCAGTACGCTTGGCTATGATTGTTGAGCCAGACGTTATACATACTCCGTTTTGTATGTGGACATTACCGCGCGTGCAAATGAGCTACAAAAGCCTTTACGACAAGAGTCGTCATGATATAATGGGCCGACTTTAGCTGCTCGAGTCGTGCATGCGTGCGTATGTGGTTGTGGAAAGGGAGCAGCCCAAGACGTGAATATACTGAATGGGTTCCTACTGTTTCCGGGCCTTTGGCTGTGGCAAGGAAACAACTGAAGACACGGAAGACACAGATATGGGCGACCACCTACCGTTTTCGGGTCGCAGATTGTCGCAACGGAACCACACCGGATCAGTATTTTTTTTCCCTATCTCATACGCACCATAACGTTCATGTCACCAACAATCCAGACACTGGCTCGTCGGATTCACGGGTTCTTGCTGAATCCTGTCATACAAACTGTCCACAAAGCCGGTTTCCACTCTACTAACCAACAATATTTCAGCCTGTCGATGTAGATGTCGGGCTCCTTTGTGATGATTCGCGGACTGGACCTTTCGCGGACGGCCCAGTCTGCAAGGATGTCGTCAGCTTTCTTGGATTCACGATGAAGGACCAGTTCTTCGCTGCAATCAATCGCACAAACACGGACATTGTGGAAACGGGTTCATTGGGAATTTTCGGGTTCGGGTTTCCGGTCATTAGGTGCGCACGTCAATCCTTTTGGGTTTGGAGCTCTGTGAGGTCAACTGTATCCCTTTCGCCTTTGACGGTGGGATTTGGAATCCACTATCATTGGCAACATCTCCGCGAATGAAGCGATCATCACCGTTTCGACGGCGTCCGACGAAGTATGAGTTTCAGCGATGCAATGTTGGAAATTTTGCGTCCAGGGAATTTCCGGATTTTTTCATTTCTTCCGAGTTTTGATTCCTTCTCGGATTTCTTCTAGTAGACTCAGTGTCGAAGACGTGATCTCAACATTCACAACAAATGGGCCCTTCATTCCCCGGCTTGTCGGAAATTGCCAGGTGGACATCCCGCTAGTAGCGATCATCTGCAGCGTGATTTCATCGACATGGGAGGCAATGCTGGTATGCTATGAATTAGCTAGGCTCGAAACAAGCCGCCCTCGATACTCCGGTTCAGTGTTGTTACTGACCTGTCAAAACTTATTTGACTTGACGAGGTTATAACCGGTCAGTCGGTCAGTCAATTCAGGGACCGGATTTCGAGGGGTCAGTGGGGTCAGTTCGGCTAATTGGCCTGTGGGCCATGGGGGCTCTCGGACATAGGATTTCGGCCGTCTTCGGGCCTCGCACCATCGATAATCATGTATAGATGGCTACTAGTCGTAAATATACTGTTTGTCTGCTCGTGTCCTTCCCTTGGGAACCTTCGTGCCCGTCTAGTACTACTTCTCCGGCACTTCTACTCGATGGCGCGCCCGAAGTCCTGGCAGTGGGATCACTTCCACCAAGGGACGAACAAATATCAGAACAACAAGACACATTACGAGGCATACTGCAACTACTGTACCAATGCTAAGTTGCTCGAGCTCGAGGCGACAGAGAAGCGGGCTATGGACAATGGCCAGATTGAAGCCGAGCGAGGAAGACCTATCCTATTGAACGAAGGTAAGTGCCGTCTGTCTTGTTCAATGGAATAAACCTGACCAAGATATAGCTCGAGCGTCGATTCCTGTCACCGCGGGTAAGGTGGCTACAATGAACAACCACCTTCTTGCATGCGAGTACTGTCCGCAGCTTGTGAAAGTGAAAGCGCGCGAAAACAAGGGAGACGGCGGTGCCGAAGACGACGACGACGAGATCAGATCTACTGCGTCGTCTCATTCGGGATCTGCTTTGACGAAACGAGCTCGGTCAGACAGCAATCAG
The DNA here is from genome assembly GCA_003675405.1 of Hericium coralloides. NCBI lineage: Eukaryota > Fungi > Basidiomycota > Agaricomycetes > Russulales > Hericiaceae > Hericium > Hericium coralloides. The sequence continues at coordinate 282,799 of QUOP01000140.1, forward strand.
CTCCGCAATGACGCGCGCACTACAGTGAAGAAACAGAAACAGACTACCTTCAGTGTCTTTTCTGTCCCGGCGATGCAATTCAATCCTGCTCAGCAAAGCGAGTTCGAAGAAGATGTCTTACGCGCATTCGTCTCTGCGGGTTATTCTTTCTACTCAGCTCATGACCCGGAAGTACAGAAACTATTCAAGAAGTACTTACCTGGCGCGCGGTTTCCTAACCGCCAAGGACTCTCCGGCCAGATTATGGATCGCCAAGTGGTAAAGATGAAAGCGGCAGTCAAGTTATCGCTCAACCCCGGTGGGCGGAACAGCAGCAAGAAGACGTACGCAACGCTGCAATGCGACGGTCTTAAGGATGTGTCGAAGAAACATCTTGTTGCCTTCATGTTCTCTGCAGCACGTCAGGTGCGTCTCAAGCTTGAATAGATGCCTCAATTTGGATGCTGACAACGCTATTAATTGCAGGTACACGTCACAAATTTCTATGACATGACAGAGAAGCGAAAGACAGCAGCGAACCTACTCGTCCTGATGGAAGCCGAATATGACTCGCTTGTGAACGACATGGGCCTTAAATGCATTGGTATCGCCGGTGACGCTGCGGGAGATGAACGGCGAGCTCGCTTGGATTTGATGCGAAAACATCCCCATCTTCTCATTGCAGACTGCTGGGCCCATCAAGTAAGCCCTAGTTGTCGCATAAAAAACCATGTACTCACTTATGATGCAGATCTGCCTTGTTCTAGGAGATTACTCTCGGAAGAACGAAGAAGTTGCGGAAATCATAGACTCCGCCGTTGAAGTCGTGAAGTGGTTCAATAGCCACTCGTATGCGCTGGGAGTTTTCCGGGCGGAGCAGAGATCAATGTATGAAGGTAAGGAATGGACCCTGATCATGCCGGTGATCACTCGATGGACGGCGTATTTCTGTTCGTTCGATCGCCTCCTCTTGGTACGGACGGCGCTACGAATCACGGCAATTAAACACGAGTCAGCGCTAATAGAGACACTGGGGACCAGTCCCAAGGAAAAGGACTTACTCAAAGCAGAGTCTGTCCTTGCTCGTGTTCAAGACAATAATTGGTGGGAAAGGCTTCTGCGGTGCGTATTGATACCGTCGATTTGACCATGGCTACGTGTGTTCTGAATAAAAAAATATAGCGTTAAATTGCATTTTGAGCCGCTTGCTATCGCCACGAATGTCGCGCAAGGGGCAAACACACGCTGCGACCAAGTTCTCCTTCTCCTCGCAAAGCTTTACCGAACATATAGCTTGATGCGAGAGGAAGATTGCTCAGCTGATTCGGATGGCCTCCAAAGCAAAGATGAGCATCCACTTACCGCAATCCTCGAAAGCCTGGAAAAGCGCTGGAAGAAGGCCGACCAGGATTCTTCATTGCGGCGCTTTTTTCTCACCCCTTCGTGAAACGTGGCTCTTCAAACCACTCGGTCATGTTTCGCTAGGCTTATGGGGATTCTTAAGCGCTCTATAACCGTGTCTTCCAGGTTGACAAGCCGCCAATCGAGCTCTTAACATTGGTGATGGAGTACCATGACCGGGAGGGGATGTTTTCGCCTCAAAACTGGGCTCTCGATGACCTAGGAGAAGATTTCTGTAAGAAGGTGAGAATTTCTTCAATACTAGTTGCTTCTATTCAAAGCGTACACTTGTAGGATGGTATCGTTGATCCTGTGAGAGTCTGGGATATTCTGGACCAAGAGAATCCCCTGGTATGCCTGGCAAAGGTCGTTCTGAGCTTCGTCCCAAACTCGACGAGTACCGAACGTCTATTTACCCATGTCACCGACACCAAGACAAAGAAACGAAACCGGCTACGCACCGAGCTCGTCAAGAAGATCACCTTCCTCAGGCTCGAGATGCGCCGTGAACATGCACAAGACGGCACAGCACGAGCGCGATTGAACGCCACTTTGGGAACGACGCACCAAAGCCGAATGCAGATGCGAATTTCGACTCGAGAATGGGAAACTCTCGCATGGAGGAAGAAGAAATTGTTCGGAATGTGGCTGACCATGGCCTTGATGATAGCGATAGCGACGATGGCGAGATGGGCGACAACAATGAAGGGGGAGTTGCATTGACAGCCGCCCATCGAAGCACGGATTCGGCGACGTCTGCTGCAGTTCCCGATTCGGCACGACCTGCTCGCTCGTTCTCTGCGATCGCCCGCAACTTACAGGAGGATGCCGACGGCGACAACAGCAGTGACGAGGAGGTCGACTCTACTCCAATTGCGCCGGCAGGACAGGCAACCGGAACAGGACAAACAGCGCCGCACCGCCGAGTAAGTTACTTATGCACAACGAGATCCTGCACTTAGTCTCAATCGCACTGACTTCAAATTTCGTAGGTAACACTTTATTTTGGTCAACAACAACTCTATAAGCTCTCTGAGCTGTTCAATTTCTCAATCGAAGCTGGATGGGATGAGTTCTGGGGTCAAGGAGTAAAGAACTACAGAGACGAAGCTGGGTTCTACGAGCTTGTGACCGAGATGGACAAGGTAGAAAGTGCTGGCAGCCCCGAGACATCTACCGCCAGTGGAACCGGCGCAAGAGGGGTCGCAGGGAACCCGATTGAAGTCGTGGACGAGGCGTAATGGTTTTTAAATAGTACCTTTAGCACAAAGTACGATTTGACCCTTTTGACTGCTCTGACCCCGGGTCATTTGGGGTCAATTCAGGATCAATTGACCTTGAAATGACCATATTAGTTATAACCCGGGTCAGTAACAACACTGCTCCGGTTTGCAGTTCCGCAGCACCTTCGAAAGGTCGCACGCGGCCGAGCGGGCTTGCGCCGAGCCTATGAATTAGCAGACTCCCGGACAGTGTACGGGCGGAAAGCCTCGTCTGGGCGCCAGTTCACTATCAACCCCAGCTGATGCTCTGAATGAGGTATGTTGATGTGAAATATCTATCGTTTTATTCGGATACTGAGAATTGAAAGAGATACCCATTTACTTAGGAGATGCCCGAGGACGACGTCTTCGACAGACAGAAATTACCTAGATTAAATCTTTCAGCGCCAAACATCACAATGATGGCGCTCATCGACACAGTGCATTTTTCTAGTCGTCATTTCATTTCCCACCGTGCTCAATGCCGAAACATTTTCTAGGGTAGCTCGCCCATACGAGGCCGTCACTATGTTGTTGAAAGCATCATAACGGCACTCGGAGGCTTTTGCCGTACGATTGCTCCGTACCTCATATCTGGTATCCAGATCCAAGGCACTATGTTTTACGTCGATCCTCGCGATTTCGGCGTACCGGTTACATGCTCTAACAAACTCTGTTCACCGTCTCTCACAATTGCCGACCCGCCGGGAAATATCATAGGTTCCTGTATAGCTGGATTCCGGGCGATTCTTTTCTGAAGTCGTAAGTACCGTTACGCTTCACCATGATAACGGCACCGTGGTATGTAGCGTGCTTCTAGCACTAAACTACGGTAATCCGACATACCGATCCGTCGATGCGCCGTGCGTGGGATGACTATCAACGGTTCCAGCCTGAAAGAAGTTATATCTGGCATGAGTTCATCGGTGGCGCTGACAGGTATGAAGTCTGTCTGATTGGATGCCGATTGACATGATCATACCGCACTCTCAGCGATCTCGGAGGCAGCACCGTCCGGACCACCTTCCTCGGCAGGTACCGACTCCGTGGGTGTGCCACAGGCGCGTGGCAGTCTGAGTCTTGCTCCGTTAGGCATGATGTCGACCCGAGGAACAAGTCTTCATCGACTTCATCTTCCACGAATACGATTAATTTCTTATTTTCTGTTAGATTTCTTCGTATCGCAGGTTCTATATTGACTGCTGGGCTGCCAAGCTAGGATAATACAGTGTGTACATAGGACGCGTAGTAGGGAATAGCAATGAACTGTGAAAGGATTTTAGCTATGGTAGTAATTATGGTACAAAATAAAGATTATGTGAGGGAGGCTCGTGTACAATGGGATACAGATCAAGAAGCCAAGATCGACTCTAGAAGATGCATAGCAATGAGTACAAGAATGATGACGTGAGAAGAAACATCAAGAAGTGAATAGGTAGTATGTAGAACGGTCGGGAAATGAAGCCAGCGGCAATCTTCCGCGTAGCTCCTAGGCCTCATGCAAAGATTGCGTCGGTGTTGACGAACTCCCAACCCCAATGTTGTGTCACCGCCTGGTCAACATCGCACTCCGAAAATGTCATGTGGCCCAAGTGCGGAGACTCGATGCGCGGGGGAAGAGCAGGCTGTGGGAGGTCCAGAAACTGGACTTCCGCCTCCTTTTCCGTCGGCTTCGTACCGCACCCCAAGGCAGGGAGATCCGGATTTCCCAGGATACCGCGCACGCTTTCCAAGGCAGACTCTAACGCGCCAGAGATCCACGTGTGGTGGCGGGACAGGTGCTCCCCCGCGAAATAGACATTGCCCTCAGGGCGGCGCGCAGCCTCGAACTGGGATCTGAACTGCCCGGGCAGGAACATGGCATCGCCCGTTGCGTTGCGTGTCGTCCACGCGACGTCGAACGTCTCGATGAGCTCATCGTAGACATTGACACCGTCGTACAGCTTCGCGAGGCAGTGTAACGCGAGTTCCCGTCGTTCCGCCTCCGGCAGGGGCAGCCACGCGGCCGCGTCCGTCATCCAGCAGTAGAGGAGGAGGACGCCCGGGCCGTCTTCGCCAAGGCCATAAGAGGGGTAGACGACCCAACGAATGGGGAGATCGGTGGTGGACTGGCCACCAAAAGACGACTGCAGCGGCGCCTTGACGCGCTCCCAGAAGCGCGTCTTGAAACGCAGACCCATCTTGTAGAGGGGCTCGAAGTGCATAGAGCGGATGGCAAGCTCCTTTTGGGGACTCCAGGAGGGGCGGTCGGCGATCATCTTGAGGGCGGCGGGAGGTATGGCGAAGATGATCTTGTCATAGGTGGCTTCAAACTTGCCGAGATATCCAGAGACCCGAACGGAAATGCGTCCGTGATCCGTCTGCGTGAATCCTGTGACACGTGCGCCGAAAGTGATGTGCTCCAACCCGACGATGTGCGCCATCGCCAGCGGCAGCCTGTCCATTCCGTCCTCGATGGTCGACCACTCCTTGGTGTCAAAGTCCATGAACTGCATCACCATCTCCACGGTGCTCAGCGTGAATTGGTTGGATTGCGACGTGACGGTCTCCACGAAGTCGACGACAGCAGATGGCCAACCTGCGACAGATTCGAGGTAGTGGCGAAACGTGTAACCGTCAAACTCGAGCAGCCGCTCAAAGCCGCTGTCAAAGTCGTCTCGCAGACCCTGGACGAATGGCCCAATGGCACTCATGATGAGATCGTGTGCACTCCTGTCAAACTCCTGCGGCACCGCCCAGCCCAGGGAAGATGGCGTGGTGGCCCAGACAGCGCATCCGTCTCCGCGTGTTCCGTTGATAAAGAGCCGGTTTCCTGGGCTGTTAAGGTGGTAGGGCATGAGACGTATGCGCTTGTCCTCTGGCAGTTTTGCCACAGTGGATGAGTTGAGATGGTCGATGAGGGAGAAGACGGGTTCGTGGAACGACGAGCGGGGGATGCGCATAGCGCCCGCCTCGAAGTACTGGTTCTTCTCGTGTGTGAATCGGTGAGTATGGATCCGGCCACCGACGCGGTTGCTAGATTCGTAGACGTGCACGTCGCATCCCGACTGTTTCAGTTGCAGCGCTGAATACAGCCCCGCTACGCCGCCACCAACGATGCACACAGAAGGCTGAGAAAAGTGCCTGAGATTAGTCTAAGCAGGCTTCAGTTCAGGGCGGGAACTACACTCAGGAAACATGCAAGCTTACGTTTTGCATTGCGAGGTGCGTTGACAAGTGACTCTATGGAAGCAATAGAGACGGTCGGCTTGGAATGGAGGAGGTAGAAGATTGAAGTCGAGTCTCCAGGGGGGAAGGGGAATGGAAAATTGTTTAGAGGCTGCTGTCAAGGGGCGATTTTTAAGTAGGACTAGAGACCTATGCATCTGATCTCCTTGAGGGATCCAGAGAACCTCCGGAAGCCCATGTTGCGAGCATGAGGCATCACAGCGGAAGTATCGTTGTTCCTCATACGGGGAATGTACTGGCCTCGTAAAAATTTCGCGCAGCGTCAGGAGGATGCAGCGAGGAATCCGAATGCGCTGCAAGATTCATCAAGTCAGCGACCCCTTCCCCGCGTTCGCGCTGCCAGACGATCACCGACAATGCTGAAACATAACTGAAAATGTCATGCCGGACCCATCGCGCAAGCGACACTGCTGCTGCCTTGTTTTCTTGTGGAGCTCCCATGAACGACAGTCATGAGAGTTTCAGGACGATGTGCACGGAGATCTACCATCGCATGCAGCATTAGAGAGCACAGCGCCGCAAGGCAAAAAAATTGAACATTCTTCGAGGCAGGCACCGTGTCCCCAACGTTGGATCGACATTCAGATCTAGGAACGAATAGACTGAGTTCGTGATCTGAACGGCGATAAGGACATCTGGCTAGCACAGATTCACGCCGTAGTTCAGAGAAAAGGGAGTCACTCAACTGCAAGACATTCTCCGGCCGTGAAGCTATGGCTTTCGGAATACAGGCGGATCTGACTCGGCCCAATCGGGCCGAGAATGGTGTAAGAAAGGGCACGCTTTGAGGCTATTCCGTACCATACAAAGCCTTGATTATGCGTCACAGTAAACAATTGAACAGGGACGCGCCTGGACATCTGTACAGGGAACATCAGTCAAGACGGTGCAGCCTCATCGCAAACAAGTCCTCATTCCACCTGCTTTCCCCTTGGAGGTGAATGTGGAGCACAGTTCCGTCGGGCTATGACCTGTAAAGACGACTTGCAGCAATCGACCGGCGTTGAGGACCTTTTTTGTAGCGAGAAACCTATACCTGGCACCGCACTGTCAATGATGCTGTACGGCGAAGCGGCATCCATCCGCAGCTGTGAGGCATTAGTGGGTCTGTCTATGCGTCGATCTTCTTTGTATCTGTGACAGAGTCCGACAAGGACAACAAATGAGGACTCCTTGATCAGGGGAAGTGAACGTCGCGCTGAAGACAACGTTCAGCAAAAGCAGCCATGAAACGATGGGGCCATGATCGACCTGACCCTCTTTAACGGGTGAGAGATCATAAGAGCCCTGTAAGAACAACGTTGACCCAAAGCAATAAGATCATAAAACGTGGCGAGAAGATTGAAATGTCAGGTTCAAACGTTACTTTTGGGATGATGATTGACTGCAGTCGCCAGTGTGGCATGAAAGCATAATGATTCCTGACCGAGTCAGGACACCAAGTTGGAACTGAATTGACAAATTTGTGCTGAAGCGTGATCCAAATTTGACCAAATGTTCCATTTGTAGCATATATAATGGTGGAAAATGACGTTTGGCTGGGGATTAGTAAGGGGCGACAACTGCATCTCCTCCTCACCACTACACCGCCATCGACGCCGTTGTCCAGGCGCAAGCCAGTGACCAGAAGTTCGATATTATGCCGCCGACATCAGGCGAGGAACAAGGTGCTGAGAAGGCGTCAACATCGATTCTGAAGGAGAGGCGGTTCAAGCTTAGCAGGTACGATGATGCAAACTTTCCGTCCGACATACTCCTCATCACATTCGTCTCGCTAGAGCATGCGATCGTTGTCGGTGAGCAGAATGGAGGCTCTTTGCTACCGGCCAGAATGCTCAGGTATATTGCACAGACGTCGGAGGATCAAGTGCGACGAAGGACATCCTTGTCAGGCTTGCCTTGGCGCGAACTCGCCATGTACTTTCGAAGAACCGGGCAAGAGAAGCCACCCACATAAGTCCAAGTGAGTTTAATCCACGTAGCTCTCCTCCTTATTCTGACATCAGGCCAGGCGGACAGCGACCCTCGAGGATAGGATGCACCACCTCGAAAGCCTCATCCAGGCCATTCCGCCCGCCGTGTTCGCCGCAGGCGGCGCCGGTGCATTTGCCAACATGCCATCCCCCTCGCTCGACCCACAGAGTCCTCATGTGTCGTTTGGCACGTCCACACACACCTATCCGCCGACAGCTCCTCCCCCCGCGCTGAATACCTTCCCCCTCATGAACCCCTCTACGCATTTTACCCCAGCGCCGGGCGCTCGATCACGACATTCTAGCCCGAACGCCGCGCCCGCTCCATTTGTGCTGCAAGCGGCTAAGAGCTCTGACTCCATGGACCCGGATCAGCTCGCGGGACAGACGGCGCGCATGTCGCTGTGCTCGTCGTATCTCTACGTAGACGACGAGGGCTACACACGCTGGCAGGGCGAGACGTCCGGCCTGCCCATCTTGGATCTGCTCGTCGAGCGGCACAAGCCCCTGGTGCCAAAGAGCGAGCGGGAGCCAAGTCCGCAGCAACAAGATTGGTCCGCGCGCAGTCCGACCGCGGCGTCCGAGGACTACTTCCCGGATCGCATGCCCAAAAGAACCGACATCCAGCCGGAGAAGATATGGAAGCTCATTACGTCGCTCATCGCTCCAGACCTGATGGATAGGTAATGTTTTGACTCATTGACAAGGCGGTTCCCTAACATTGAATCGTTCCAACAGTCTCGTGCAGTGTTACCTGTCGACATCATACTATTTGATGCCGTTCCTGCACATTCCTACCTTCCTGGCGGTGAGCTCAAATCTTCCACGCTAGCCTTACTTTGGCCTCTCTGACACCACGTCCCAGGACTACGGAAACCCACAGAAATGGGGCGAGCCGGGTTTTGCGGCCTTCATCGTCGCTGTCTGTTGTCTCGCATCGCGACATATTGATGATCCGCGAGTGCGTGCGGATCCGAGTGACGGTATTTCCTCTGGCACGCAATGGTTCGAGCTCTTCGGCCGTCTCCGCACCCTCCCTGCCGCGGATCGTCCGACGGTGTACACCGTCCAAGCGGTGCTCGTGGCTGGCGTCTACGCCGTTGGCTGGGGCAAGCTCTCGCGCGCCTTCGCGCTCATCGCCGAGTCCATCACGCTCTCCATCGACGCCGGCCTGCATCGTTCCGCGGACGCGTACGACATCTTCGACCCCATCGAGGACGAGATCCGCAAGCGCACGTTCTGGTGCGTGTACATGTGGGACAAGCAGTCAAGCGCGCACTTTGGCCGCCCGCCGATGATCCGTATGCGCGACTGCGACGTCAGCGAGCCGAGCACCGTCGACGACGAGTTCATCACGCGCGACGGCGTCGGCCCTCAGCCGCCCGACACGCCCAGCCGCATGAGCGCCTTCGTCGGCGTCCTCCGTATGTTCGTCGTGCTCGAGTCTGTGCTCGACACGCCGCCGCCGAAGGAGTTCGGTGACACGTCGCCCTTCCTGGCCCGCGCCACAGGCGTCCTCGCGGGCTTCCGTCGGCATAAGGGTCTCCGCGAAGAGGAAGCGCTGCTGGATGAGGTCTGCAACACGATTCCCCCGCACTGGGCGCACACGCGCGAGACGATGGCCAGCGAGGACGTGATCCGCGTCACGCATGCGGAGCGTCTGCACTGTCTGCAGCACTTCGTGCGCATGCTCATCATGCGGCATCGGTTCTCGGAAATGGTCGCGGAGCGCGCGGCGGTGGGCGAGCAGGAGCAGACCGAGGCCGAATGCGATGTGATGCGCATCGCGCATGCGAGCGCTCTGCAGATCGTCACCGCACACATGCACATCGCCACGAAGGGACTCATGACTTACTGTATGTCTTTATTTTCTATCCCGGTTGAATTCTAGCTGACCGAGTCACAGATGGGGTCCATGTTATCCATCAGTTGACGCAGGCTGGACGGACCCTCGTTGCATTTTTGCTCAACTGCCAGTCGGATTCGCTGCGGCCGCTGATAACGCCGGCGCTGGACGGGCTTCGCTCGTGCGTCGGGCTTCTCAGGCGTTTCAGTGGACGATACGTCTGCGGCCTGCGGTCCGGCGACGTTATGGAAGAGTTCTGCAGAAGTGCGCCGTCTCTATTCTCATGCGCCGACAACCCTGACGCGTCTTCGCAGTCACACAAATCCCCTTGGACCACCCGTCGCTGCCGCAGGACTTTGCGCACAACAAGCCGCTGCCGCCGTGGATCCGGCCCGTGCGCAAAAAGAATCCGTCCGCGCCGCGCTCGTCGGGCAGCCACGAGTCGCCGCCGCCGCCGCAGCACGACAGCCCCGAGACGTTCTCGCCCACGGAGATGTTCGTCGACATGTCGGGCGTCTCCGGGCCGAACGGCCTCGCGAGCCACTTCAGCACGCTCAACAGCGCGCAAGGCCCGCCGTCGAAGCACGCGGGTGCGTATGCGCTGGACACGGCGGCGGGCTTCGCGGACCCCGGGGTGTCGATGACGCCCGCGGAGATCATGGCGTTGTTCAATGAGGGCACGATGGACATGACCTCGCTGTTCGGGTCGTCGCTCTCCACGGACATGCTCGGCGACGCTGCGGGCGGGGAGGCGCTGGCCGGCGGGATGCCGTTCCGGACGCAGGGCAGTCCGAGCGACATGACGGGAGTCGTCGCGAGCCCATAACGGCCGTGTGTAGTGTATTGTAAGTGCGCTCTCGTTGTCTGGGGAGCGATGGGTTTGCCTGAGATCGACTTGATGCTGTATCTGTATGTTTTTATGTTTTTTTCGCTTGCTTGTGAACAACCTAGCCTGTTTTCGTACTCGTTGCTGGTATTTCGTTGACGCCTTGATGTGTTGCGGATCGGTTTTGTAGCTTTGGGCAGTAATGCTATCGCTTGACCGTGGAGTCGCTTGCGCTGTGCCGTCTCCTTCAGAGACAACGACAAGCCGTGAATGAAAAGCCGGCATGACTTTAATTTTGTGTCGCATGCGCGCAATATTGCTCAGAGGGACTCGCTCCGCTGTGCCCCGGGAGAGCGGACGCGTCAAACGCGGAAGCCGCGCCGCCGTCGGGAGTCCGACGAGTCGTGCCGCGGCTTGCACTCCGACTCTCATCGTCGTGTCCGACGACGAACTCGCGTACATCGCAGCGCCACGCAACGACGACGACGACGTTTGCGTCGACGACGGGGGCCGATTCGTGTGACAGCCAGGTACGTTCCCGGCGCTTTCTCGACTTCTTTCGCAGAGTTCGCCGCCGTCCTTCAAGTCGCCGCCTGCGCGTCGCTCCCGCCTCCGACATGCAACAGCGACCAGCCCCACATCTCCGAGAGCGCCGCATACCGCCGCGAGGCGTGCCGCCCGTCCATCGAACACATCGGCCGGCGCATGTCGCATGTCGCAAGCATAAGCTCGGTCGACGGGCTGACGGTACACCGACGGTGACCGACACGAACGCACCCCATCGACGGCGCTCAGCATGGCGGGCGCACTGCCAGCAATACGTTCTCGCGCATGTACGTCAATCGCATCTCCCGTGCGAGACCGTTCTCATGTCTTTCGTACGCAGCCGCTCGCTCTCTCGGACACCGCGCGCGCTATCGCCTCACGGTAACATCGGCGGCATCGAGAACGCCTGACGCGCGCATGCGCCTTTCATCCATCGCGACCCCGCCATCGTCGCGCCATCTATCGTGCGCCGAAGGTCTCACGCGCTCACAGCGTTCCCCGCCCTGTCCCCGGTCCTTACGTCGCAGGGCCATGCAACCGATGACCTGCCCAGCGTGTCGGCCGCATATACGCAAGGCTCGGCTGCGCGGGGCTCGTAGATCTCGCGGAAACAGCCCCGCCGTCTTAGGGCACAGCCTGCATCTCTGACCGGAGCCGCCCTCGCGATGTCTCCTGAAGAGACCGATGCGCCGGTCAGCGGGCGGCATGCCCTCGCGACGTCGTCAAGGCCGGGCGCGCTGTCGTAAACGGCCTGCTTCCTGGGTGCCTCACGCAATCGCCCACTTTGGCGGGACCGTCTCCCGTCCCTTTGAAGCGGGCGCGGCGCCGATCAGCGGGATCACACAAGATAGGGCGCGCATGTCCCGGTGTCGCGAGACGGGGCCAGTTAACTGCGCGCCGAACTCGAGCCACGACGGCGCGCGCGCGTCGAACTGGATGCGGCATGGGAGCACCCGTCGCATCGCGTCGCTCCCCGACCATCTCTTCCATAACACCTGTGGTATGTTGCAAAAACGTAAGTATCTTATCGCTTCTGAGAACATGGACAACTTACCCACACTCGCTGACACGATAGTCAGTGTGCGACGGCGCGCATCCGTGCCCATCCTCTCCATCCTCCTCATCCCGCCGCACCGGCAGCGCCGCATTTCTTATGCGGCTGCCGACGTCGCTGCACCCTTGCGGCCGACGGTGCCGACGTCGTTTACGCATCGAGAAGCGCCTGCTTCCCTCCACATGGACGCATCTCGCGAGCCGCCGCCCCGACATTGTCATGCGGAGTGCGCGTCTCACGCCGGCGACGCCTACTTGGCTCGCATGAAACGCGGTCTCGGCAGGGCCTACAGAGCGCCAGCCACGAACGACACGACGACGTCATCCAGCCATGGAGGGATGCCTGGCTCGCGTCATCCAGCCTGAGTCCGAGCCTTCGGGCGCATGCGCCGACAATCCTGCGTCGACGGCGCCCCCGTTGAACACGAGGCACATTGCATGCGTGCAACGACCTGGCGGCGCGCCCCTACGCGCGTCGGCCCCGGCCGCTTTGCGACAAGGCGTTGCTGCCCGCGCCGCAATCAGCGCCGCCGTCCCGTCCGACATTCCTGCCCACAAGCCGAACCCCCACCACCACTCCCGCTCGCGCAGTCTGCATGCCGACGCGGCCCCACACGGCGCCACTGTTCCACGCGGCGCAATCGTGCCGCGATTCCCGCCTCGACACCGTATCCACGGGTCACCGCAGACGGCTCCGCGTCCGATCGATAGATCGCGCGCCGGCTTCTCTCTGCTCGCCTACATCACCCCGCCCTCCCGCTATCCTACTCTACATAGAAATTACGAAATAGACAGGCCTCTGCATGGCCTCCGGCTTTTGGAATCGCCCTGCCCGCCTTTCTATGACAACCTACGCAGCGAACTGCATACGAGAAGAGGAAAGTTTTAATTCTCGCACCTTGTTGAGATAATCATGGCGCCCACCTTCGCGCGCCGCAACGAGCGCCCGCATACGATGTCGAGGAACATCCCCGAGACAGGTGCGAGCCCTAGAACTCGAACAAGAGTAAGTACCGAACAAAGAAAATCGCATTTGAAACGACTCACCAATGTCTGCACAACAGCGAAGCGCATGTGCCGGGCTCCGCCCGGCAGCAGGACCCCTGATTATAGGTGGGGAGGTCGGATACGGATTTCAGCGGTGGACGCCTGTGGTAGGTGGACGAGATCCTTGCCATATTAGGCAATCCATAGGTGGATGGGGACACCGACCTCAAATTTTCGCCGCTGATGAGTGGATGGCGTATCAAACATCCCATAAAATCAAATAAATTGTAATTAAACATGCAGTGGTATATTATCAATGTACAAATGCATTAGAGCAATTCAATCCCTTGCAGACCTCGGGATCTTCAACATATTATGGACTGCAGGTAGAATCTGGGCCTTGTCTCTGCTCAACTTGTTGTAGATCTCGTCGAAGAACCCTGGAAGAAGCTCTAGCACATTAGAATTACCGGGCAACAAGCGGACTGAAGCTGCTGGAACAAGACATAAGAAGGCACCAGCTGGCAAGTGAGCGAATCTCGGGATACCAAGATGCAGGCACTTTCCGTGTACGGCGCGGAATTGTCTCTGATGGCCATGTTGCCAGACTTGCAGTGGTATGTTCGAGAGCGCGCCAATTGAAGATGCGGTTGCTACCAAAGTTGAGTGAAGCAGGACAGGGCGGCAAAGAAAATTGCAGAAGTCCAGAGACAGAAAGTGAAGCGGCCGGGAGGAGAGCGATCGCATCTTCGGTCAAAGAAACTCGCCGACAGAGCTCACTAGAGACAAAATCAGGTACGTCTTTGTATTTCTTTCCTGAGCTGATCCATTCTGCGAGCGCTTCGAGTGTTGCGGGAGGGGGAGAGTCACGGATTTCGATACGATTATCGTTGGACATCGCAGAGAAAAGTCATAGATTGAAGGTGAGGGCAAAAAAATTACAGCAAAAGCACTATATAAGTACGCAGCGCGAGGCTCTTGTGGCCCGCCAAAGCACCTACATAGCTAGACGAGGAGAAGTAATATACGAAAATGAAAAATTAAGGTGGCAGCGTGGCGAAGACTTACTGAGGCGGGCTTTGTCCGGCAGCGCATGGACAATAGACGATGGGTCCACAGTAGATCGAACCGTGGCCAGCCTCGCTAGACCCTGCCACATTGGCGCATTGACAATGAAGCATCGGTGGTGGACTGTATCTGAGATCCGTCAACGACGTCGGTGGAGTGGTGGACAATGCACCTAAGATATGGTTGAATTTGCAATGTGGCAGTGGTGGATGCCCTCACAAAGGTATCCGAGCTCCCGCCAGCTCGGGCCCCCAGAAGTGGTGGACGCGGATCCGACCTCCCCACCTATAATCAGGGGTCCTCCGGCAGCGCGCACGCACGCGACGTCGGCATCGACCAGCCGTCGATGCCGACTACGAAGACTTGCTCCAATGACCGTCCGCCGCTCGCCGCGGGGCACTGGACCCTAGAAAAATAGCGAAGAAACCCGATATCTCGGGGGAACAGGTGAGTCTCCCTGTGAATCGGCGAATTTAACGGTTTGAAAGGACTCACACTCACAGAGATTTTACGAGTCTTTGAGCAGGCCCGTGCAACGCGCAAGGCGTCTGCGAAGAAACGATGGGCGGTGGACGCCAGGCGTCGCCCGTCGTCTGCGTATGGAGTCAGCGGCCATAGATCATACCTGCGGGGAGCTCGACGCTCGACGCGCGACGCAGGGCATTGGACCCTAGAGAATACACGAAGAAACCCGACAGACATGACTGGTGGTGAGTCCCATTTCGACTCGGCTCATTGGACTGCATAAGACTTACCGACAGAAATCCTGCAGGCCACAGTCACGGCGAGGACCCAGACCATGCGCAGCAGGACGCCGATGCCACAGCCTGTGACATGGGATAGACCGTTGAGTGGCATTGTGATGGAGGACGAAGAATAGAACTCACCGAGGACGAATGCAACGGCGCGGCCCTCTCAGGGTCTGAGCAGCATCAGGGAGCGGTGGACCCGGGCCCAGAAGGGCACATGAGGTTCAAGCCCATGTGGTGTGTGGATCACCATCGGGCGGCGCACGGCCATGTCCTCGTCCGCAGGTGTGTCCGCGACGGCATGGCTGGGTGCGGCGAAGCGGCTGAACTTGATGATGACGCCCTTCGGGCATGCCTCGGCCTCATCTGAGATAGGCTGGAAGACAGGCGTCGTGACCAGTGCGCACGCGATGCGTCCAAGGCCGAACAGCTGAAGATGTGGTTGACGCCGTCCGAGACGGCTTTCTCCATGCCTTTGCACATACAGCGCATGCACCCGGGGGCGTTCTCATCGGCGGCGGCGCCGCCATTCATGGCATTGGCATCGGAAATGCCGGTGGCCTTCATCGCAGTGCGCATGGGCGACACGGTATGCACCTCACACCCGCCCGTCACGATACCCATCTGATCCAGACCCCGGCCGTTGCGCGTGAATGCCGCTGCCGCTGCAGCGCGTGTCCGAGCCCGCTGCCACTGCATGCCCACTGGCCATGCACATGGCCTGACCATTCACGATGTCGACGAGCTTGCTAAACAAACGTGAGCCGAAGCGCAAGGTACTGCTTACAGACAATGAATTCGAAGGGACTCACCAATATTTGCATGATAGACTTGTGCTGAGGGCCCAATGGTCTTGCACAAAAATACCTGTCAAGCGGGGATCACAGTGAGTCAAAACGACGTGGTGAAGAAAAGATACGGGGAGCTTACAGACACTGGGCATCGCGATGCAGGCGCGCAACACATACGAACTCGATAAAAAGCGGTGAGCTATGATACCGCGACAGGATAAAATGATAGTTGTACTTACTGAACATCGATCAGGGTGGCAGAGACAATGAATATGTCAGAAGGGTAAGGAAAAAAAGGTGGGTGGTGAATGCGCGCGATGGGCCGCGCAACTACAATACTAAAAGCCTGATGGAGCCTCGGAAGGCATGACCTTCTTCTGAGGCAACGTAAGGGCTACCTTGAAACACGGTCGGGTGCCGCGATTCTCTGCCGTGCCGCGCCCGTCCCTGCTCGTAAATAGAAATCTCGGGCACCAGGCCCTGAGAACCTTACTACTGACAGATGAATTGACTCAATCAGTCTGATCTCCGGTTGCTGTGTGACTTCAATTCAGTCCAAATGCATGCTCTCTGCCTTATGCTCATTCATAAGCCCAATTCTGCTGCTGAAAATTCATCTGAGATGCTGGATGGCCTTTGAGTGAAATAATCTTATGTCTGGGCCATTTTTCGAGAGATGCCCATCCTCTCAAGCTTGAGGAAAAATGGATCATGACAGTGGCAGGGCCCAGACTCACTTGAGTTGCCGAAATTAGCTGATATGATCTCGGCAGTCCGACACTTCTGCCGTAAGTGGGAAACCCTCGATGCAGCTTATTCGGGATAAATCCCGATGCAGCAGGGGGCTGGAGGATAGCAGGAGGGGCAGTCCATCCTGCCTGGAATAAATATACCATGATTCCTGACATAGAAGTCAGTTTCTGAACATGACTGAATAAATATTGCTTAGCCATAATATTATCAGGAGGAGAGCCGGCTTCAAATGCGATGGACGGCGATGCGCTCGGAAGCGGCGCTGCTTGGCGCCAATTCGGTACGAGCCCGATTTGAATGCTCTGCGCCTGTCGAGCTCGCCGCTCTATCTCGAAATTTGAGCACTACTGACATTTATCCCCTAGATGCAACAAGGAGTGTGCAATCCCGAAAAAACGCTATGGGAGGCATGTCGAGACTCAGGTCTAGAAGATTATCGATCGCGGTTTACAGGTTCCATGGTAGGACTGCATGGCGCGGTGAGTTCTCACAGCTCTCTCGCGCCAATTATCTGCTCGAAACACAGCACGTTGCCTCTATCCACTCTCGTTTTGAGTCCTACGAGCTTCGATTTATTTATCTCAGAACAGTCGAAGAATTTCCTTGTGTTCTCTTTTGGTTCTCTTTACCCCAAAATTCGAGTCTCCGCCGGTCATTGACTTCCACCTTCCTGCCGAGCTTCATTCCTATCAGTTCCAATGGTAATCTACCTTTTGTTACCTTTTTGTGAATACGGATAGACCTCGCTGATTTTAGAAAATGCCATCTAGATACTCTGTATTGCGAAGGAAGTGAGCAGTTTATTGTACGGAGGAGAGACGGAGCATCCACTCGAAGTTAGCATCTCGGTAAGTAAGTCCGCTCTGAATTCATCGGTTAGATAGGATCGGATGTCGGAGGAAACGGAGTGCACACGTAACGACGCGAAACGGAGGAAGTTACCGTGGATCGAGGCCCGGCAGAACGCGCGGATGAAAAGGTGATCCTCCGCGCACGATCGGGGCATATATACCTGCCCCCCGGGATTGGCGTCGCTCCCTTTTTCCTTCCATCGCCCCTCCCCCCATGTCCGCGACTGTATCCCTCGTCCAAAATCGTCCGCTCGGTGTGCGTGCTGTAAATGATGCCAATTGGACAGGCCCACCTCGTTGTCACCGCTGGCCATCCTGGTCATGGGCATTTGACAATGGTCCCGTCACACGCATCGCGCGGTCAACGCGGTCGACCGTAGGTGTCTAAATTCACAATTCGCACCTGATGACTCACCAATCGTCCGTATTCAATAGCCCATCGCCCGCGAATATTTCGACGCTCGCGCTGAGCGGCAACTCAATTTTGTCAGCGAGGCTTCCCGCTGCACATCGAGCGCGGCGGAAGACGGGCGTCGGGCGCCCCGTCTGTTCGGGGTGCTGGGGCGTCATGACGACGTTGCTACGTGTCCTTGTGAGTCGTTCTGTTGCTATCTATCGAGGTAGTGTTTACATGCTCACCTGGACATGCAGAAACATGGATCTTGAGGCATGGAATCCTAGGATCCAGTGGCCCATGCCGAGCGACCTACTGGACTGAGGGCCAGAATTGTCGGAGTGAGCATCCAATGCTCACGTCACGCCGCCCGCCCCATGGGCCCGCGCGTTTTCCATCCCCGTGCGCTGCTTTCCATCGTGATCAGCCGGGTTCGTTTCATGCTTACCCGGATGCCCAGGAACGTCGTGTTCTGTCGCCAGAATCCCAGGGTCCAGAGGCCCGCGCCGAGCGGCCTAGGGGACCATAGGACAAGGCCCACGGGGGAAGCGTCGCGCCAACGGTCACGCCGCGCGTCGCAGGAGGCGGGCGCAGCCCGCCGGATGCTTTCGCGCATGGAAGGCACGGATTCGCGAGGTTTTCTTCATCCTGTAAGTCGCTTCCAGTCACGATTAAATCGAGGTCTTTCATGCTCATTTAGACGCCCACAGACACGCTATTTTATCGCCGAAATTCCAGGGTCCAGAGGCCCGCGCCGAGCGGCCTACCGGTCACTTCGACAAAGCCTACGGAGTGAGCGTCGGGTCGACGCTCACGCCACGCGTCGCAGGAGGCGGGCGCAGCCCGCCGGATGCCTTCGCGCATGGAAGGCACGGGTTTGCGGGGTTCTCTTCATCCCTGTAAGTCGCTTTCAGTCATTATTAACTCGGGTTTTTCAGGCTCATTTAGACGCCCGCAGATACGCTATTTCGTCGCCGAAATTCCAGGATTCAAAGGCCCGCGCCGAGCGGCCTACCGGTCACTAGGACAAAGCCCACGAAGCCCGCCGACCATGCGTCGCGCATGTTCTGCGTTGCTTTTCGTGTCGTGGTACGTCGCTTTCAGTGACGATGGGCGGGTGGAAACGGTGACTCACCTGCGATCACAGGAAGGCGGTTTCTGCGCTAGAATTCCGGGGTTCAAAGGCCCGCGCCGAGCGGCCTACCGGTCCATAGAGCAAAAGCAACGGCGTGAGCGTCGGGTCGACGCTCACGCTCCGCGTCGCAGGAGGCGGGCGAAGCCCGCCGACCATGCGTCGCGCACATTCTGCATTGTTTTTCGTGTCGTGGTATGTCGCTGCTGCTTTCGACTAGCCGATGTCCTCGGCCACTCACTCGAAGACCCAGATAACGAGTTTCTGCGCGCAGAATGACGATAGTCAGAGGCCCGCGCCGAGCGGCGGCCGTGCTCGACAGGGAAGCCATCGGCGTCCACGCCAGCGCGCTGTCGTTGGCGTTTCCTGCGAGCGCTGCATCTGAAAGTCAGTTCATGCCGAGATACTACTTGACATGAATCCATACTCACCTGCACCCTCGAACAACAGGTTCTGCGGCTCGAAATTTTCTGGGCTCGAGGCCCCGCGGAGAGCGACGAGGGCTGGTCGAAGAACAGGTTGGGGGATTGCCGCTAGCTCTCGCTTCGTCGCTCGGATATCACATATCACGCATCACGCAGGAGAGACCCACGTCGCAGTGCCTGACGACCCGTTCGGGATGCCCAAGGGCGTCATCATCAAGTACGAGACTACAGACATGTGTCTGCTCTCTCGGACAGACAAGGGGTCCTCTGCGTCGTATTACACCCGTCCTTATCGTCTCACGACGACAAGCCACTTCGTGGCGATGTTCCGCCCACTCCCGCCTCTGCATCTGGCAAGTATACCGTCGTGGTCGCGCGGACGATATTCCCGTCGCCGGCGAGAACATCCCGGATAGTGGTATCGACGGGAGATGACGCGCTGTGCGCGCCTTCGTCCCTGTTCATCGCAGTCTCTGATTACGGCGCGTTGGGAGGGGCGATCAACTGGAGCACGCAGAGTTCCGGTAAGTGTTTCCGCTGTCCAACAGGATCGGCGCATACTCACGTCTCGCATTTCCCAGCGCGTCCCGGCGCGACCGCCTACATGCCGTCGAGCTCGTCGCTCGCGCCATCACGTCCCCACGCGAGCCATGGGAAACGTGCGCCATCGCGGTTTCTCCATCTATGTCCCCGTCGCCTTCGTCCCATCCCTGTCGCCGATGACCTCGTCCCGGATCGCGCCATCGACATCAGACGATGCCGTGCGCGTGATCTTCGGGGTATGTGGGGTAGTCTCTGAGGCCGGGGTGCTGTCGGAGCGTTGTCAGCGGCAGTCGTTCGAAGGCAAGCTGTGCGACATCTCGGTAAGTGTTTGTGATGTACAGGGACGGTCGCACGTACTCATCTTCGTTATTTGCAGTGCTGCTTGTTCCCACCGCCTTCCGTTCCCCGCGATCGCGTTCCCACCACGCGCCTTCTATGCCCTCGCCCCACTAAGACCTTTTGCCAGACCGTTCTCGACACGAAGAGGGTGTCATCATCAAGTTCATTGCGGCGTCACGCGGACTGGCGCGCGGAGTGGAATCGGATCTCGCTGCGACGCACGGCGTCCGCGCAGTGTCCGCAAATGGGTGGAGACAGCGAGGGCATCATCATCAAGTTGGAGGCGGCGTCAAGCAGACTGGGGCGAGGCCTGCGCCATCTCTCCGCGACGGACGCTGTCCGCCCCGCATTGGCCGACGGCACGGATGGGTGGGACACCAATGGCGTCATCATCAAGTACGAGGCGCGCTCGGCAGGACCGTCCCACTGCGATGCAGCGCGCCGTCGTCGCACGCAGCTCGTCTTGGCGGACCGGCAGCCGCGAGCTGCTCTACATGCCGGTAAGCATCTTCAAAGCATGAATCCTCGCGCGTACTCACCTTTGACGCAGTGTACGCGGCTGCCAGACCTTCAGCTTCCCGGTGCCGTCGCTCAGCCCGTCTTCATGGGGCACTCCTGCCCTTCCGAGCCCCGCTTGTGCTCCCGGGACGCGACAAGGGCGTCATCATCAAGTTATCGACGCGCGGCGAGATTGAATTGCGCGCTGTGTCGACCGCGCGCGACCTCACGCGTTGGGATGTCTTCCGACGGCGCGCGACGTGTTTCGCGAGGCGTCCTGAGCCCTGAGGGAGCGCTCGAAGGTGCGCGCCGCGTCCCGAAGGCGTCATCATCAAGTACGGGGCGCCGTCGCTTCTGCCGGGGGTTCGTCGTGACATGAGATATCTGCGAATCGGTACGTCAGCCAGAGGTCGAGTAGCGCGTGAACTCAACGTTTTGCGATTGGCAGCCCTCCGCGCGTTCCTCACGACTCATTTCAACTCCCCCCCCGCCGTCTCGCGGCGCCCGTCGGGTCCCGAGGGTGTCATCGTCAAGTACGACGGTCGATACGCCATGGTCTGACGCGTCTGGGCGCGTATTCTGTCGGGGGTCGGGAAGCGGCGTCGGTGTCTGCGACTTGGTGAGCTTCTCAGACACGCGACGTCGGGTGGAACTGAGCTCTGACCTTTTTTGCGATTGGTAGCCCTTCGCGCCTTGGACGTGCTTGTCCCCGCGACCCATTTCTGCTTTCCCCCGCCGTCTAACTCGGGCGCCCTGCGTCGGTCGCGTCGCAAGGGCGTTACGGTCCAGTTTGAGGCGCCGGTGAGAGACCTTGCCGCGCATTCCGCGTCATCTTGACGTGTCGGACACGTTTTGAGGCAGGGGCGCTCGGTGTCGTGCTTGTGACTGAAAATGGCTGAAGAGGGGGGGAAGAAGGCCTTGAAAGCGCGAAAAAGCGGCAGGTTCTGGTGAAAAAATGTGCACGGCAGTCGCGCCTGCGAAATAAGAGTGTGAAAACCGCATACACGCGTGAATACGAGCGCGTGGAAACGACCAAGTCGAGCCTCCCAAGGAGAGCGAGCGTGAAACGACCAAGTCGCACTCTCAAAGGAGAGAGAGCACGAAAACGACCAAGTCGCGCGTTCAAAGGGTGTTTAGAGGGTAAAAATACGACTATCTTTCACATTTGCCCTCGGTGTCCTCGAGCTGCATCGCCACGGACGAGTCGAGGACTTTGGTGGGGAATCGAGGCACGGGCGCTTAGTGCAGAAGCGCGTCGTGGACCCATTTGGACCAACACACGTCAATGGGATGGTCAACAACGATGATTGACTGGGGCGACGACTGCATCTCCTCCTCACCACTACACCGCATCCACACCGTCATGCAGGCGCAGCCAGCAACCAGAAGTTCGATATTATGCCGCCGACATCAGGCGAGGAACAAGATGCTGAGAAGGCGTCAACATCGATTCTGAAGGAGAGGCGGTTCAAGCTTAGCAGGTACGATGATGCAAACTTTCCGTCCGACATACTCCTCATCACATTCGTCTCGCTAGAGCATGCGATCGTTGTCGGTGAGCAGAATGGAGGCTCTTTGCTACCGGCCAGAATGCTCAGGTATATTGCACAGACGTCGGAGGATCAAGTGCGACGAAGGACATCCTTGTCAGGCTTGCCTTGGCGCGAACTCGCCATGTACTTTCGAAGAACCGGGCAAGAGAAGCCACCCACATAAGTCCAAGTGAGTTTAATCCACGTAGCTCTCCTCCTTATTCTGACATCAGGCCAGGCGGACAGCGACCCTTGAGGATAGGATGCACCACCTCGAAAGCCTCATCCAGGCCATTCCGCCCGCCGTGTTCGCCGCAGGCGGCGCCGGTGCATTTGCTAACATGCCATCCCCCTCGCTCGACCCACAGAGTCCTCATGTGTCGTTTGGCACGTCCACACACACTTATCCGCCGACAGCTCCTCCCCCCGCGCTGAATACCTTCCCCCTCATGAACCCCTCTACGCATTTTACCCCAGCGCCGGGCGCTCGATCACGACATTCTAGCCCGAACGCCGCGCCCGCTCCATTTGTGCTTCAAGCGGCTAAGAGCTCTGACTCAATGGACCCGGATCAGCTCCCGGGACAGACGGCGCGCATGTCGCTGTGCTCGTCGTATCTCTACGTAGACGACGAGGGCTACACACGCTGGCAGGGCGAGACGTCCGGCCTGCCCATCTTGGATCTGCTCGTCGAGCGGCACAAGCCCCTGGTGCCAAAGAGCGAGCGGGAGCCAAGTCCGCAGCAACAAGATTGGTCCGCGCGCAGTCCGACCGCGGCGTCCGAGGACTACTTCCCGGATCGCATGCCCAAAAGAACCGACATCCAGCCGGAGAAGATATGGAAGCTCATTACGTCGCTCATCGCTCCAGACCTGATGGATAGGTAATGTTTTGACTCATTGACAAGGCGGTTCCCTAACATTGAATCGTTCCAACAGTCTCGTGCAGTGTTACCTGTCGACATCATACTATTTGATGCCGTTCCTGCACATTCCTACCTTCCTGGCGGTGAGCTCAAATCTTCCACGCTAGCCTTACTTTGGCCTCTCTGACACCACGTCCCAGGACTACGGAAACCCACAGAAATGGGGCGAGCCGGGTTTTGCGGCCTTCATCGTCGCTGTCTGTTGTCTCGCATCGCGACATATTGATGATCCGCGAGTGCGTGCGGATCCGAGTGACGGTATTTCCTCTGGCACGCAATGGTTCGAGCTCTTCGGCCGTCTCCGCACCCTCCCTGCCGCGGATCGTCCGACGGTGTACACCGTCCAAGCGGTGCTCGTGGCTGGCGTCTACGCCGTTGGCTGGGGCAAGCTCTCGCGCGCCTTCGCGCTCATCGCCGAGTCCATCACGCTCTCCATCGACGCCGGCCTGCATCGTTCCGCGGACGCGTACGACATCTTCGACCCCATCGAGGACGAGATCCGCAAGCGCACGTTCTGGTGCGTGTACATGTGGGACAAGCAGTCAAGCGCACACTTTGGCCGCCCGCCGATGATCCGTATGCGCGACTGCGACGTCAGCGAGCCGAGCACCGTCGACGACGAGTTCATCACGCGCGACGGCGTCGGCCCTCAGCCGCCCGACACGCCCAGCCGCATGAGCGCCTTCGTCGGCGTCCTCCGTATGTTCGTCGTGCTCGAGTCTGTGCTCGACACGCCGCCGCCGAAGGAGTTCGGCGACACGTCGCCCTTCCTGGCCCGCGCCACAGGCGTCCTCGCGGGCTTCCGTCGGCATAAGGGTCTCCGCGAAGAGGAAGCGCTGCTGGATGAGGTCTGCAACACGATTCCCCCGCACTGGGCGCACACGCGCGAGACGATGGCCAGCGAGGACGTGATCCGCGTCACGCATGCGGAGCGTCTGCACTGTCTGCAGCACTTCGTGCGCATGCTCATCATGCGGCATCGGTTCTCGGAAATGGTCGCGGAGCGCGCGGCGGTGGGCGAGCAGGAGCAGACCGAGGCCGAATGCGATGTGATGCGCATCGCGCATGCGAGCGCTCTGCAGATCGTCACCGCACACATGCACATCGCCACGAAGGGACTCATGACTTACTGTATGTCTTTATTTTCTATTCCGGTTGAATTCTAGCTGACCGAGTCACAGATGGAGTGCATGTTATCCATCAGTTGACGCAGGCTGGACGGACTCTCGTTGCGTTTTTACTCAACTGCCAGTCGGATTCGCTGCGGCCGCTGATAACGCCGGCGCTGGACGGGCTTCGCTCGTGCGTCGGGCTTCTCAGGCGTTTCAGTGGACGATACGTCTGCGGCCTGCGGTCCGGCGACGTCATGGAAGAGTTCTGCAGAAGTGCGCCGTCTCTATTCTCATGCGCCGACAACCCTGACGCGTCTTCGCAGTCACACAAATCCCCTTGGACCACCCGTCGCTGCCGCAGGACTTTGCGCACAACAAGCCGCTGCCGCCGTGGATCCGGCCCGTGCGCAAAAAGAACCCGTCCGCGCCGCGCTCGTCAGGCAGCCACGAGTCGCCACCGCCGCCGCAGCACGACAGCCCCGAGACGTTCTCGCCCACGGAGATGTTCGTCGACATGTCGGGCGTCTCCGGCCCGAACGGCCTCGCGAGCCACTTCAGCACGCTCAACAGCGCGCAGGGCCCGCCGTCGAAGCACGCGGGCGCGTACGCGCTGGACACGGCGGCGGGCTTCGCGGACCCCGGCGTGTCGATGACGCCCGCGGAGATCATGGCGCTGTTCAATGAGGGCACGATGGACATGACCTCGCTGTTTGGGTCGTCGCTCTCCACGGACATGCTCGGCGACGCTGCGGGCGGGGAGGCGCTGGCCGGCGGGATGCCGTTCCGAACGCAGGGCAGTCCGAGCGACATGACGGGAGTCGTCGCGAGCCCATAGCGGCCGTGTGTAGTGTATTGTAAGTGCGCTCTCGTTGTCTGGGGAGCGATGGGTTTGCCTGAGATCGACTTGATGCTGTATCTGTATGTTTTTATGTTTTTTTCGCTTGCTTGTGAACAACCTAGCCTGTTTTCGTACTCGTTGCTGGTATTTCGTTGACGCCTTGATGTGTTGCGGATCGGTTTTGTAGCTTTGGGCAGTAATGCTATCGCTTGACCGTGGAGTCGCTTGCGCTGTGCCGTCTTCTTCAGAGACAACGACAAGCCGTGAATGAAAAGCCGGCATGACTTTAATTTTGTGTCGCATGCGCGCAATATTGCTCAGAGGGACTCGCTCCGCTGTGCCCCGGGAGAGCGGACGCGTCAAACGCGGAAGCCGCGCCGCCGTCGGGAGTCCGACGAGTCGTGCCGCGGCTTGCACTCCGACTCTCATCGTCGTGTCCGACGACGAACTCGCGTACATCGCAGCGCCACGCAACGACGACGACGACGTTTGCGTCGACGACGGGGGCCGATTCGTGTGACAGCCAGGTACGTTCCCGGCGCTTTCTCGACTTCTTTCGCAGAGTTCGCCGCCGTCCTTCAAGTCGCCGCCTGCGCGTCGCTCCCGCCTCCGACATGCAACAGCGACCAGCCCCACATCTCCGAGAGCGCCGCATACCGCCGCGAGGCGTGCCGCCCGTCCATCGAACACATCGGCCGGCGCATGTCGCATGTCGCAAGCATAAGCTCGGTCGACGGGCTGACGGTACACCGACGGTGACCGACACGAACGCACCCCATCGACGGCGCTCAGCATGGCGGGCGCACTGCCAGCAATACGTTCTCGCGCATGTACGTCAATCGCATCTCCCGTGCGAGACCGTTCTCATGTCTTTCGTACGCAGCCGCTCGCTCTCTCGGACACCGCGCGCGCTATCGCCTCACGGTAACATCGGCGGCATCGAGAACGCCTGACGCGCGCATGCGCCTTTCATCCATCGCGACCCCGCCATCGTCGCGCCATCTATCGTGCGCCGAAGGTCTCACGCGCTCACAGCGTTCCCCGCCCTGTCCCCGGTCCTTACGTCGCAGGGCCATGCAACCGATGACCTGCCCAGCGTGTCGGCCGCATATACGCAAGGCTCGGCTGCGCGGGGCTCGTAGATCTCGCGGAAACAGCCCCGCCGTCTTAGGGCACAGCCTGCATCTCTGACCGGAGCCGCCCTCGCGATGTCTCCTGAAGAGACCGATGCGCCGGTCAGCGGGCGGCATGCCCTCGCGACGTCGTCAAGGCCGGGCGCGCTGTCGTAAACGGCCTGCTTCCTGGGTGCCTCACGCAATCGCCCACTTTGGCGGGACCGTCTCCCGTCCCTTTGAAGCGGGCGCGGCGCCGATCAGCGGGATCACACAAGATAGGGCGCGCATGTCCCGGTGTCGCGAGACGGGGCCAGTTAACTGCGCGCCGAACTCGAGCCACGACGGCGCGCGCGCGTCGAACTGGATGCGGCATGGGAGCACCCGTCGCATCGCGTCGCTCCCCGACCATCTCTTCCATAACACCTGTGGTATGTTGCAAAAACGTAAGTATCTTATCGCTTCTGAGAACATGGACAACTTACCCACACTCGCTGACACGATAGTCAGTGTGCGACGGCGCGCATCCGTGCCCATCCTCTCCATCCTCCTCATCCCGCCGCACCGGCAGCGCCGCATTTCTTATGCGGCTGCCGACGTCGCTGCACCCTTGCGGCCGACGGTGCCGACGTCGTTTACGCATCGAGAAGCGCCTGCTTCCCTCCACATGGACGCATCTCGCGAGCCGCCGCCCCGACATTGTCATGCGGAGTGCGCGTCTCACGCCGGCGACGCCTACTTGGCTCGCATGAACCGCGGTCTCGGCAGGGCCTACAGAGCGCCAGCCACGAACGACACGACGACGTCATCCAGCCATGGAGGGATGCCTGGCTCGCGTCATCCAGCCTGAGTCCGAGCCTTCGGGCGCATGCGCCGACAATCCTGCGTCGACGGCGCCCCCGTTGAACACGAGGCACATTGCATGCGTGCAACGACCTGGCGGCGCGCCCCTACGCGCGTCGGCCCCGGCCGCTTTGCGACAAGGCGTTGCTGCCCGCGCCGCAATCAGCGCCGCCGTCCCGTCCGACATTCCTGCCCACAAGCCGAACCCCCACCACCACTCCCGCTCGCGCAGTCTGCATGCCGACGCGGCCCCACACGGCGCCACTGTTCCACGCGGCGCAATCGTGCCGCGATTCCCGCCTCGACACCGTATCCACGGGTCACCGCAGACGGCTCCGCGTCCGATCGATAGATCGCGCGGCCGGCTTCTCTCTGCTCGCCTACATCACCCCGCCCTCCCGCTATCCTACTCTACATAGAAATTACGAAATAGACAGGCCTCTGCATGGCCTCCGGCTTTTGGAATCGCCCTGCCCGCCTTTCTATGACAACCTACGCAGCGAACTGCATACGAGAAGAGGAAAGTTTTAATTCTCGCACCTTGTTGAGATAATCATGGCGCCCACCTTCGCGCGCCGCAACGAGCGCCCGCATACGATGTCGAGGAACATCCCCGAGACAGGTGCGAGCCCTAGAACTCGAACAAGAGTAAGTACCGAACAAAGAAAATCGCATTTGAAACGACTCACCAATGTCTGCACAACAGCGAAGCGCATGTGCCGGGCTCCGCCCGGCAGCGCGCACGCACGCGACGTCGGCATCGACCAGCCGTCGATGCCGACTACGAAGACTTGCTCCAATGACCGTCCGCCGCTCGCCGCGGGGCACTGGACCCTAGAAAAATAGCGAAGAAACCCGATATCTCGGGGGAACAGGTGAGTCTCCCTGTGAATCGGCGAATTTAACGGTTTGAAAGGACTCACACTCACAGAGATTTTACGAGTCTTTGAGCAGGCCCGTGCAACGCGCAAGGCGTCTGCGAAGAAACGATGGGCGGTGGACGCCAGGCGTCGCCCGTCGTCTGCGTATGGAGTCAGCGGCCATAGATCATACATGCCAACAGCGAAGATTTGGCCTGCGGGGAGCTCGACGCTCGACGCGCGACGCAGGACATTGGACCCTAGAGAATACACGAAGAAACCCGACAGACATGACTGGTGGTGAGTCCCATTTCGACTCGGCTCATTGGACTGCATAAGACTTACCGACAGAAATCCTGCAGGCCACAGTCACGGCGAGGACCCAGACCATGCGCAGCAGGACGCCGATGCCACAGCCTGTGACATGGGATAGACCGTTGAGTGGCATTGTGATGGAGGACGAAGAATAGAACTCACCGAGGACGAATGCAACGGCGCGGCCCTCTCAGGGTCTGAGCAGCATCAGGGAGCGGTGGACCCGGGCCCAGAAGGGCACATGAGGGTTCAAGCCCATGTGGTGGTGGTGGATCACCATCGGGCGGCGCACGGCCATGTCCTCGTCCGCAGGTGTGTCCGCGACGGCATGGCTGGGTGCGGCGAAGCGGCTGAACTTGATGATGACGCCCTTCGGGCATGCCTCGGCCTCATCTGAGATAGGCTGGAAGACAGGCGTCGTGACCAGTGCGCACGCGATGCGTCCAAGGCCGAACAGCTGAAGATGTGGTTGACGCCGTCCGAGACGGCTTTCTCCATGCCTTTGCACATACAGCGCATGCACCCGGGGGCGTTCTCATCGGCGGCGGCGCCGCCATTCATGGCATTGGCATCGGAAATGCCGGTGGCCTTCATCGCAGTGCGCATGGGCGACACGGTATGCACCTCACACCCGCCCGTCACGATACCCATCTGATCCAGACCCCGGCCGTTGCGCGTGAATGCCGCTGCCGCTGCAGCGCGTGTCCGAGCCCGCTGCCACTGCATGCCCACTGGCCATGCACATGGCCTGACCATTCACGATGTCGACGAGCTTGCTAAACAAACGTGAGCCGAAGCGCAAGGTACTGCTTACAGACAATGAATTCGAAGGGACTCACCAATATTTGCATGATAGACTTGTGCCGAGGGCCCAATGGTCTTGCACAAAAATACCTGTCAAGCGGGGATCACAGTGAGTCAAAACGACGTGGTGAAGAAAAGATACGGGGAGCTTACAGACACTGGGCATCGCGATGCAGGCGCGCAACACATACGAACTCGATAAAAAGCGGTGAGCTATGATACCGCGACAGGATAAAATGATAGTTGTACTTACTGAACATCGATCAGGGTGGCAGAGACAATGAATATGTCAGAAGGGTAAGGAAAAAAAGGTGGGTGGTGAATGCGCGCGATGGGCCGCGCAACTACAATACTAAAAGCCTGATGGAGCCTCGGAAGGCATGACCTTCTTCCGAGGCAACGTAAGGGCTACCTTGAAACACGGTCGGGTGCCGCGATTCTCTGCCGTGCCGCGCCCGTCCCTGCTCGTAAATAGAAATCTCGGGCACCAGGCCCTGAGAACCTTACTACTGACAGATGAATTGACTCAATCAGTCTGATCTCCGGTTGCTGTGTGACTTCAATTCAGTCCAAATGCATGCTCTCTGCCTTATGCTCATTCATAAGCCCAATTCTGCTGCTGAAAATTCATCTGAGATGCTGGATGGCCTTTGAGTGAAATAATCTTATGTCTGGGCCATTTTTCGAGAGATGCCCATCCTCTCAAGCTTGAGGAAAAATGGATCATGACAGTGGCAGGGCCTAGACTCACTTGAGTTGCCGAAATTAGCTGATATGATCTCGGCAGTCCGACACTTCTGCCGTAAGTGGGAAACCCTCGATGCAGCTTATTCGGGATAAATCCCGATGCAGCAGGGGGCTGGAGGATAGCAGGAGGGGCAGTCCATCCTGCCTGGAATAAATATACCATGATTCCTGACATAGAAGTCAGTTTCTGAACATGACTGAATAAATATTGCTTAGCCATAATATTATCAGGAGGAGAGCCGGCTTCAAATGCGATGGACGGCGATGCGCTCGGAAGCGGCGCTGCTTGGCGCCAATTCGGTACGAGCCCGATTTGAATGCTCTGCGCCTGTCGAGCTCGCCGCTCTATCTCGAAATTTGAGCACTACTGACATTTATCCCCTAGATGCAACAAGGAGTGTGCAATCCCGAAAAAACGCTATGGGAGGCATGTCGAGACTCAGGTCTAGAAGATTATCGATCGCGGTTTACAGGTTCCATGGTAGGACTGCATGGCGCGGTGAGTTCTCACAGCTCTCTCGCGCCAATTATCTGCTCGAAACACAGCACGTTGCCTCTATCCACTCTCGTTTTGAGTCCTACGAGCTTCGATTTATTTATCTCAGAACAGTCGAAGAATTTCCTTGTGTTCTCTTTTGGTTCTCTTTACCCCAAAATTCGAGTCTCCGCCGGTCATTGACTTCCACCTTCCTGCCGAGCTTCATTCCTATCGGTTCCAATGGTAATCTACCTTTTGTTACCTTTTTGTGAATACGGATAGACCTCGCTGATTTTAGAAAATGCCATCTAGATACTCTGTATTGCGAAGGAAGTGAGCAGTTTATTGTACGGAGGAGAGACGGAGCATCCACTCGAAGTTAGCATCTCGGTAAGTAAGTCCGCTCTGAATTCATCGGTTAGATAGGATCGGATGTCGGAGGAAACGGAGTGCACACGTAACGACGCGAAACGGAGGAAGTTACCGTGGATCGAGGCCCGGCAGAACGCGCGGATGAAAAGGTGATCCTCCGCGCACGATCGGGGCATATATACCTGCCCCCCGGGATTGGCGTCGCTCCCTTTTTCCTTCCATCGCCCCTCCCCCCATGTCCGCGACTGTATCCCTCGTCCAAATTTATCCGCTCGGTGCGCATGCTGTCAACAACACGCATTGGACAGGCTCACCTCATTGTCACTGCTAGCCATCCTGGTCATGGGCGTTTGACAATGGTCCCGTCACGCGCATTATGCAGTCAACGCGGTCGACGGTAGGTATCTAAATTTCACAATTCGCAACCTGGCGACTCACCAATCGTCCGTGTTCAGCAGCCCATCGCCCGCGAATATTTCGACGCTCGCGCTGAGCGGCAACTCAATCTTGTCAGCGAGGCTTCCCGCTGCACATCGAGCGCGGCGGAAGACGGGCGTCGGGCGCCCCGTCTGTTCGGGGTGCTGGGGCACCATGACGACGTTGCTACGTGTCCTTGTGAGTCGTTCTGTTGCTATCTATCGAGGTAGTGTTTACATGCTCACCTGGACATGCAGAAACATGGATCTTGATGTGTAGATTACCAGGATCCAGTGGTCCATGCCGAGCGGCCTACTGGACTGGGAGCCAGAATTGTTGGAGTGAGCATCCAATGCTCACGTCACGCAGCCCGCCCCACGGGCCCGCGCATTCTCCATCCCCGTGCGCTGCTTTCCATCGTGATCAGCCGGATTCATTTTATGCTTACCTGGATGCCCAGAAACATCGCGTTCTGTCGCCAGAATCCCAGGGTCCAGAGGCCCGCGCCGAGCGGCCTAGGGGACCATAGGACAAGGCCCACGGGGGAAGTGTCGCGCCAACGGTCACGCCGCTTGTCGCAGGAGGCGGGCGCAGCCCGCCGGATGCATTCGCGCATGGAAGGCACGGGTTTGCGGGGTTCTCTTCTTCCCTGTAAGTCGCTTCCAGTCACAATTAGTTGGGGTGTTTTCAAGCTCATTTAGACGCCCACAGACACGCTATTTCGTCGCCGAAATTCCAGGATCCAAAGGCCCGCGCCGAGCGGCCTACGTCACTAGGACAAAGCCCACGGAGTGTGCGTCGGGTCGACGCTCACGCTCCGCGTCGCAGGAGGCGGGCGCAGCCCGCCGGATGCGTTCGCGCATGGAAGGCACGAGTTCGCGAGGTTTTTCTCATCCCTGTAAGTCGCTTCCAGTCACAATTAGTTCGGGTATTTTCAGGCTCATTTAGGCGCCCGCAGATCCGCTATTTCGTCGCCGACATTCCAGGATTCAAAGACCCGCGCCGAGCGGCCTACCGGTCACTAGGACAAAGCCCACGGAGTGAGCGTCGGGTCGACGCTCACGCTCCGGGTCGCAGGAGGCGGGCGAAGCCCGCCGAGCATGCGTTGCGCATGTTCTGCGTTGTTTTTCGTGTCGTGGTACGTCGCTTTCAGTGACGATGGGCGGGTGGAAACGGTGACTCACCTGCGATCACAGGAAGGCGATTTCTGCGCCAGAATTCCGGGGTTCAAAGGCCCGCGCCGAGCGGCCTACCGGTCCATAGAGCAAAGCGAACGGCGTGAGCGTCGGGTCGACGCTCACGCCACGCGTCGCAGGAGGCGGGCGAAGCCCGCCGAGCATGCGTCGCGCACATTCTGCATTGTTTTTCGTGTCGTGGTATGTCGCTGCTGCTTTCGAGTAGCCAATGTCCTCGGCCACTCACTCGAAGACCCAGATAACGAGTTTCTGCCCGTAGAATGACGATATTCAGAGGCCCGCGCCAAGCGGCGGCCGTGCTCGACAGGGAAGCCATCGGCGTCCACGCCTGTGCGCCGTCGTTGGCGTTTCCTGCGAACGCTGCGTCCGAAAGTCAGTTCCTGTCGAGACACCGGTTGACATGAATCCATACTCACCACACTCTCGAACGACAGGTTTTGCGGCCGGTAATTCTGGGCCCCAGGCCCCGCGGCGAGCGACAAGGGCTGCTGGAAGGACAGGCCGGCGGATTGCTGCTGGCTCTGCCTTTGTCGCTCGGACATCATGCATCACGCATGAGAGACCCATGTCGCAGCGTCTGACGACCCGTTTAGGGACGCGCAAGGGCGTCATAATCAAGTACGAGGCTGCAGACATCTGTCTGCTCTCTGGAACATGTCATGGGCATCGTATTCGGCTCATGGACTCTCCACGAAGCCCGCCCTCAGCGTCATACAGCGAGAGACCGGTCCCTGACCACGTTCTGTCCACTCCCGCGCCCTCGTCTGGCTAGTGCGCAGTTGTCGCGGCCCGCGTCACGGTCTTGTCGCCAGGGACCGCATTGCGGAGAGCGATATCGACGGCAAACGACGCGGTCCGCGCGCCTTCGTCCCTGTTCATCGCAGTCTCTGATTACGGCGCGTTGGGAGCGTTGGGAGGGGCGATCGTCTGGAGCACGCAGAGTTCCGGTAAGTGTTTCCGCTGTCGAACAGGATCGGCGCATACTCACCTCTCGCATTTCCCAGTGCGTCCCGGCGCGACCGCCTACACGCCGTCGAGCTCGTCGCTCCCGCGAACACGTCCCCACGCGAGCCATGGGAAACGTGCGCCATCGCGGTTTCTCCATCTATGTCCCCGTCGCCTTCGTCCCATCCCTGTCGCCGACGACCTCGTCCCGGATCGCGCCATCGACATCAGACGATGCCGTGCGCGTGATCTCCGGGGTATGTGGGGTAGTCTCTGAGGCCGGGGTGCTGTCGGAGCGTTGTCGGCGGCAGTTCGTTCGAAGGCAAGCTGTGCGACATCTCGGTAAGTGTTTGTGATGTACAGGGACGGTCGCACGTACTCACCTTCGTTATTTGCAGCGCTGCTTGTCCCCACCGCCTTTCCATCCCGCGCCGTTCAACCCCTCGCCCGACTATGACCTTTTGCCAGGCCGTTCTCGATGCGAAGAGGGCGTCATCATCAAGTTCATCGCGGCGTCACGCGGACTGGCGCGCGGAGTGGGACCGGGTCTCGCTGCGACGGACGGCGCCCGCGCAGTGTCCGTAGATGGGCGGAGACACCGAGAGCGTCATCATCAAGTTCAAGTTCGAGACGGCGTCAAGGAGACTGGCGCGGGGCGTGCGCCCTCTCGCCGCGACGCACGGTGTCCGCCCGCATTGGCCGACGGCACGGATGGGTGGGACACCAATGGCGTCATGATCAAGTACGAGGCGCGCTCGCAGGACCGTCCCACTGCGATGCAGCGCGCCGTCGTCGCACGCAGCTCGTCTTGGCGGACCGGCAGCCGCGAGCTGCTCTACATGCCGGTAAGCATCTTCAAAGCATGAATCCTCGCGCGTACTCACCTTTGACGCAGTGTACGCGGCTGCCAGACCTTCAGCTTCCCGGTGCCGTCGCTCAGCCCGTCTTCATGGGGCACTCCTGCCCTTCCGAGCCCCGCTTGTGCTCCCGGGACGCAACAAGGGTGTCATCATCAAGTTGTCGACGCGCGGCGAGATTGACTTGCGCGTTGGGTCGACCGCGCGCGAGCACGCGCGTTGCGACGTCTCCCCGACGGCGGGCGACGTGTTTCGCGAGGCGTCCTGAGCCCTGAGGGAGCGCTCGAAGGTGCGCGCCGCGTCCCGAAGGCGTCATCATCAAGTACGGGGCGCCGTCGCTTCTGCCGGGGGTTCGTCGTGACACGAGATCCCTGCGAATCGGTACGTCAGCCAGAGGTCGAGTAGCGCGTGAACTCACCGTTTTGCGGTTGGCAGCCCTCCGCGCGTTCCTCACGACTCATTTCAACTCCCCCCCCGCCGTCTCGCGGCGCCCGTCGGGTCCCGAGGGTGTCATCGTCAAGTACGACGGTCGATACGCCATGGTCTGACGCGTCTGGGCGCGTATTCTGTCGGGGGTCGGGAAGCGGCGTCGGTGTCTGCGACTTGGTGAGCTTCTCAGACACGCGACGTCGGGTGGAACTGAGCTCTGACCTTTTTTGCGATTGGTAGCCCTTCGCGCCTCGGACGTACTTGTCCCCGCGACCCATTTCTGCTTTCCCCGCCGTCTAACTCGGGCGCCCTGCGTCGGTCGCGTCGCAAGGGCGTTACGGTCCAGTTTGAGGCGCCGGTGAGAGACCTTGCCGCGCATTCCGCGTCATCTTGACGTGTCGGACGCGTTTTGAGGCAGGGGCGCTCGGTGTCGTGCTTGTGACTGAAGATGGCTGAAGAGGGGGAGAGAAGGCCTTGAAAGTGCGAAAAAGCGGCGGATCTTGGTGAAAAAAATATGCACGGCAGTCGCGCCTGCGAAGATGTGAAACGCAACGCAGAGTGCGGAAAGACCAAGACCGCAACACGCGTGAATACGAGCGCGTGGAAACGACCAAGTCGAGCCTCCAAGGAGAGCGAGCGTGAAACGACCAAGTCGCGCGTTCAAAGGGGAGAGAGCATGAAAACGACCAAGTCGCGCGTTCAAAGGGTGTTTACAGGGTAGAAAAACGACTATCTTTCACATTTGCCCTCGGTGTCGAGCTGCATCGCCACGGACGAGTCGAGGACTTTGGTGGGGAATCGAGGCACGGGCGCTTAGTGCAGAAGCGCGTCGTGGACCCATTCGGACCAACACACGTCAACGTGATGGTCAACAACGATGATTGACTGGGGCGACGACTGCATCTCCTCCTCACCACTACACCGCATCCACACCGTCATGCAGGCGCAGCCAGCAACCAGAAGTTCGATGCATGCCGCCGACATCAGGCGAGGAACAAGGTGCTGAGAAGGCGTCAACGTCGATTCTGAAGGAGCGGCGGTTCAAGCTTAGCAGGTACGATGATGCAAACTTTCCGTCCGACATACTCCTCATCACATTCGTCTCGCTAGAGCATGCGATCGTTGTCGGTGAGCAGAATGGAGGCTCTTTGCTACCGGCCAGAATGCTCAGGTATATTGCACAGACGTCGGAGGATCAAGTGCGACGAAGGACATCCTTGTCAGGCTTGCCTTGGCGCGAACTCGCCATGTACTTTCGAAGAACCGGGCAAGAGAAGCCACCCACATAAGTCCAAGTGAGTTTAACCCACGTAGCTCTCCTCGTTATTCTGACATCAGGCCAGGCGGACAGCGACCCTCGAGGATAGGATGCACCACCTCGAAAGCCTCATCCAGGCCATTCCGCCCGCCGTGTTCGCCGCAGGCGGCGCCGGTGCATTTGCCAACATGCCATCCCCCTCGCTCGACCCACAGAGTCCTCATGTGTCGTTTGGCACGTCTACACACACTTATCCGCCGACAGCTCCTCCCCCCGCGCTGAATACCTTCCCCCTCATGAACCCCTCTACGCATTTTACCCCAGCGCCGGGCGCTCGATCACGACATTCTAGCCCGAACGCCGCGCCCGCTCCATTTGTGCTTCAAGCGGCTAAAAGTTCTGACTCCATGGACCCGGATCAGCTCGCGGGACAGACGGCGCGCATGTCGCTGTGCTCGTCGTATCTCTACGTAGACGACGAGGGCTACACACGCTGGCAGGGCGAGACGTCCGGCCTGCCCATCTTGGATCTGCTCGTCGAGCGGCACAAACCCCTGGTGCCAAAGAGCGAGCGGGAGCCAAGTCCGCAGCAACAAGATTGGTCCGCGCGCAGTCCGACCGCGGCGTCCGAGGACTACTTCCCGGATCGCATGCCCAAGAGAACCGACATCCAGCCGGAGAAGATATGGAAGCTCATTACGTCGCTCATCGCTCCAGACCTGATGGATAGGTAATGTTTTGACTCGATGATAAGGCGATTTCCTAACATTGAATCGTTCCAACAGTCTCGTGCAGTGTTACCTGTCGACATCATACTATTTGATGCCGTTCCTGCACATTCCTACCTTCCTGGCGGTGAGCTCAAATCTTCCACGCTAGCCTTACTTGGGCCTCTCTGACACCGCGTCCCAGGACTACGGAAACCCCCAGAAATGGGGCGAGCCGGGTTTTGCGGCCTTCATCGTCGCTGTCTGCTGTCTCGCTTCGCGGCACATCGATGATCCGCGAGTGCGTGCAGATCCGAGCGACGGTATTTCCTCTGGCACGCAATGGTTCGAGCTCTTCGGCCGTCTCCGCACCCTCCCTGCCGCGGATCGTCCGACGGTGTACACCGTCCAAGCGGTGCTCGTGGCTGGCGTCTACGCCGTTGGCTGGGGCAAGCTCTCGCGCGCCTTCGCGCTCATCGCCGAGTCCATCACGCTCTCCATCGACGCCGGCCTGCATCGTTCCGCGGACGCGTACGACATCTTCGACCCCATCGAGGACGAGATCCGCAAGCGCACGTTCTGGTGCGTGTACATGTGGGACAAGCAGTCAAGCGCACACTTTGGCCGCCCGCCGATGATCCGTATGCGCGACTGCGACGTCAGCGAGCCGAGCACCGTCGACGACGAGTTCATCACGCGCGACGGCGTCGGCCCTCAGCCGCCCGACACGCCCAGCCGCATGAGCGCCTTCGTCGGCGTCCTCCGTGTGTTTGTCGTGCTCGAGTCTGTGCTCGACACGCCGCCGCCGAAGGAGTTCGGCGACACGTCGCCCTTCCTGGCCCGCGCCACGGGCGTCCTCGCGGGCTTCCGTCGGCATAAGGGTCTCCGCGAAGAGGAAGCGCTGCTGGATGAGGTCTGCAACACGATTCCCCCGCACTGGGCGCACACGCGCGAGACGATGGCCAGCGAGGACGTGATCCGCGTCACGCATGCGGAGCGTCTGCACTGTCTGCAGCACTTCGTGCGCATGCTCATCATGCGGCATCGGTTCTCGGAAATGGTCGCGGAGCGCGCGGCGGTGGGCGAGCAGGAGCAGACCGAGGCCGAATGCGATGTGATGCGCATCGCGCATGCGAGCGCTCTGCAGATCGTCACCGCACACATGCACATCGCCACGAAGGGACTCATGACTTACTGTATGTCTTTATTTTCTATTCCGGTTGAATTCTAGCTGACCGAGTCACAGATGGAGTGCATGTTATCCATCAGTTGACGCAGGCTGGACGGACCCTCGTTGCATTTTTGCTCAACTGCCAGTCGGATTCGCTGCGGCCGCTGATAACGCCGGCGCTGGACGGGCTTCGCTCGTGCGTCGGGCTTCTCAGGCGTTTCAGTGGACGATACGTCTGCGGCCTGCGGTCCGGCGACGTCATGGAAGAGTTCTGCAGAAGTGCGCCGTCTCTATTCTCATGCGCCGACAACCCTGACGCGTCTTCGCAGTCACACAAATCCCCTTGGACCACCCGTCGCTGCCGCAGGACTTTGCGCACAACAAGCCGCTGCCGCCGTGGATCCGACCCGTGCGCAAAAAGAACCCGTCCGCGCCGCGCTCGTCGGGCAGCCACGAGTCGCCGCCGCCGCCGCCGCGCGACAGCCCCGAGACGTTCTCGCCCACGGAGATGTTCGTCGACATGTCGGGCGTCTCCGGCCCGAACGGCCTCGCGAGCCACTTCAGCACGCTCAACAGCGCGCAGGGCCCGCCGTTGAAGCACGCGGGCGCGTACGCGCTGGACACGGCGGCGGGCTTCGCGGACCCCGGCGTGTCGATGACGCCCGCGGAGATCATGGCGCTGTTCAATGAGGGCACGATGGACATGACCTCGCTGTTCGGCTCGTCGCTCTCCACGGACATGCTCGGCGACGCTGCGGGCGGGGAGGCGCTGGCCGGCGGGATGCCGTTCCGGACGCAGGGCAGTCCAAGCGACATGACGGGAGTCGTCGCGAGCCCATAGCGGCCGTGTGTAGTGTATAGTTTATTGTAAGTCCGCTGTGTTGCAGTCTCGTCGTTCTAGGGAACAATGAATTTGTTTAGGGATCTAATACTGTATCTGTATCTGCTTTTGTTGTGTTTTATGCTCTTCACTCGAATAAACAGCCTAGTCATCATAGTACCGCTGCGTCTATTCCGTCGCTAGTGCTTAGTTGACGCCTGTCGCTGCTTAGCGTTTTGTTTTTTTAGCTTCTTGCCAGAATAGCACCGTTGCAGGTTTGTCGTCTTCACGTCTGTTGGAGAATACTATATCGCGCTCGCCTCCTCCCAATTTTTTAATCAAGTGTGCAGGGCATGACTAGGCCGACAAAGTACCAGTACATAGGTGCGTACCAGTGCGCACCGCAGACAGAACCAGGTAACGGTGATCTCCAGGAAGGAAGCAGCCGTTTTTTTTTTTGGATCGCTGCTTGTAGCAAGGGGACTATAGAAGGGAATATCTCATCTGTGCCTTTCTATGTCTCATAGGACAGGTTACCAGTCTAGCCTGCGAGCTGAAACAGAGGGTAGCCATCTTGAATTGTTCGCGGGCGACAACCTCCGATCTGAAACTGGTCAGAAGTCATCCATATCCGCCCTTCTATTGTTGCCTGGTGGTTCAAAATAAATACGACCTGTCTGTCGTTCGTATATGCCACAGCTTGCGACCCGAAAATGGTAGCAAATCATCCATGTTCGTTCTTGTGTGACGGGTGAAGCGGCCGATACTACGCGAACTAGTAGGCGATATGAGCAGAAGATAAGTAAGAGCGATCAGTCACAGAATGAAAAATACGGGATAGTAGTTCCAAAGTACTCACATGTCCCGATCATTGCTCTGCGAACGGGTGTGTGCATAACGCCAAAGTCCTCCGGCCGCGTCGGCCAACCTCATCAATCATTCCTACCGTTGTGACCGCTTTTTGAAGCGAGTATTGCGGAAAGAACGCAAAACGCAACAGCGATATTCAGGACAGTTATATTCTTCCCACGTCTTCCTACTTTTCTCGAGATGAAGACTCCGAGAGGAGGATGAATGAGGTATTGGTCCGGTGGCCGGGATAAACATCGCAGTTACCCACACTGGGCGCTCTGATCAGTGCATAACGCGCAACTTTGAACTCCTCGTCAGTAGTCACAGTATGGCCAGGAGTTAGCTGCTAGGAATCGTGCATTGACGCTACCCCTGAAGAACCCGTATCAGCTGCAATGCAGCAAGTCACCATGATCCTAGGAATATCCCATTGGACCACCATGACAAAGAGAATAATAAGTATGATGCATTTCCAACCGCGACGGGGGAAACGCACCACATCTATAATGAGGCCGCAAAGGATAAGCCACCATGGGAGAACACTTGTGCTACTAGTCCTGAAGGCGCCGGGGCGGGCTCCCAAAGAGAAAGTGATCGAGCATTGTGGGAATAGGAAGTCAGGTTGAAGTCAGTTATTAAAGTGGACATGGACGCCAGAAACGGAACAAGTCGGGAGCATGCTCACCTTCGAGCCTGCAAGCCCCTGCATTTTTAGCACCACTCAGGGAAAGATTCCTGAAAAAAAAAATGATCTACGCACGAATAGCGAAAAATATAATCTAAGTATCTATGAGAATAATATTCAGATTTTGATATGCGCGCCCGATATCAAGCATAACTGTGCAGATCCATGAAAAAGTCCGATCGGCGAGCTCACCAGACGATTGAAAGAATGCGAAGTGAAACAACATAAATATGACAAAAAGCGAGCGACAGTGCTGTAGCAAAAGATACGTTGTCGTTGCGCAGAGGCCCCACCCACGCCGCCAGAGATCGATACAATTACAACGCCCTCGGCCCTGCATAAGAATACGTGCTTCCGCGCCAATCGTCCCCTGACTCTTGTTGGTACTGCTCGCTCCACTGATGATCCTGCTCTGCGCCATCTCCAGCAGAATGTGCTGTGACATACGATGTTTCTGTCACGCCCGTTGAGTGCTGAACGTAAGGTTCTGGCGGACGGCCATGTATCATCGAATCTTCAGCATACGGAGATTGTGGTTGCGGAGAATGTGAATGCGAAGAGCTCTGAGGCGGACTCCGGACACGCATTTCGTATGAATTCGGCGGCGGCCTTAATGAGTTCATTCCAGGCGTCGTCGGCGAAGGTGGGTATGCTTCAGATGGATGGCGATACACAGCTGTGGGAAGAGGTGATGGTAATGGGATGTCGGAGGCGGAGTAGTAGGAGGCAGGACGAGGTGATACCGACACTGCCATTTGGCGCGGTGATAATTGATGCTGCGATGGAGGATCAGGTGAAAGATAGACTTCATCTCCTCGCAGTGTCTCGTCGCTAGTGACGCCATAATGCGAGTGTTCCCCAGTAGGTTCAACATAAGGACTGTTCACTACAGAGACATCTGCATACTTCTCGGCGCTCGGAGGAGTGCCGTGTTCGCCGGGACTGGTGGTCAACGCTGGTTGATAGCCTTCTTCAAGATAGCTAGAGATTTCTGAAGGAGAGCGGACGTGCGGCTTTGAGAACATTGGCGCAGTCTCTAAGCCACCGCTGCCTTTCCTATCGCGACGGTGCTTGATTCCCAACCGATCTTTGAGGTCGCCTTTCACCCACATCTCCCGGACAATGTCGCTGTCGGAAGGTGCATA
The DNA here is from genome assembly GCA_003675405.1 of Hericium coralloides. NCBI lineage: Eukaryota > Fungi > Basidiomycota > Agaricomycetes > Russulales > Hericiaceae > Hericium > Hericium coralloides. The sequence goes on from QUOP01000140.1 coordinate 323,863, forward strand.
AGTTGAGCTGATAAATTTGATCAAGAATCGAGGCGCTGTGACCAGAAGTTAGCAGAACTCCGTTTTACTAGGTAAGAGAGCCCATACCAAGAGCAAGTGCGACGGAAAGTATGACGGTCGCCCAGAATATGATGTTTCCGTACAGAATTATAGCTTCGTCGTTGAAATCGTATGTCGGGAAGAACGAATAGATGACAATCCACAGAACCATGAACAAGGAAGAGCCGACAACGACGACCCAGGTTATGACAGTCCAGCTGTACATGTGCTAATCAGCCACGCAGAACGACAATACAAGAACATATAGGGTGGGGGATACGCACTAATGTGTATTGAGACCAACGAAGATATTTGCGGCGAAGATCGCAGCCACAGATACTGTGGTACCAAAATCTGATAAGGAGTCTATGCCTCTTCCGTCCCACGAAATAGCCTCGCCGATAGTCCACACGAAATAAGGGACGAAGTATACCACAAGGGACTGGTACAGGCCGTCAAGCATGTACGACCAGAACTTGCTGCGGGTGTATTCGAGGCCACGGATGCCACGGATATAAAGTTCAGGGAAAGCCATAGCTGCCTTAGCGTTGATATCCTGGTCGAAAGCTAATGTGGGATCAATGAAGAGATCATAATACACGAGAACGGATACCATGCACCCACCTCCAAGCGCAATGACAGGTAGAGAAGTGAACGCCAGGTTGTACAGCAGAATGAAAGTATACTCATAAAGATATGTGGCATCAAAGCTAGAGCTTCATGAGACGCATGTCGGCAGGAGAAAGATGATGACGAACCTGTTCCAAGGCAAGAACCAGAACATCGCAAACGTCCAGATAACGTTCTGCGACTCTAATCAGCGACGCGTCCTACTCTCTACCGGTATGTACACACCTTGTAGAAGAAGTTACTGTGCATGTCTGCTATACGTCGGTACGACCATCGACCGTGAACGAGCAGCAGTCGGGTCAAAAATCGGAATTGGCCAAACGCATAGTCTGCCGACATGGCAGCTTGAGATCCCTCGTGTCCGAACAGACCACAGCCGATGTTCGCTTCCTGGATCATAGCGACGTCATTTGCGCCATCGCCAATGGCGAGTGTCATGGCATTCCGTCCTTCTTTGACCAGCTTCACAGTGAGGGCCTTCTGCGCCGGGGAAACACGACAGCAGACGACGGTCTCGCACTGGGTACCGAGATTCAGGAAAAGTGTCTTCAGTTCTAGCGATAGCGCATGACGGAGTGTATCGCCGTCAATGACTACAGCAAAGGACGCTTTGGCGTTGGGCAGGAAACCACGTTTCCGCGGATCCCATGACGGCGGGCCAAGGACTGACGCAATTTTGTTCAGTCCCGCTTCGATCTGAGTGCGTGCGGCATCGACGGTCTCCGCGGATAAGATCATGACGTCCATGTCTGTCTTCAGAAGATTACAACTGAAGGCTGATGAAGGAATTAGGATGGCCACAAGGGAATGGACGCAGAAGTGAGAACACGCACCAATCTCGATAGCAGTCTGAACCTTGTCGCCTGTCAGGATCCATAGCTTTATACCAGCCTTGTGTAGAGTCTCAATTGCATCGGGTACGCCGTCCTGAAGCTTGTCTTCCAGAGCAGTCGCGCCCAAGATGTGCAACGAATGCTCGACCAGCGCATTGGCCTTGTCGATCTCCTCGTCGCGATTCTCGACTGCAGACGTCGCGGCATCGTACACACGAGACCATTGGAGGTAATCCTCCTCGGTCAGATAACGATACGCGATGCACAGCGTGCGCAATCCGCCATTCGCGTACATCTTCATGTCCTTCATGGTCTTCGCCTTGAGCGCGGGATCACCGTCCTTCGCGAGGCGCTCGTAGATGACGCTGTCCGCGCCCTTGCAGTACAGAATGATCTTGCCCTGGGGCGTGCGCGCGAGAACGCTCATGCGCTTACGCGTGCTGTTGAACTCGAGCACCTTGAGCGGGACGTACCGCTCCGCCTGGCCCATGACCTCGATCTCGATGTACTCCTTCGTCTTGTTGACGAACGGGAAGCCGACATCGCGCGCAGCTGCGACGAGCGCGGACTCGTCGGGCGACTCCGCCTTGTACTCGAGCAGGAATGGTTTCGTATTCGGCTCGGGTTTGGCAGCGAGCACGGTGTGGCAGACAGCGAGCGCGCGGAAGAACGCGATGATGTGTCCGCGCTGCTCCGATGTGCGATCGGCCATGTCCTCCGCGAGTTGGGGTGCGACAATCGTGAGGTTGTCTGGTTGAATGAAGCGATTCTTGAAAGTGCGGCTCATAGTCTGCAGCATCTCAGATTTCATCAGCGACATCTTGCGCGCGTGCTCATCTGCATCGAGCAGATCGGTGCGACCTTCGCGCCGCGCGGCGCCGCGCTGAGCCTCAGTGATAGACTCGCCGTAGGATACGCCGTGGATAGAGCATTTTTGGAACTCCATGACGTTCTGCGTGAGCGTGCCAGTCTTGTCCGAGAAGATATACTCGATCTGGCCGAGATCGTCGGAAATATTCCACGTCTTGGGGATGCACGTCGTGTCGAAGGGCTTGTAGTACATGTCTAGGTCCTGTGAAATGAAGAACGCCTGGATTGTCTTGACGATCTCGATGGAAATGTAAAGCGAAATGGGCACGATGTTCTGGAAGGCGATGAGAGATGATCTGCAAACAATGATTATCAGTGAAGATGGTAGGCAGGCATGAACGGGTCGTCGTACGCAAAAGTGACCAACGCGTTGAGGACGGATGAACTGCTGGGCTCGGCGCCGTCCTCGAAGATGGAAGCACTTGTAGCAGAGCGCGAATCGAAGATGCCGTTCACAATAGCAGTGACTAAACACATGATTATTAGGATGACAAAGTTGACGACGACGTTGAAGTTCGTCTCCTTCTCAATCTTGGAGCGTTTTGAGGGAGTCGCGCCACCGTTTAGCATGATCTTCGTGTCAGAGCCAGTGAAGACTACCAGACCAATAATCCACGCCGTGTTCCGAATCGAGCAGCCACGAAGGAGCATCTCGTTGATCGTGACGGACTCCTGCTTCTTTTCTCCAGTAAATGGCTCGATGTATCGCAGCACACCGTTGTAACTATACAGATTTGGGTGCGGCGGCTCTGAGTCCAGAATGAATGCGGACCGGTCGATATCCTCCTCGGAGGTGATCTGCGTCGTTGCAAGGCAAGACTTGCGGGGCTTCAGGTTCGTCTCGCCGTCCAGGTTCTTCGTCTCAAGGTAGCACACGCCATCAGGGTCTGAAGTCGAGAGAACGACGATGTCCGCGGGCACCTGCTCGTTGTCCTTGAGCAGCACGATATCGCCGACCTCGAGCTTCTTCCACAGCGTGCGCTCCCAGCGAGCAGAGCCAGTGATGCGTTTCTGCCAGTTGACGACGCCGGATGCTTGCGGCGTCAACGTGTTCGAGGCACTGAATGAACCCATGCCTGTACCGGAGTACGGGGTGCCGTTCATCGCCTGTTGAATGCCGCCCACGAGCGAGGCCTGCGACGGTTCCGGTGGATAGATATGTTCATCGATGCTGTGGATATCTTCGAGGCGCCGGCCGCCTGCGCCGTAAGGCCCGTCGAAGCTGAAACTGCTATTGGAAACGATGTCCCCGCGACTCATGCTGATGCGCTCGCCGTCGCCACGGCTGAGGATGATGCGCATGCCCTCGTTCGCCTCGCGCTCGCGGAGGCGACGCACGCCCTTCGTGACGTGCCCGGGCTGGTTCAGGCGCATGAGCTTCTCGAACCAGGTGCGCGAATCTGTCGGCTGATTCACGTTGCGCCAGTTGCCAAGCTTCGTAGATGCGGATGTATTGACCTCCTCGTCTAGGGTTGCGCGACGATAATCTTCGATTGCATCTTTGATAGCAGTAATGCAGAGAATAAACACCAGGGGCAGCATAGCAGTCTGTGGGGCAGCAGCACCGAAGATGGGGAATACTTGGGCGGTGTTAGGAAAGATATACGCCTCGACTAACTCAAGCACTCACCTGAAAGAATGACGGTGACAAGGAAGTAAAGATTAGCAACACTAACCGATACACTACGTCAGTATGCTGCAGTATCGGGAACCAATGATGCGTACCGGCGAAATTGCTCGTACAGGTTCTTGGGTATGAATGTGATGATGGTATACTCTGCTCACTGTGAGGATAATTACGGAAGATAGAAAGATTATGACTTACTGCTTGTCCGCACTTTATTCCTGGGATAGCGCACAATGGGCTCCCCAGCCTTATCGACCTCTACTGCGGTCAACGGGGTATTGACATAGACGTTCCTCCGCTCGCCCACCACCTGCGTTGACGGCTTCGCCTGCTCCTGCCGCTCCTGCTGCTTCTCCTTCCCACTGCTACCCGGCCGCCTGCCCTTGAAGAAGGAGCGCTTGTGCCTCAGCGACTTCCTCCGCTCGGCACGCTGCTCTGAGCGGATGGACTCCGCGATAGTGGCTGCAGCGCTGCGCACGGTACGCAAGCGCAGATCCGGGTCGACGTTCGCATCGTAATCCTCGTTCTCGAGGTCGTCGGGGTGCCGACGCTTGAAGAACGACATGCGTCAGAGATGTGATGGCCGTCCCGGGCGCGCGTCTGGTGAAATTTGAACGGGGTAACGTGCTGACCAGCAGAGCTGTAGTCTAATAAATAACGAACGACGTGGAGAAGTCGTAGGAGGGGCGTCGCGGATATGGGGAATGGCGGCAAGACGAAAGAGACGGCGACGAGATCACTGCCTCTAGCACAAGCCTTGGGCTTGGTCAGTTCCAGATACTCTCGGCACCCAAGATTCGTTAGTGACCAACAGCGCGTCCCCGACCACTCTCGCTTATTCTTTAGGCCGTGGCAGTGCGTAGATGGGGGTTTCCCGGAGACTGATGAACATGTGAGCGTTCACATCAGCATCGAAGTGCTCGACTTGTAGGCCGTTGCACGATTTACAACGCATTTTAAAATTTATACACAGTCCTTTTCATCTGGGAAAGCATCCCTGTAATGTTATGAGGCGTGCAGAAGCGTTCTGATTCCTTAAGAATTGGTTTTCTCGAAGCTACAATGTACGGGTAGTGGCGGCTGAGCGTTGCTCTTTCCTAGTAAGGTATCAAATTTGGGACTCAGTTACAATTTTCTCGAAATTTGTTGGTATAGTTCAAACTCAGTCAATACTCGCTCAGGAATATAGATCAATCGACCACCACCAACGTTATTGCTGAATAGCGGGCACACAGCCAAAACCTCACAACGACCTCATGTTCAGTCAGTTTTGCGCATGCATGTTGAGTGCACGATGGCACTGAAGGGCAAGTACTCATTAGGTAGGCACGGGAGTGTCCCGGGTCTATCCCAGGTCACCATCATCAAATCATCGCAGTCGTTCCCATCACCTTCAGTTTCAGCGCTGGGCGCACGTATGGCCCACCTTAGCTGTCCGACTGCCCTTTCATCGTCTCCGTAAGGTCACACAGCGTCAAGAAACGGTCTGTGCATCATTCCGCAGCGCTCACCCATTTTTTTTTCTCTGTATTACCAGTTGTTGAAACGCGAATGCAGCCCTGGACTTGCCAAGCTGGCCAAGCCGTGGGCGGGCAAGCGTACCTGAGGTACGTGTACTCAATCTCGCTGTGCTCTCGTACTCTAGCTGCTGGTAAAGAAAAGACCGTGCTTGCATGGTGGATAGATGCCGAACGCGTTCGCCGGCAGCTGCTGCGAGTGGGAAAACCCAGGACCATTACCGGCGTTTAGTGACACCGCGGCGATGCCGACCGTCTTCGCAGCTTACGCTTTCGGTATCCGTATTCACCCCCGAGTATGTCCTCGTCGTCAAACGTCACCTTAGATCTAATGATAGTCCCAGTCTCGTTGTTATGGGGAGCCAGATGGTTCTTCTAGGACCTACTTAGCAATGGATGTCGTGGTGTCACCTCACCGGCAAACCCGCCCGTCTGCCCAGAGAGGAATCAAAATGGACGGAAGTGGGCGCACAGATGAGTCCAAGAAGGATGGACGCAGCCCAACTCCGTCAGACGGATCACCCCGCATCACGTTGACTGTTGCTGCCCATTTGGGTTTTAAGCATTCTGAATTCCCATGTTCGCAGTGCTGATCATGGTCGAAACTCGAAAGCTCAGCGAAGACCGCCATTGCCAAGGGATTATCCTGCACGGACGCAACAGTACAGCTGGCTGTTGGGACCTGAGTGACAGTGCGGCATTAAAGGGTCTCTATCTGCCCTATGTGGTTCTACTTCGCACGCCAATCCCGAGGCGCAACGGTGTGTTCGAGCTTCTACTGCGGGTCTGGGAGAGCAAGCAGCACCTGTGAGACTTCATGTCTATCCCTCGTTCGTCCGCTTCGCGCTATCTTCGGTACGGCCTTCGATCGCTAGCCCTATTCACATGGCATTTACAGGTCACCAGAAACTCGAGATAAATTCCCGCTGGGCGCTGGATGTTTCTAGACTTGCCACGTCCACTTCAAGTCTGAGCATCTCTGCGAAGCCTAAATGGTGCCGGCAGCCCGCGGATGGCCAGCCTTTTGGCCATATTCTTATCTAACAGACTTCCCCGCTACAAGTGCTTCTAGGCTCTCAGCGTTCCGCGGTCAGTGTCGCTGCCTGATACGCTCGCCGCCTGGCATTCCGCGCAACTTCCGTATCCCATTGAGTTGTACATGTATTATAGAGATTCGCTCGATCACAGCAGCGTGACCCCCTCGTGCATTGAATGGATACATGCGTCCCACGGTGTAATCTATCCATGATGGGGTCAACCAGAATACATCAGCGGCGGTAGAGCTCTGAGCTTAATCTGTGCGGCTTTCTCCTACATTTCCATCGATAATCATCTGAACACCGCACCCACCGAGATTCTCTGTATCAAACAATAGGGTAGTACACACCCCGTGTTTAAGTCCTGTTTAACAGCTTATTTGAGTCCTATTTGACTGCCTGTTTGACTCGCGGCACGACGCGGCAGAGGCTGTCTGACTTTCAAAGTGTGTCCATTTTGGGCTCGGGATCTTGGGTGCCGGTCTGCGCCGATTCGCCGATCCTTCGGCTCGACGTCGCATCGTGTTGTGCACTGTCACTGTTGACCCCATAGGCATCCAAATGATAAGGTGGATTCCAGGGATTAACCTCAGAACCCTATTTTTGTTACTCGGGGAAGGTTTACGAGCAGAAAACTGAGCTAGATCATGCCTGACGACATCAAAAACAGCAAGTAACCCTAACCCGACATTTGAAGTTGATAGCTGACCTTACTTGTGCCTTATAAGTATACTGCATGCCCGCTTACACGTCTTGCTGCATAGTGGAGAATTATTTTTCAAAATCCAGGCGGTGCCTATATGATTGACACTAACCGTCGACAGGATGCAATGCAATGCCATGCCGGGTGAGTTTGAACAAGTTGACGCGTAGAACCTTCTTCGGCGACTCGGCACAGATCGGGATTCAAGATCCCGAGCCCAAAATGGACACACTTTGAAAGTCAGACAGCCTCTGCCGCGTCGTGCCGCGAGTCAAACAGGCAGTCAAATAGGACTCAAATAAGCTGTTAAACAGGACTTAAACACGGGGTGTGTACTACCCTATTAATGTTACACAGGAAAAGAAGTGATTTGCGGCAGCAATATGTGCGCCATCATCAATCCAGGAGGCACGACGACACCACGACATCGCCTGGGAAGCGCGTTTATGTTCTCAAAACAGCATTGATGACCCAAACCCGCACGCCCGGATAGGACATGGGCAGCAATGCGGCAATCCCCCATATCAAACACCGCCCCGGAACAGAGATGGAATCCGCGAGCGACGTCGGATAGGACAACTGGTACCGAATGGAAGTTCCTGCGCGATCGAAGACACCCAGCGCGCTGACGCCGTACGAGGCATAAGTACGAGCGCAGCGGCTAGAGGGCACGCCTGTGCCCAGTGCCCAGTCCCTTCCTCGCCGCGATGGACTCCACGGACAACTCGCCCTCGCCCTCGCCACCCCAGTCCATCCACGAGCCGTCCATCCATGAGCTGCAGGACGACCTCGTCTCCGATGCCACACGGTCCGCAGAGGCAGCGCTGCCCCCGGGCGCGGCGTCCGCGCTCCAGACTGGTTCTGCCCTCCTGGACCCAGACGGCACGGGGAAGCTACAGGTTCCGAACATCGAGGGGCTGAAAGATGACCTCGTCGCGGACGCCAAGCGGTCTGCGCAGGCGGCGCTGCCCCCAGGAGCGGCATCCGCGCTCCAGACGGGCGCTGGTATACTGGACGCAGCTAATGAGGGAAAACTGCAGATTCCGTCCATCGAGGGGTTGAAGGACGGGCTCGTCGCTGACGCCAAGCGGTCTGCGCAGGCGGCGCTGCCCCCAGGAGCGGTATCCGCGCTCCAGACGGGCGCTGGTATACTGGACGCAGCTAATGAGGGAAAGCTGCAGATTCCGTCCATCGAGGGGCTGAAGGACGGGCTCGTCGCCGACGCCAAACAGTCCGTCCAAGCGGCACTACCCACGGACGCGGTATCTGCGCTGCAGGTGGGCGCCGCCATCCTTGACCCAACCAACGCGGGGGCCGATAAAGCGGGCGCGCCGCACGCTGCCGCAGCCGGTGCGCATGCCCCCGCCAAACAGGCCTCGGCGCATGCCCCAGGCAAGACCGCCCCGGCGCACGCACCAGGCAAGGCCGCCCCGGAGCACGCAGCAGGCAAGACGGCCTCGGCGCATGCACCAGCAAAAACTGCGTCCGCGAATGCACCCGCGAAAGCCGTGTCCGCGCACGCACCAGCACCAGCGAAGCAGGTCTCCGCGCACGGCGCATCGGAGAAGAAACCAGCGCCCGCATCGGAGAAAGCTACGGTGCACGAGAAAGGATCCGCCGCCGCCGCCGCCCGTCCAGGCCCGCACCCCATGCAGGGCACCGTGGGCAGCCGGCTGCGCAGCCAGTACTCGGACATGATGAAAGCACAGCGCCTCATCCCGCGCTGGCACGCGTACATCATCCACTTCTTCACCTGGATCGCGCTCGCGGGCTTCGGCCTGGCGTCGGGCACGTTCGACGACAACAGCTCCGCCTTTGGCGCCGATCTGAGTTCGGCCTCTGGCGAGGCGAGTGATCAGCTGCAGAGCCAGTTGGGAGGGCACTTTGGCGACGCATCGAATCTGGTGCTGTGAGTCGTGCAGGCTCGAATGGGGTGTGTGGTCGCTGACCATAACCACCTGCCAGGTTCGTCATCTCGTTCGGGTGCACGGCCATCGGTGTCGCTGGTATGTTGTATTACTGGTGGAAACGGCGCACGAACTACCTCTGGCTCACCAACCGCATCTTCGTGTACGTTCCCTGTACCTCTGGCGCATCATGGCCGCTGAAACAATGATCCACGCAGCCCCGGGTTTTCGAATGGCCTCGCGGGCGCGATCACGACGATTTCGAGCGTCTTCGGCGCACAGAACGGCCACTTCACCACCGGGTCGATATGCGCGCTCGCCGCGTCCGGCTCGCTCTGCGTCATCTGCGGCGGGCTCTCGCTCGTCTATGGCGGATGGAAGACGACGATGATGCGGCGCGAGCATGAGCGCATGGTCGCCGCGCGTAAGTCAACCACGGCCAAGGTCGCCCCTAGCTCCAAGACGACGGGCAGCACGACTGCGCACAAAGGCAACGCCACCGCGGCAAAGGGAAAGCCCAAGCCGAAGAAGCAAGGCGGCTGGTTCTCGCGAGTGGCGACCATGGAGGCGCGGGCGGAACACTTGGAGAACAAGGCAGAGCACATGGAGGCCCAGGCGCAAGGCCTGCGGCAGGATGCGCTAGGGATGGAAGCAACGGCTCTCGGCCTCGAGGGCGAAGCGGCCAGCTTGCAGGGCGAGGCAGACGACATCCGTGACGAGCTCAGCGACCTTGAGGAGGACTCACTCGATGTAATTGACTTGGTCTGATTCTCTTTATCTTTTCTTGTCGCCCTGTTCTTGCTTTATGCCGTCATACATGACCTAATGTTTTCTGTCTTCTTGCTTTTCTTTCGAGCTGTAGTATTAAGTATATGATCTAACGGTTTCTCCTGGTAATGTCATAGGGATTATAGCATAGACTCATTCATACGCTGCATTCAGAAATTTGAGGAGATCTTGTCGGTTCGCCTCCCTCTCCTGATCCGCCGCATCCATCTCGACCTTCAGTTTGATCTGGCGTTATGTCAATATGTGCGATAGAGCGTCTCAACAGTAGACCTTCACCTTCTTCCCGGTGATGGCGCTCCTGCGTTCGTCCTTCTCTGCCTTCCGATGCTTATCTTTATGCTTCTTGTGCTTGCTCTTGTCACGCTTCTTGCTTTTGCTCTTCCGATCGTCGCGGCCACGGCTTGAGCTGCGCGATCTCGACCGAGAATCGTGACGACGGCGTTTGCTGCGTGGAGACCTTGAATGCGAACGAGACGAGCTAGACGAGGACACAGAGCGCCGTCTCGAGGAACGATGCCCCTTGCGAGTGTCCAGAGACCTGGATGGATACCGGGGTGATGGAGACCTCGATCTTCGAGAGCTCCCACCCGCATGGTGCTGTAGAGAGAATGCATGAAATCAGACGGCGCCTGACAGCAGGGAAAGACAAATTACCGGGCTGCGAGATCTGTGCCTCTTCCTGGCTTCCCTGTCGTAAGTGTGTGGCTCCTGTGCCCGGGAATTGATGAAGCACAGAGCATCAGACGCAGAAACAAACTCACATGTCGGCGGTGATAACTTTTATGGTCATCATTGTACCGCTGCGAGGTTCCAGAAGATTTATCACGGCGATGTCGAGAGGCGCGTGAGCCATGTGCATCAGTAGAGTGATATCTTTCACGACGGTGGGTGTCGCGAGAGTCGTCTCTGTAGCTGCGATGCTCCCGGTCTTTCTCATAAGTCGAGCGACGACGATTGTCCCTGGATTCTTCGCGCAAGAATGGCATCAAGCGCAGGAAATTCCATGTCGCATCGAGCCGGTCGTAGTTCGCCGTGAGAGACATTCCGCCCCCATCGTCACCATGATGTCAGTGTTCGGTCGTCGTGTGTTTTTAATTGTGTAGTGAGCGGGAGCAGGAGAAATCCAGAAATTAGACGATTGCTTGTTTGGACGCGGGGCGATGACGCTCACCAGCCTCTCGCTCTACCTCCCTCCCTACAGTTTCGTGATCACGATGGCGGGAGCGCCCCCGGTCGTGAGACTTGCATTCTCTATCTTCTGAGTGATGTCTGCGGCTCATCTTTGCAAGAAGGAGCACGTTGACTGGAAGTTGTGGTGACGATGGTACGACGGCGCCAGCCTCGTCGACGGCAGGGTGTCGCTAGCGGTCGCTGAGTTTCAATATGATCGCCCTTTGCCGAAGCAGCCCTGGCCCGGGTTCATCGCAGCCAGTGACTTGACTTCGAACTTCAAGTTATCTGGTCAACCATCAGCAAAAGTGCAGAATCTCGGTATGGTCATATCTGAGCTTGTAAGGTCCGTAAGGTCCATAAGGCTCACCTTGGAAAAGGGACTTTGACAAGGTCCTACAAAGCATGGGTTTTTCTGACAAGAATTCACCAAAATTACGAACTCCACAAGATCTTGTCGGCCTTATCAGCCCCGGTAAGAAAAGGCTGCCTTACCAGACCTTATCATCACAGACCACGGCACATTGCTTCAAAATATATATATTGAGGACTTCTAGATATAGTACAGAAGGATGTGTACTATGTAAGACTATACCTGTCGTATGAACGCGCCCGGGCCGCAGACAAGATTGAGTACAAGTCGTCTTACTGCAGAACTCGCACCTACCTCTGAGAAAGCGAAAAAGAACCACGCTGCGGAACGAGAAAGAACCAATCGCGCACGTCCCGACCCAGTTGCAGGCGTGCACTATGAATAGGTTGCCGGTTTGTGCGTTCGCGAGAGCTGCAGTGCAGCTAGTCGATACCGCGCGCTTTCCGCTAAGGCTGCACTTACAAGGCGCCAGCAAGTTCTCTCGTAGTCACATGTTCGCTCCGTCAGGCAAGGCCGCTAAGTCTGACATCATTTCCATAGATGCTACAGGCGAATACACTTGTCAGCTAGTATGTGGGATGCCGGCTACTGATGGGTGACTAGAAGACGCACCAAATAATCACTGCATGCAATGCATCTATCTCGTAGACAGCCAATACCTGTATATCACCTCAATGTGAAACAACACTTATGTGCATGGGAAAAAAATCGATACATACGTGCAGCAGCTAGGAAGTTCCAGCAGCCTCGGCGGATAATGTTTTACGCACGAACGGCAAGGGAACAGAGTCCGGTGGAGCCCGCAATGCTACCCGGTGCGCATCACCTTAGAGACATGGCGAATTTCGAGTTGTGGTGTGCAGCATCCTTGGGAGGATGGGCTGAAGGCTCGGGCTGACGCGCGACCAGCCGCCTCCTAGCGCGCGGCTAAGTCCCGTCTAGAGCTCTTGGACTTACTGTTGAGTTTTGCAGAGTCCAGGCGCGGGCGACATGGATCTGCTGTTGGTGCCGAGCCATTCCAGATTCATGACGCTACCCAACAGGATGAGCGTCATTCTGGTAGGGCTGAAGTCTTGTCAATGATCCCGGAGACGTGTTACAGAAATCCGCGCCGTGCATGGAACGGTACGTACGGGGATATTGAGACATCGCCAGGTGAGGGCGTATCGTCAGGGATGTCGCCTCCGGCACCGTGCTGACGCGTACCAGAGAGCGTCGAGTATATGCGCGGCACCGGAAATGTGGGCTTGGAGCTATATGATACCTGGTGGCACAGGGTGACAGATGGCGGAGAAGAGCCGCGCTCAAGCCGCACATGCGAACCCATTCTCACTCAGAGGTAACATAGGCACATTTATACGGCTCAATCCACGAGATCCTGGACTGGAACAGGTTGAGGCCTATCACGTGGCCAGACGATGGCAGCGTCATGAGCATCGGCAACCTAGACACGCAGTGGATCCAGTCCATGCCCAGATGTTAGTAATGGGTCTCTGTTTGCCATATGATGCGCATATATGCGCATATATGCACCGAGTATGATAACGCACCTAAGGTTTGCGTTGATGCATCGCGCTGGAATGAAAACGTGATAGTGATGGTGGCGAGCTTCTACTGTATTCCACCAGAGAAGAGAAGCAAAACATGGGGCTGTGATGGAGAATTAGGGAGCGGAGGGGTGAGGAGAAATCTGGGGAAAGGGAGAAGGAGCGGGAGACCATGATGGTGGAAGGAGAGAGACGTTTGCGCTGAGTGGAGGCGTTCGCGCCCGAAAGACGCGGCACGATCACGTGATTCTTGAAGAAAAATCCGGCGTCAAGCTGAAGTCATTTCAATTCCCTTCAAAACGGTGCGCCCCCCCCTGGAGTTTTGTCATGCTCAGAGAGCAGCTTCATCACCATGCCGAGCGGCGGATGGATGTCCAGAAAGTAGCTCGTTGGCTACTCCCGTCGTGTTAAGACTTCATGAAGCTTCGTGCATCACGCCCGGAGGGAAGGTAACGTGCGGGGCGGCATCAATGCCCAGTGCCTCACGTCGCAGAGGGAGGGAGAGGCGTCGTCGATGGCACGCTGCAACATGCATAATTCGAGCAGCAGGTGGTAGTTATGCAGCCAGATGATCATCACGAAAGTAACCGGTCAAGCATCTCACAAGGTCTCACAAGGTCATATATGGTTTCGGCAGGAAAGAGCAGATTCTTGCAAGCGTGAAGCGGACACACGATGGAAATGGTCTTGAAATACGACGTAGCTCCTCTTCTAGACAATGGCATACAAGGGCGATGAACGAGCTGCTTGACGAAGGTCAGAACGAGATGAAGAGCGATGACGTCAGACATGTCAAAATAATGCCAGGTCCGGACGGCCGGTCCCGGCCAGGTCCGTAAGGCCGAATCTGGTTTCTGCACTTTTGCTGATGACACCCATGAGCTGAAGCCTTTGTCGCTACGGTGCGAATCGTGGATGAATTGGACTATATTATGTGAATGCTGAATGTTTACCGATCCAGGCCATGCCACAGGGCGTCTCACAAACACACCATGTCCACCCCGGCGACCTGCCGTACTCCACGCCCGTCCTGCGCTCGGCGTCCCCGAGCGGCTCGATCAACACCGAGTACGGCCCCGACGAGACGAGCCAGGCCGACCTCGAGCTGACGCCGGAGGAGTTCGCGCAGAAGGTCGAGGCGGACCTGCGCATCCACGAGCAGCGCGAGCAGGAGATACGCGCGGAGAGCAAGCCGCTGCTGATGCCCAAGCCAAAGAGCGCCGCGGAAGAGAAAGGTACGCCCACACGCGTCGCATTGAGGGTCTCTGCTGATCTTGATACCGTGCGTAGCACTCTTCGAGCAGGTCATGCGGTCCCTGCGTTGGCACGTGCAGCAGCTCGAGGACGACGCGATCCTCGAGAACCTCATGCTGCGCGGCTCCCAGGTCGCGCTCGACCCCACCCCATCCTCGAACGATGTCGACGTGATCATGCAGAGCATGATTGGAAACCCAAGCACGGGCATGGCATCCATGCAAGTCGACCATACCCCGAATTCCGGATCGCCGATATCGCAGGAGGCAGGGCACCCTCGGTGGCCTCCCAGGCCACTACACGAGGTGCTTGGGAAAAGTAAATACGGGTGACGTGTATGTATTGGCATTGTACAATATCTTTCATGTATCCGCGACGAGCGCGAAGAGTAGTGTATCGCAAGCAGATCAGAGGTCACTGGAGATTTGGGCTACGATTGACTTATGACGGACCTACTTCTTGCAAAGTTGAGCGCACTACAAAAACGTGACTTACAAACAAGCCAGGATACCTTATCCAAATGCGTGTAGCGGACGTAGATTGTCATTACAAAAATTACATTCGACCGTCTTGTCCGCCATGACAAGGCCAAAGAAAGCCATGTCGAGGCACCGTCGCGTATCCCGCCGAAAACGGGAGACGCAACGAGTGCATAGAACAGGAGCTGCCCATCGTCCCGCCGAACACGGCGAGCCACATAGCAAGAAGGCGTCCGAACAAAGGAAGAGAGCGCCGGTCATCCTGTCGATCACGACACGAAGCCAGCGAGGGAGGTGTCGTGGCTGTCCCGCCAGACATGACGAGAACACCACGAGCCCACGGAGAGAGGAAGGAGGCGAGGGAGGGAGGGGAGAAAGGAAGGGGGGCGCGCATCGCTGGTTGTCTCGCCAACGACGAGGGTACACCGAGCAAAGGAAAGATGTGGGGGGAAGAACATAGGGTTATGCGGGAGGGAGGATGGGGTCAAAAGTGGTCTGCGAAGGAAGAGGACGGATGAGGCATGTCGTGGGGATTCAGGGTTCAGCTGAGGGTGGATCTTAAGCGAGGGTAAGAGTCAATGAGAAAGCGTATTGGGCGAAGGAAATGGCACGGGACTTACCGGGGTGATACGGGCTGGTGTAGATGGAGGTCGAAAAGTGGGAATATGTGGAGAAGGGAGAGAGATAGAGGGAAATGGACGGGTTGGTGGCGAGAAGGGCGGGAAGAGATAGTGTGCGAAGAGGGAAGGAAGAAAATTAGGCGGAGGGGGAGGGAGGTTATAGATATAGAAGCCCAGAAAGCCAGCCCACGGAACCAAGGCCAGCGAGCGAGCAGGAATTGATCACAGATAAGGCAAACAAACGTGCAATACGAAGCAAGTGCAAGAGCGAACTCAGTGAGAACGCGTACGAGGCCAGATGGGGGCCGACCAGACGGATTTGTGCAAGAGACGAGACCAGATAAGCAGATAGATGTGCAAAAGCGAACAGGTGCAATGCCAAGGGACACGGCAGCTGCAGAGCGGTAGTCTCTGCGGGAATAGATGCGAGCAAGAACTGTATTTTGTCTTTTGCGATTTTTTTGTGACTTTGACGATTTTCTTGAGATTGAGGAAAGATACTTTGAGATGCTTTGAGATGCAGATAGAAGAAGGGAGAAAGAGTATGTTGCCTAGACACGGATTTTCCTCGCCCAGCGATGCAAGTTGGCGAACGGCTTGCGAGATGCGGGCAAGGGGCCAGGCGACGGCAAGAGAGGAATCTGTGCAATCTTGGGAAAGTCGAAACAAAAGAGAGAGCTGGACCTAGAATCCGAGGTAGAAGAAGACGAAGGGGCACCGCTTGAGGGCCGGCGAAGAGAACCAGAGGAGAGGCTCGGCGACATTGCAGCAAAGGCGGCGGAGAACTTGCGAAATTCAAAGAGGTAGCGTGGAAACTGCGACACAGCAGGCTCCGGTAGACGATCATGGGGAGCATGCGCAGAGCTGACGGCAGAAGAGACAGAAGCAGCTCCAGTACCTGAGGACTTTGCAGAAGAGGGCTTGACAGGCGAGCTGTTGGCGAAGAGTTCGGACTGGAAGGTATAGCGCGGGAAGGGGTCAGGGACGACCGGTTCCGCAGAGGCAATCTTGAAGCAGCCATCGTCCCGCTCGGCGCTGCCCAGCGCAGACAGAACAGCAGCCTTATTGGGAGCCCAAGGCGGCGTGATTTCCCCCCGGGCGAGTCTCTCCCAGTCGCTACCAAGACATAAGCTCAAAGAACAGACAAGAATAGGCAAACTCACATCTTCTGGAAGAACTGGTGATCTTTTATCGTGCTTGGGGCAAGGCGATCTGCAGGATTCTTCCACAATAGCTGGATGATGAACACTTGCACCCAGAGCTCGGCGTGATCACGGGCCTGGAAAGTCACCTCGTCGCGCGCGACGCTCCGATAGACCTCTTCGAGGTCTGCAGAGTCCTTGAAGAGCGTGCGGCCCGTCGCCATCTCGTACACGACGACGCCCAGCGCCCAAAAGTCAACTTCGCAGCCGTACGGCTTTCCCTCGAAGACCTCGGGCGCGCTGTAGACTGGGGTGCCGTGGCGCCAGGGCGCAAGGCATGGCTTCGCGGCCGGGTCCAGAGATGTGCTGGGACGACGCGCGCGGGACAGTGCAGCCCAGAACGGATGCGGCTTGCGCTGCGTGCCGCTCGGGATGGCCTTTTCGGCTTGTTTGGATCTGCCAAAGCCGCACACGCGGATATGGCCCATGGCATCAAAGAGCAGGTTCTCCGGCTTGATGTCGCAGTGGACGATGCCCTTGCTGTGGATGAATTCCAGTGCAAGTACCTGAGCCGGAAAATGACTATAAGTATGTAGAAGACGGGTATAGTGGGATCTCAAGAATCTTACGATCTGCGCCGCGTAGAAGGTCACGCGTTCCGTCTGGAACTTTCTGCATCTTTGCAATTCTGTCCGCATGTCACCGCCGACCATGAAAGGCTGAAGAAAATTCATCAGCACTCTGACCGACTCAGGAAGTCTCATGCAAGACTCACCATGACGAGGAAGAAATTCTCTTGGTCATGGAAGCTGGCCTCGAGTCCGACTACGTTGGGATGGCCGCGCACCTTGCGGAGCATGCGCTGCTCTCGGACCATCAGGCCAGTGGCGTCCGCGTCGAGGAATTGCTTCTGCATCTTCTTGAGAGCGAAGAGCCTCTGAGTCGCCTGGTGCTTGACAAGGTAGACATTTCGGCTTGTACCATGGCCGAGCTTCTTGATGGCGCTGAAGTCTTGTAGATCGACTTTGGGAGGGGAGGGGAGCGCAAGAGGTTCCGCGATGGCGGCTGCCTGAGGCTTGGGAGGAATGAACAAGGCGAGAGCAGGAGACGAAGAGTCCTCAGCAGCGGCTGACGAAGGCTGACCATACTGGAGAGGTGGAGCATGGGGAAGAGCTTTGGAGAATCGGACGAAATCCATAGGATCGTCAAAGTGCTAAGATTGAATTTGAATTAACAAACGAATAATTCTGTTAATAGCGAATGTAAAATTTACCACATGCTCGATTTCGGTGGCGCGCAGGGGAATCTTGATGCGGCGGTGGACATCGAGGAGATCAGGCTCGTGCGTAGCATCCTCAAGCGCCTGGAGATGCTTGCGTTCCTCTTCTTGATGGTCGCTGAGAGGCACCACCTTGCGCTGAGCGAAGGTCAGCCACTGTTCACTAGTCCCGAGTATGAGGCATCTCACCTCCATGACGACCTTCGAGAGCTCTTGCCGCTGGGCAGGAGGAGCTGCGTGCTGAGGCGAAGATGAAGTGAAGAAATCGTCGAATGGGAGAGCACTCACGTCGGCGATGACAGTGGCTCGTCCGCGGAGTGCACGAGCGACGCTGCCAGCTTTATTAAGAGAAGCAAAGAAACGATGCTGCAGGAACATATTGAAGAACGAGATAGCGATCGAGTAACAATATTAAAAACTTGCGACCTGAAGTACGGATGTTCGACGGCTGGGGAGAAAAACAGAAGAAGGACAGATAAGTACGTTATAATGAGTCACTCACGAACTGGACCGGAGGCTGGCGTGCAGCTTGACATCTTTGGCTAACCATGCGGCTGGCAGAATCTGGAGCGGTTTTTAGAAAGTGAGGAATAATTACATCGTGGTGATTTCTGACGTTCTCGGGTCTAGCGCGGTCAATGACACACTAGCTTGTCAAAATCATGATGGCCCAGTCGAGCCTGGTGGCAGCGGTCGAGCAGCGGCATGGCAAGTTCAACCGACGGAGCGACATGTCGGTGGCGCGACAGCTCGGATGTCTGACGCCCACGTGGCCTTGATCCGAAGGAAGCCCGGACTTCTTTCGTTGTTCTTTCAGTTTATTTTGTTGCTCATATTTTCCAGACCAGTTTCTGTATCTTCTTGCCTTCGGCGTGATCCTGGAACGTTAAAGTATGCAAGCCAAAATTTCCAGCCTTCGAATTGGCACGCCATACGTACCTGGAGCATCATAGGCAGGACGTGCATCACTTGGTCAATCTATCGCTGCCTCAACCTTTCCCCGTTGAACGTGCCATCTTCACAAGCATCTTTGTCATTCGTGTTGTACGATCTGGACCCCGGCCGCAACGGTTTTCATTCCGATGGTCAATGCGTCGATATCGATGTCCTACGATCGTGCGAACACCACTGGTAAGAAACAGTCTTGGGATCCATGATATAAGGCTTACCGCCCTCCAAATATAGCGGATAACTCAGGTGTCCAAGACTATATATAGCCAGCTCTTTCGAGTCGGCTATTGTCACCGTTAGGACTACAGAGGCGTTCGGATGTTATGGTAGAAAGAAAACATGGTATGACGATATCTGTATTACGGACGCCGTCGGTCCGCCCGGTCCGTTATTAGTGACTTTTCCTCGAGTTCGCCGCCGTGACCTCGAGAATTCGCTTGTCTTCTCATCTACCACCATGGCCCGAGGAAACCACCCAGTGGACATAACTTTCATTATCCGTGTAACATTCACGGGGATGACAAGAACCTTGATCGACCAGGCACTGCCAGGCGAACGTCCGCCCGAGGCAGTCCATTATGATCTTCTTCACGCGCTCAGTGCACTGGATAGCCTTTTCGGAAGTATACAACCGAGAAAGGACAACGTGTGGGTATCTGAAGATACTCCTGGGACTTTATATGTACAGTATGACACGCAAGAGGGAAGCGTGAGTCTTGTTTCAACTTCTTTGTGTTTTCTACGCCGGATTGGAGGATTTGCTTCGTTCATTTGTAATTGACTCCTTATTTTATTCCCACAGAAAGTGCACGTCACTATAGTCGACCTGAAGAGACGTTGCGGAGGCTCAAAGGCATTCTTTGACAACCCAATGTGCGTTGGAATAATTTACTGGGCGCATTTCCTCGGAAGCTCCGAAGTTGACCTATTTCAACCGTTTTGTAGTTCTTATCTTGCGGTGTATGTCTGATGTTTCTAGATATTATTATTCAGACTTCTTATTGACTGCCACGACCATTTTTGATAATCTAGCTATCAAATCCCAACGCATAGCTCGAACCATGATTTATACGACGACAGACTACTCTTCGCCCTCAAACGTCTTAGCCCTGTTCGCGCAGGGAATTCTACTCCAACTTATGCATCGCCTTCATTCTATCCTCCCGCCATGTCCCAGTCCACTTCGTCTTCGCTAATCAGCTACTCCGCTTTACCTGTACCTGTGCCTTTGACGGTACACTACAACTCTGCCGGTACTTCGTCGCTGCCTACTGCCCCTCCTTCCCTGCCTCTCACTCCCGCGGAAACGGCCATCAGGAATCAGAACAAGATGGCCGGCAGTAGTGGTTCTGACTCCTCTCCATCCATCACAAACCCTTGGATTTCTGCCGCCAGAAGAATTCGCGCCCAAACCTCCCCGACCTTCACAACGGCTGGAGTATTCTCTAAGGCGACGAATAGCCAAAAATTCCCAACGGGAGCTCCACTGCTCGCTATCAAAGCCCGGACCCCAGGCGAACTATCTAGCTCAAAATCGAGCGGCCGTACTGCATCCAAAAAAATTGCGTTCCCGGCAGCCCGACAGACCGACGCACACATGGCCATGTCGACTAGCGGCTCTGCAGCGTCCACCTTGGCACAGCCAATTAGTAAACGTCCCGAGCCAGCGAGACATTCCGCCGAGCCACCCACCGCTGGGAAGCAGACAGAACCAGCGGCATCAAGCATGGCAACGACGGCATCGACGCGGGGGAACCAGTTGTTCCACCTTCCTTCGGCTCTTCCTGCCGCTGGGCCGTCTGCAAAACCCGCCGCTCCGTTAGTCCCGGCGGCGGCAAAAACGCCCGCGCCAGCTCTTGAACAGCCGGCGCTTTCTCCTGCCACTGCCGGTATGCCCGCGCTATCTGGGCCTAGTCAGGACGAAAAGGCGTCGCCGATCCCGAATGAAGGCGTGCCTGTCCCTTTTCCACCTGCTCGCGCGCCTGGGGCGGTTGGGGCGACGTCTCAGGCTGCGGAAAGCACATCGGGAACGTCCGAGGCGGAGGCGCTTGCAAAAAGGAAAAGGATGCAAGCTGGTATACGGAAGATCCTGGAGGCTGAGAGGGCGAAACATAATAAAGAGCTGGATATCGTCAAGAAAAACCATGCAGAACTGTTGAAGGCAGAGCAGACGAAGCATATCCAACAATTGAAGACCACGAAGGAAGAGCACACCGAACAATTAGCCACAGTGCAGGCACAGTGTGCAGAGGAAGTTCATGCGCTTCAGGCTCACAGGGATGACCTCGAGGAAGCAATACAGAGTGCCGAGGGAGCCGTGACAACGATGAAGCAGGAGCTGGCCGACGTATCTAAGCGGGCTGAGGTGAAAATGACGGAGCTTCGGAAGGCTTATAAGAGGCAGCTGATTGAAGAGTTGGCGAAGACAAGACAGGAACTGGACCTGGCCAGGCGCGATGCGGATGCGCGAGGGAAAGAGGTGGTGGGGATGAAAAGGAAGAGCACGGAGATAGCTGGCAGGTTGGTCCGCATGCGGACGGAGGATGCGATGAGCCCCGCCTCGGTGACTACAGAGCATGACGAAGGCAATATCATTGGTATTTGCCTGTTCTATTACACATGATCATATCTCATTGTGCTTCGCAAAATAGATACAGTCTCTTCGTTGGAGACGTATATTCAAGGCATGCGGTCGACGTTGCAGTCCGAGATATCTTCCCGGCAGGCTCTTGAGCGCGAGCTTCGGATACTCAAGGATGTTGATAGGGAACACAAGGTGCCGTTCGTCGTGCCCGCCTTGTTGGAGGCCTTTGTGAGGCTGTCACAACTGGGCGATGGCGATGGGCGTGGATGAACTCCGCAAGCCCTCATCTCGAGCTATCCATGATTAATGACTTCTCTTTCCTGAATACAGCTGGCACCGTTTATTAGATGACATCTATATTCTTCGCCACTCATTGCATGATGGCTAGGTAGCGGCGTTTGCTGCATATACCGTACTAATTACCTTCGGCGGACGGCGGCGGAAGACTACGAGTGGGATTGAGTTCCAGTGGTACAGTGTTCTTGGAAGATGTTGGGGTTGGACGAAGGGGTCGGGCGCTGCGCGCTCGACTAGTATAATGCAAACAGTATAAGTTTCGTACATGATACAATTGAATAGTCGGCCTAATGACACTCGATAATTCCATTTCTCAGATAACAGGCCACATATCCAGTCCCACGTTATCTGACAGAGACAGGGACATAGTAAGCGAAGAGCGCAGACGCGTGCGGATGATGGTAACCCACCGTTTAGTTCAAGCCATCTAGAACCAGTCTCCCGTCCAGGGCTTCGTAGTGCTCGTATCCAGGCCCTGTTGAGTCCCTGTCCCATTGTATAAATCAACGAGCTGCAGCGTGCTATCATAGAGTTGCAAAGTGGCGGTGTTGTCAATCACGAATAGACGGTATGTACCGCCCTCGGTGTGTGCCTTGAGGGTGTTGCCACTGAAGGAGCCGGCGCCCTGCTTCACATCGGCTTCGGCCTGTCCGTAGACTCCGTCGATCGCGAAGTTGAGCATACCGTTCGACCCGCTGACGACGAGGGTTCCGGTTGTCGGGTCAGCGGCGATCTGTTGGACCTTTTTGATGTGCTGGACGGTGTCGGCGTCCAACGAGGGGTCCTTCAGCAGTTCGTCGAATTTGAGGGCTGGAAGAGGGATGTTGGAATTTGGGGGAGATCACGTAAATCTATGGCTTTACCTCCTGCCTTCTTGGTGGCTTTGGAATGACGGTGAGGATAGCCAATATCGCGGAAGCAGAAGACGTACGTACTAGACATTACTCTGGGGTGGGCTGTAGAATGCTGGTACCTGCGATAAAGGCAGATCGTATATGAGCTATAGAGGGTGGAAAGGGTGGACCTCTCACTCGAAGGAAAAACGAGAGCGAACTTGATCTCTGGATGGGAAGACACGAGTGACCTATATTTGTACCCTCTGAGCAGTTTACATACCACGATCATTCCAAGGCTTCAAGTAGATTGAATCGGGGACAAGACATGGTCAATAGAAATACCCGGTCTTTGATAGTAGGGGCTTTTCGACTGCCGAACCTGGATGTGAAAGAGGTCAGCATCCTGCACCTTCTTTGCACTCACATGCTGTTCCGTGCGATTTCCGTCTGCAAGATATCTTCAGATATGCCGTTTGACCTCCGAACGTTCTGTACGTACAGTGTCTTCTTCAAAGCGTACTTCCTCATCGACATCGGTGAGCCTCCTTCTGATGCATAATCTACGTAAGTAAGGAGGCAAGAACTGAGAATGTTCTGTCTTTTCGGAGCGCATGTTTAACGCCGTGCGTATGGTACTTGGAACCAGCAGGGGGACCTGATAAGGTTAGTTGCATCGGTGACTACGGCATTGTTTACCTGTGATCTGACTACAGACGTCCGTACCTTGGTCATGGCAGATCGCGCCAATCGAACATAGGAAATGCGGCACGGAATTGGGACGGAAACAATTGATGAGAATGGAGCGTAGAGTATGTGCCAATCGAGGTGGAAGAAGGCGAGGTCCGAAGGCGCAATCACGAGTGGGAAACACGTAGACAGCTCCCGACGTACGCTTGGGAAGGTCCTCTGGCTTGTAGTGCGTCGTGCATGGCTAAGAAGATCACTAAGTGAAATTGCAATCCGATATGCATGATTCGGAGCGTCTCGAAGCCCTTTTCAGCCTTCCTTGCTAGGTACGATATTTCCGCCTCATTTCCGAGTCGAATATTCTATATGTCCCGTACGTCAGTGTTCGTGACCAGTGGGGATCTCAAACTGAAACAGCATCACCTTATCTAGGTCTGTGAACTGTCTGCGTGCTCCCTCGTTACGGCGCTCCGCGTTGCGGGGATGATTAGTAGTGGGCTTCCGGGATTTTGTGAGGTGGACTTGCTTACGACGTGGCAATCTGGAAAGACATGAAGTTTCGAAAGCCGGCTCAAGCTGGATCGATAAATCGATGACGGGCGACCAACTGACCCGGCGCTCGAAGCTTCGACGCCGTCTGGGGGTATTGCACATGATCCCTACCGTTCATTGAATGCGTGTGGAGGACTGATTGTTATGAGTGAATTGAGAGGGTTTTCTTCTAGCGGTGATCGTCAATCAGATTAAGATCAAGAATGGATTCAGGGGGCGAGGTACACGTCCAAGCAAAGCAAAAGGCTAAGACAGTGCGAAGTAGTGCGAAATGTACAGGCACTAACAAAGCGAAGTAACTTTCCCAGGGAGCGATGAGACTCAGTGTCAGAAGTCGTGTTGGAGAAAGGAGCATAGGAAGTTCGTGAAGGAAATATCGCTGGTCGTCTCGCCACGGAGTAGCCAGAATGAAACTACTGATCTTCCGGTGGCCGAGAATGGCAAGGAACATAGCAAGCGACGGGGGGAGGAGGTTAGTGAGCATCCATCAAAGATGGGCCACACAGCAAACGCGGGAATCAGCGCCGAGTATCCGTCGATCACGACAGGGAGCATGGCAAGGGTGGGGTCGCGGAACGTCCTGCCGAACACGGCGTAGAACAGGAGAACTTGAGGAGAGGGAAAGGAAGTGTCGATGAGGGATCGCTTGCCGTCGTTTTCCTCGTCAATGACGGGGAGCACACCGAGCGAGCGAAGCATTGATAGCGAAGAGGGACCGAGAAGCGGATCGAATGGGAGCCAGACCAGCGGAAGAACAGTAGGCAGGCCAATGACTTGAAAGTATGCAGGGATGGTACAGGCCCGTCTTGATCCATCGGCAGCAGACCAAGGATTATTTGGCGGAAAAAGGTGCTGCATTGAAGAAGACATTAGGGATGGGAGCACAATACGAGGGAGGGTGCTGAACGGAGGATGAGATAAGGCGGGTTTCAGGCGAGGAAACGACCAGCGACATACAAGGTGTAGAATGAATTGATGAAAGGGAGAGGATCCTTGAAGGTTGACGGTAAAAGGGAGACAGGTCGACCCGATGGTCCAAGGCCGACCGAAGACTAAATGAGAAAGCAGACAATCGAATAGTGCAAGAGAGAAATCGAGACGAGACATTGTGCAAGGCCAAGATCGTGGCTGGGCAGACAAGAAACGTTGCTGCAAGAGCGGTAGTCTCTGCAGAGAGAAATGATGCAACCGAGAACAAGATTTTCTCTTTTTCTCTTTTTTTTTGTCGTTTTGACGATTTTCTTGCGTTGAAAAAAGAATGCATGGAGAAAAAACAACGAAAATAGAGGAAGTGCTCGTCACTTAAACATGGAGCTTCTTCGCCCAGCGGCGCAAGTTGGCGAACGACTTGCGAGGGGTGAACGAGATGCTAGGCGACTGCGAGAAGGAAGCTTGCGCAACAGTGGGTGAATCAAAGCGGAAAGTGCAATCAGAGTCCGAGGCAGACGAAGACGAGGGCGAAGACGAGGTGTCATCGCTTGAAGGCGTAGCAAGTCGGCGACGAACAGAGCTAGAGGATAGGCTCGGCGACATAGCAGCGAAAGCCGCGGTGAACTTGCTGAACTCGAAGAGATAGCTCGGGAAACTAGGCAGAGCGGCTTCGGGCAGCTGAGTAGAAGTTGAAGAGCTATTGAGAGAGAACTCAGCAGTGCTGGAACTGGAGGGTTCGGTAGAAGAGAGCTTTGTGTCGATGAAGAGCTCAGACTGGAAGGCATATTGCGGGAAAGGATCTGGAATGACAGGTTCAGCAGAGGGGATCTTGAAACCATCGGTCTTCTGCTCGGAAACAGCAATGTCGGACAGGATGGCGCCTACATCTGGAGCCCATGGTGGCGTGATCTCCCCACGAGAAAGCACCTCCCAATCGCTGTCAATGTGTCAGCTCATAGATGGTCGGGGAAACAAAAAGTGCACTCACATCGCCTGGAAGAGCTGATGACTCTTCATCGCCTTGAGCGCGAGGCGATCCTCAGGATTCTTCCGTAACACCTGGATGACGAACAGCTGCACCCAGAGATCGGCCTGGTCCCGGGCCTTGAACAAAACCTCATCATGTTCGACGCTCTGGTGGACCTCGTCAAGATCGGCAGAATCCTGAAAGGGCGTGCGGCCTGTCGTCATCTCATAGACGATGACGCCCAGAGCCCATAAATCGATTTCGAAGCTGTACGGCTTGCCCTTAAATACCTCGGGCGCACTGTAGACGGGCGTCCCGTTGCGCGAAGACGTGAGAAATATGTCCGGGGTCGCCTTCAGAGAAGTGCTGGGACGACGTGCACGAGTCAGCGCGGTCCAAAATGGGTTCGTCTCCCGCCGAATGTCTCCAGGAACGGTTTCAAATTGCTTGGAGATGCCAAAGTCGCATACTCTGACATTGCCTGCGGCGTCGAACAGAAGATTCTCTGGTTTGATGTCGCGATGAATGATGTCCTTGCCATGGATAAACTCTAACGCAAGCATCTGTAGGCAAAGGACCCAAAGGCAAGTCAGTAAATACAAGGTCATAGAAAAAGATAGTAGCTGACGATCTGTGCGGCATAGAAAACGACACGCTGTGCTTGAAACCTCCGGCACCGTTGCAGCTCAGTCCGCATATCGCCGCCGGCAAGGAACGGCTATATAAAAAAGGCATCAATTGTTGACACCTGACTGAAATGTAGCGACGTACCATGACCAGGAAGAAATTCTCTGTGTCGTGGAAGCTCGCCTCGAGCCCCACGACATTGTCATGGCCGCGCACATTGCGGAGCATCCGCTGCTCCTGAACAAGCATGTTGATTGCTTCAGCGTCGAGGAACTCCTTTTCCAACTTCTTGAGCGCGAAAAGCCTTTGACTCCGGTCATTCCTGACGAGGTAGACGACCCCGCTTGCGCCAGAGGCGAGCTTCTTGATGGCAGTGAAGTCATGCAGGCTGACTTTGGAAGGGGCGGGAGCGATGGCAAGAGCTGGTGGTTCTATAATGACGCCGCACTGAGGCTCGGAAGGAGCAGTTGGGGCAAGGGAAGATGCGATGTTGATGGCGGCTGACTGAGGCTGACCATACTGGACAGGTCGAGCGTGAGGAAGAATCTTGGAGAACCGGACGAGATCCATCGGGTCGACGAAATGCTGCCATTGGAACATGTGAGTTAATGAACGATGACGTTGAAGATATTCAGCATGTAGGACTTACTACATCTTGAATGTCAGAAGCACGCGCAGGGAGCATGATACACCTGCGAGCATCGAGGAACTCGGGGTCGTGGGCGGCATCGTGGAGTGCTTCAATATGCCTGCTTTCCTCCTCTTGAACGTTGATAAGAGGGACGAGGTCGTGCTGACACAATGTCAGCGACAGCGCAGTCATGACTGGGGATGCTCACCTGGATCGCTGCGGTGACCCTGGAGAGCCCTTGTGCATGGGCAGGAGGAGCCAGATACTAGAAGGGATTAGATAAAGATTATACGAGATGAGAGCGTACTCACCTTAAAGTTGATGGATCCTCTATGGCGTGCAGGAGCGACGGCGGCCTTCTTGAAGGAAGCGACGAGACGATTCATGATGAACAGGAAGAAAACGATGGGATAGCGAAAGACGTGCGAGTAGCGATCGAGTAACGACGTTGAAAATTTGCGACTTGCAGTGCGAAGAATGTGGACGTTCGATAGCTGGGGAAGGGAACAGAAGGGGCATAAACGAGAGGTTTATAATGGATTGCTTACATTCTGGACTGGAGGCTGGCGTACGGCGGGTTATCTTGGGCTGGCGCTGCGGCTGGCAAAACAACATCTTGAAGAATTCAAAACAGGTGAAATGGGCTCTTTTATGAGTCGTACCACCACCCAACTATTGCATAGATATCTAGGCCTGGTTTCACATAAAAACCGCGTTAATCAGGCTCAGCAGGAAGGCAGCGTGCTCGCCTGATCCATGGGTTGTTCGACTCGGAGCGGACGCGTCTCAAGTTGACGCGTCTCGGTGACGGTGTCCACGTGATTATATCCAGTCTGCTTTCGTCAGTTTGTTCGTCCTCAGAGTAAGTAGCGACACCCAAGTATTCCTACTTCTTCAAGGCATCAACGTGTTAACTAATAGTACTCACCTGGAAGATCTACTTGCTTCTCAAGAAAACGAGCCCAGGAGCCGAGCCTAAATAGTGTTATATTAAATCGAAAAGTTCGGAATACTGACGTTGTCTAGATCCTCATTCATTTCAACAACCTACAATCTCGTCATCTACCAGCGATACACGCAGCGGCAGTCCCTGCTGCTCCCTCACCGAGCCATCGTCACCGGTTACTTTCACGGATGGCGAGATGATCTGCGACAGATTCCAAACGATGTCCGCCGATGTGGCAGAGAATCTGAACCTCCTCAACAGCGTCGCCAAGATGATTTCTATCAAGCCATAGTCAGCCTACAGCCTGGCTAGTTTGAGTATATTGCCTCACTGATCTCAATCTGAGCGAATTTGAAGCCACTATAGGATATCAAGATCAGTCGGGCAGTCCCCTTCATTTTCACTAGCACTTACACGCAAGATCTGCCGCCACCGAGGAAGGTCATCCTGTGCGACAGATGTAGACATGACAAAGTCGTTCGTCATCAAGACAAAGGTCCACTTACATTCCTGAGTATACCCCCGGAAGACGAGCACCCTCTTCCCGAGCCTGAGCCCCAGGCGCCTCCGCTCCAAGCCAGCGCTCGGGGCGCCATTCATGCGCATCCGGGCCCCAAATCAGCGGGGACCGATTGGCCGCCGCGATGCCCACAAACAGGGTTGTGCCCTGCGGTATCGTAACAGACGTCATCGGCGGCTGTGCCGCATCCACAGGCTTGATCGGCGTCAGCAGAGGCACGGTGCACGTCCGTGTTGCCCTGTCGGCGCGCGGGTCAGACCAGCGGGGATACGGATGCGGGTGTACTGCACTTACACGCGTCTGACGAAAGGCACCGGAGGATACCTGTTGCGAAATAAGGGTTTTAGGTGAAACGGTCAGATCCGCCCGAGGCGCTGGGGCACGTACAGGCGCAGCGTCTCTTTGATCACAGCATCGAGCCAGGGGAGGTTGGATAGCCGGTCGTAGCCAAGTTCGTCCGTGGCGTCCGGGTCGTCGAGATGTTGTGTCCGGAGAGCCGTCTGTAGCTCGCGGCGGACTGTCTCTTGTAGGTCTGTGTGCGTGGCGAGCATGTATATTAGACGCGAGAGGGCTGAAGAGCTCGTGTCCTGTGCGCCAAATATGAGGACGCTAGAAACAAAGAAATGCATGAGCAGCCGTTTTGCAAAGCAGGCAATGATACTCACGTCATTTGGCCTATCATTTCAGCTTCACTAAGGCGTTCGGCGTCAGACAGCCCCGCATTTTCCTTCACTGGAACACAGGATCTAGAATCAGCGCACGGCCATGGCGTGAATATTGCGGAAACTGACTGAGCACGCTGACAACATCTTTCGGTTGCCCTGCGCCCGACTCCGGACTGAATTCAGCAACGCTTTCCTTCTTCGTATACAATATATCACGCGCAGTGTCGTACATAACATCCGACATATTCTTGATCTTCTGGATTGTCGCGTTGGGCGTCAACTCGACGAGTTTCCGGCGAAATGAAGGGCTTCCGAGGCGCGCGATGAAGGGGGCGAATTGTCGAATGAGGGAAACGGAGAAGAGGGCAGGTCTGGGATTCGAGCGTCAATTTGCGGAAAAAAAAGACAATAGAGCTTGGTTACATGAGTTCTCGAACAGCTTTGCTGTAAGGGTTATTGGAAGGAGAGTCAAGAGGATCGAATGAGTATCCGAGGACCGTTTGCCCAACGGACTCAAGCGCTACGCGCGACATCCACAGGGACATGTCCAAGACTGAGGAAGAGGTTTCTTTCTGCTCTTCTGCCACTCCTTGGGCGATCACGTCGCATAACTACACAGCGTCAGGATACAATGCACCAACTCATTTTCGAAGGACTCACACGATGGGAAACTTCGTAGAATTTCGGGACGAGTCGTTTGAGTTGAGGAACGGAGAACACAGGTTGAACCACTTTGCGCTGGCGCTTGTGATGCTCTCCTGCAACGACATTCATGAAAGCTGCAGCGACGTGCGTTGAACGCAATCATACCTGTTGTTGCAACGAGACCCTCTCCGAAGATGACTTTGTTTGTTCTAAAGAAGGATATAATCGCTCAGAACAGAATGATAAGACTAGCTGGATACGACGAACTCGACAAATACTCGAGTCTCCTCGAAAGCATCTTGATCCTTGACGACAATGCTTTGTAAAGCTCTCGGATCTGATATATACAGCTGCTCGTCCTATGTCGATATGAGATTAACGTCCGCTTCGACGAGAAAAATGTGGGCAACGACATACACCGAAGAACCCCCAGACTTTGACTACATCCCCGTATTGGGTGAGATCGTGATGGAAGCGCAGACCCTTCGCGTTGAAAAGCTGGAGTAAATTACCTGCTACTCTTGAGTGATTACTACGCTTCATAGTCTGTATGATGCTCACCTGTAGCCCACGATTTCGGTGGTGGGCCTGGAATATGATGGAGCGGGGACCTGATAAATGTGCTGCGGAAAATCTTCCGCACGATGTATACAATCGCTGCATATATTACCAGCGACGAGAAAGAAAAGGAAAGTAACATCACGGAATGAGTCTAGGATCAAGGCATCCTAAGGGACTTCCAAACGGCCTTTTATAGCACCGTGTCCAGTTTGAGGTACCACAGCAAACCCCGCACCGGCCATTGAAGCTCGAATGTGCAAGGTAGCGCTAGCAACAGCCCGTGACCATCACGATCGCTCGCTGATTCTGGAACATGGTTAGTACATAGATGACCGTAGAGCACACCTCCCGGCGGTGATACATGCAGTAAAGTCACGGCTTGCGTAGAGACTGCCGCGCCCAGGATCGAGGAGGATCACGAAATTGTAACTCGGCATTGCTCCACCACATTTCAATGAAACCATCGACGCTCCTTGTCGATGAGTTTGCTGTGCTCTCCAATATACTTAATGCCGACGAGTGCTACCCGGATGTGTTAATAGGTCCGGGTCGACCGAGAAAGACATCCGGAGCAGTCAATTTACGGGGCTGGTGGCAGCGCGGTTGTACCGAATCAGCAGATTTGGTGCACCTATCATGATTAAAATTAGCACTGTTGTATTGTTAGAAAACCGTCGATGACATAGCGCTGAACGCCGAGGTTTGAGGCGGTGTGAGCGGATACGCACAGCTACACGATGGTGTAATGAGGGACAAGCATAAATGGAGTGGGACTGCTGCAGGAGCGCCAACAGCCTGAGCGCTTATTCTAGGAGAATTTGCGGTCATGTGCCACTGCCTAGGCGCCCATTCACGACGCGTGAATTTCTTTTTCTCGACTCTTTCCTGGCGTCGGCGACGGCGAGAAGACAACAAGACTACAAGAAGACCACGGTTTCAGGTGATTTCAAGTAAGATGGAACAGGCATTTAAACAGTTAGTGTCATGCTCTCTCCATAAATTTTATCACTGACTTGGTACGTTTCTCAAGCCCCACTCCCGATTATTGGGAAGTCGTCAACAAGGATCTCGTCCAGTTCGCGCAAGTCTCCGCCTTTAGCGATGCAGATGCACTCCACACAGCGCGGAAATTTATGGATTCCCAGATAGCCAACTTGGAGGCAATCACGATGCTCGTTCGAGCTCGACGGAACGCCATCAGTCAAGACTCGCGACTTCCTCCGGAGATACTTTCTCTCGTATTTAGGTTTACAGCAGCAGAAAGACCGCTTCGAACATTTTCTGGAGAAGATCAGGGCGGTTTCTGCAACGAGGCTTTACTCAAAGGTCGTGCCGGCCGTGATCCTTGGGGCGGGTGGCTTCAAGTTCTGCACGTTTGTCGTCGTTGGCGAGAAGTTGCACTGAAAGACCGTAGCCTTTGGACCAAAATCACATATACGACAAGCACTCGCTGGCTGGAAGACGTTCTGGCTCGTGCGGGACCCTATCCCGTCGTTCTGCATCGCGATCTAGTCGGGCAATCAGCTATGGAGTGGGATGTTATCGCACGACACGTCTCACATATCAAGGAATTGCGGCTGCTCTGTCCTATGGAGGCAGTATGGCCGACTTGCATGGCATTGCGAGATACTCCCGCACCTCTTTTGGAGACCTTCACGCTCTCACATTCCAACATATCGGACAGCGACCGCGCAGCTGCGGATGTGCCTAGCTATCCGTTTCGCTGCAAGATGCCGAAGCTGACGCGCCTCTCATTTCATGGGTGCAGGTTGGCACGGGATCCCAGAATCTTCACGAATACCATTACCTGTGTCGAGCTATCCTATCCTGCTCAGTTCAACATCGGGTTACCAATGCAAGATGAGCTCCTCGGCGCTCTTCGGAGGATGCCAGCTTTGCAGGAGTTGGTCCTCAAGCACTGTCTCCTTCAATTCTTGTCGCCAGAAGATCTTATGTCCCCGCCTGCTGTGGAATTTAATTCCCTACGGTCAATGGTGCTCGTGGACGATGTGCACCGATGTGCCGCATTCATCTGCTCCGTCCGCATACCCATTGATGCTACAGTTGACCTGACATGTTCTGTAGCCGACTCCAGTCTCTACGGTATATTCGATAAGTTTGTCAAAGCAGGCAAACTATTCAATTCGGCCCGCCCGTTTCTTGCTTTGGCCATCAGAGTCTCCAAAGAAGACGAGTGCGTCCGGATCCAGGGCTGGACGCACCTCTCGGACAACGACGCAACCACCATCGGCGATGAAACTCCGTCGTTCAGCCTCACCCTCGGGTTTGAAGGAGACGAGATGTACGCGCATTTTGTTTGCTTGTTACAGGTCTGTCACCCCATGCCTCTTCGCGATCTACGCATCCTTTCGGTGCGCTTGGACGCCTCACAAATTTCTGGCATTGGCTCTTGTTGGGACAAGCAAAGCTGGGGTCTCCTCTTCAAGAATTGCCTTGCCGTCAAACATATGATCATCAGTCAGAGCATGGCGCCGTTGATTCTGGACGCCCTGCAGGAATATGCCGTGGCACCTCCGGGCGACTTTCAGCGGAGAGGCAGGTTCGGGTTTGGACATCTCCAGACGCTCTCTATCGACTTCATTTACCCCCATGAGGATAATACGCTGGACGCCCGGTTCTCTACAGACTTGGCGGAGGCGCTGGCATTCGCGCAGAGTGATGGAAGCATGGGGCCGATCAGCATTCTCATTAGCGAATGGGAGGACCTGGAGATATGGAGAAAGGAGCATAAGTCCGTGTATCCTTTATCGAAACAACGCTATTTCCGCGAGGGCTCCTTTTGGGAGACATTCAACGAGATGGTAAGTCGTAAACTGTCTTTGCAGACGGAGATTCTGATCTTCAGTTTCCTCAGAATCCCACCGACTTTTAGGGTCGTACAAAGTGGTTGCCGTTTCCCGCTACCGGGGGAGGTGGACGTGAGACTGCCGCATATAATGTATAGTGTTTCAAAAAAACACAGATCTAAAATCTGTCAACAGGAGACGTCAATCTCAGCACCTCCCCCGCACAGGTCTAAATTTAATCACTATCCGCCCAGATCCCCATGTACCGGGCGCCTACCACCCTGACTGCTATCCCTTACTGAACCATGAAGGCGCCTGTGCTTGATGCATAGGGACGCACCCCTTGACGATGACACTTGCAAGAAGATTACAGGGGTCACGCAAAGACTGCTGGGATCGACAAGAATTACGCAATTGTGGCATTGCGTCCATGTTGCCCTACAGTACCTCGATGAAACCATCGACAAGGAGGATCGATGCAGTCCAATCCGATTGGTACTACTGAGAGTCTGAGATTGACTTCCAAAACCTGCTTGAGCGACGCGAACATGTGGAGAAGTCGACATTCGGAGCTCGGCGCAGGGGCTTCTTGAAGGTCGCCGTCGGCGGTGCCTCCGCAGACTTAGCAAATTCCGTACATTTCATTCGCTGAATCAATCAGATTGGACTGTCCTACAGTCGTCAGCACCCGCTAGCTGGAGGAAGTTCTCTCGTGTTGGGGCTTTTCCTGTCGTCCTGTATCGCGATTTGGTTGCACGGCCTGGTTCCAAGCCGAGCCTTATCGTACAACATCTTCTGCATCCTCAGGAGTTAAGGCTGCGCTTCCATCTCAAACAAATTACACCAGTCAGCCTGGCATTCTACGCTGACCTTTTGCCTTGATTTCGGAAGGAGAATATGAAACGCTACACGACAATTGTACATGGGTCGCCATGGTACTGACGGCTCCTTATGACGTGTTGACACAGTGCTTTACGAGACACGACGAATATCAGTCAACGGGAAGATATGCACATCGAATTAATAACTGCCGTCCGCCCACATCCCCATGCGCATGGGCGCCTACCACTCCGCAGCCCCCGCCCAAAGCCAAATGATGACTCCTACCACCCAAGGAAACATAAAGGCGCTCAGCTCGGGGCGCGCCCGATCAGTCCCTGCACCGCTCGTTCCATCCTGGTCACGACCAGCACCCGCCATTCCGCCGTGCGCCGGGCCTCCCACGCTCCCGTTACGACGACCGCTGGGAGACGCTGCGGGCACCGCGGGTACGAGTGTGCCCAGA
This sequence comes from Hericium coralloides, assembly GCA_003675405.1. Classification (NCBI taxonomy): domain Eukaryota; kingdom Fungi; phylum Basidiomycota; class Agaricomycetes; order Russulales; family Hericiaceae; genus Hericium; species Hericium coralloides. The sequence continues at coordinate 358,170 of QUOP01000140.1, forward strand.
GGCGCGCGCTCGGATGTCACTAGATCGATAGCACCGTTTAGCGTGGCCGCACTAAACGTGAACATAGATGGGCGCGTACCGGGCAGCGTTCCTCCGAGCGACGTGTTGGCATGCGCGACGGCCGTCTGCAGGCGCGCGCCTGCGTCCGACGGGACCCGGGACAGGAAGCCGATCCGAGGAGGGTCGCGCGAGGGGTATGTGAGGTTTCCGTAGTAAAATGCCGCGAGGACTCTAAGCGATGGAAGGAGAGATCGCATACATGTTACAGCTGTGGGCTAGGGAGTGCGGAGGACGTACCCTTTCAAGAAAGGCTGCCCAAGATTCCAGGAGTATAGAAAGCCATCTCCACCCCCACGGGGTGGGTCAGTAGCCGCCAGTGTCGGCTCACAGGACGAGGTGTCGCCCTCGAAGGCCTGTGATCCGAAGTCGCGGGGATCGACTGGAAAGAGGCGTCCACCGATGGAAAAAGATAGCGTGGGAGGATGTGTACACGGATAGATTGGCAGAGCCGTAGATGAGGAGGGCGTGAAGGAGGGCGATATACGGGAAAGTATAAACGATATTACATCCGACGGACCGCGAATGTACGATGAGCCCTTTTGTTCGGTGCGTGCATGTGAGCGATGTAAAGCAATCCGAGCGAGGGAAAGACCCACAGTGTCAACTAGCGCAGACAACGCGATCCCTGGCGCCGAAAGGTTCGACCGAGGTAACAGATGGCCGTCAAGATATACGTCGTCGATGAAAACCTCCCAAGTTATTGGATAGACCTGTCGAAAACATAGGTTAGGACATGATTGCCAATCTAAAGCAAGAGACGCGATCCGCGTCGCAGAAAGGGAGCAATACAGCACCTACCTCGCCAGGAGAGTCCTGAGGGGCTCCAAGGCCGCCGTCTTCTACCTTATATCCGCGGACGGGAACCCAAAGCATCGCCTCTGCGTCAGCGGTCGGATTATTCCCATCTTCAATGCCTAAACCATGAGGCATTGCACCTAACACGCGCGTTCATGAGCATTGTCTCTCCGGGAAAAAAGAAAGCAGTACCAAGCGTCAGTGCTCCACTTCCACTGGGTTCAACGTCAATCGTGTCCCGCTGTAGCGATACTGCAAACATTGGCGGAAGGCCAAGCTGAGAAAGAAGTGACGGGAATAGAGGACCGTTTGGGAGAAATGTCCGCAGAAGCGTCGAGACGGTAGGGAGCTCGGGTTCTGGCATCTCTCCGATACGAGACATGGCGAAATTCGTGTTTTCTGCTGATATCCCTGAGGCCTTTGGTGGAGGAGGGTGATGGGAGAAGGAGAGGTTCGGGAAGAAATTTATCGCAGCAAGATTGTCAGGCTCGTAAAACGGCATTGAAGATAGTAAGTCACGCCGCTGCGTTCCATTTGACGATGAAGATAATGGATACTCATTGGCCAGAAGCTGGTTCCAAACCATGCTTCGCGGGAACATATAAGCACAAACAATAATGGAGAATGTAGGTACCTTACCTCGTCAGTGGAAACGAGCATCCTAGTATGCCTGCGGATCCCGTCTGCCTGACACTAGTATTTGTCGCGTCAAGCGAGACACTTACAAAATACTGGCCTCGCACTAGTCCTGAGTGGTCGTCTGAACCATTGGCTAGGAATATCATCAGGCGATCCGCCGTTCCACGGAGAAGATAGATCATACTGATCGACATTGCCAACCCTACACCATCTCCATCTTGACCTACGGGGCCAGCGGCACGCGTGCCAGTAGTGGAATCACCATAGAGAATCGTCGTGTTGACAGTGTGTGGAGCAGCAACGAAATATTTGGGTGAGTACAGAGGGATCCCGTTGCTATCAGTCATATTTGGTGATGAAAGATTTCTGGAGAGAACCCAGAGGTCTGCAGAGCCAGTATCTGAATGAACTCAATGAGCGAAGAGCCGCCTGAGGCGAGGAGATGCACCTACCAAGAACGAGTGGCAGCATGTCCTGGCCGACCTGGATCAGGGCGTTGTACGTCCTGCAATGCGATTGACAGAGTCATTGAGAAATCTGAAAGCTGGTGTATCGGGCACCTACACGTCCTGGAAATCGCCCAGCCCAATCACTTCCCCTTTATATGTTCCGGCACTTCGCTTTTCTTCAACTATCGGTTGTCGGCTAGAAGAGCGGACAAGAGGGAGGTTGATGCCGCCCTGCTCTCTAGCCGCGTTGCTCGGCGGGCGGGAGCGAGAAACCGGCGATGTGGATGACAGAAATGCGGGAGGCGGCAGCGTTTTAGATGCAGAAGAAAACTCGCGGATGGCGGGCGCAACGAAAGCATGGGTATAGGTCAGGCAGTGAACGAAGACCAGGGCTGTCAAGGTAGAGGTGAATATCGGCGTTATCCACGGCGATCGCATACCAGCCCCGTCACTGGCTACGCAAGTTACTTTAGGCGGGCTGCCAGGTAGAATGAGGGTATCAGAACAGAGCGTCCAGGTTGAAGAGGTCGATGTGGGGTCGGAATGAATGCTTATGTCGACTGTCGCGTGCTGTCATGTTGAACGACGCGAGACGCGTCCGATCTCGATCGATAGCGAACTCAAACCACCTGCACCAGGTAAGAAGCCTCACGGAGACGGGACAGTCACGATGACCCCTGCCGCCTTTGCAGAGCATACAAGTTGTGCATTCGTGCATGCCACATGCCACCATTCGATCTCGTAACTCTGTGGGAGCGCACATCATCAATTTCAAACACCAGCAGCAAGATATGCTGGTCAGTAGAAAAGCTGAATGCGTGAAATTCTACCATCTGGTGGGCGTTTGGAGGGCCCATTGAAGGTGTTACTTCCGTTTCGCGAATAGCGACGATGTTTCACGCATTCTGATCCTTCAGACGATCTGGCAGGAAAAGAGCTGTTTTTGTCTGTTCTAGTTTGTAATTTAAATATTAGCGTTAGAGGCGCCCTGGTAGTGAGACCCATCAGAACCTAAGGATGTGTAGACGATCGTTACATACCTCAGCTTCAGGTCAAAGTTTGGTCAAGGTTAGGCAGTGAATATACCGGCGCTTATTTCGACCTTCTAAAGGGGAAGGGCGCCTATCGTCGTCAACTCTTCTGACTTTGATGCATCTACATACGACTGGTCCCTATAACCCACCTTCGCGATGTCCAGAATAAACTTATTGTATACACAATGGTCTATTTTCTGGACTGGTGGCTCTAACGGATGGACTTTGGCCGGTAAGTCCTCATTTTGCAAGGTCTCATCGACGTCTTACGTGGCTGTTTCTATTACTTAGTCCTCATCGGCCGTACAGGCTGACGGCTACAGTAATCCAACATGAACTCCATCGGAGTACATGTCACTCTTTCTCGTCGACACAAAGAGGATCTAAGCCATCAAAAGTGACCTCGCTCGCTGGCTAACGCGTGTTGGCTGTCGGAGTTGCTTTTGTCCGACTGGCGATATGTGGTCTCAACGTGTTAGCGGATATCAGTGGTATTGAAGCCCGACCGCTGTGGACGTCCTGCACAATGGATTGCGTGTGGACCGCTACGCCCTTCTTGTGGCCGGTGGACGTGCTTATCTGATTCCTTCCAGTATATTTAGTCGAAGAAAAGGGAGGCCTGCCTTCTGCTTGAGTTATCCCTGCTCTACCTCACCGACTTCGCTTTGGAAATGCATTCCTGGAGTAAGTACGATCGCTTTTGGGATGGAAATGAATACTGAAGTCCTCCAGAAACGCGTTTCAGAAGCATTTACAGCATCATCGTTTCCTCTGCGATACAGGAATTGCCGTATGAACGAACGCCTGTCGGACGCCTTCCTGAAGATGTCTTGCAATACATTTTCGAGATCGGCACATGGAATAGGGATGACCGCGACGACAGTATAATCTTCCCGTTTCTTGTCTCTCACGTCTGTCGCGCTTGGTTCAAGCTAGCCAGAACGACACCCACGTTATGGACCCTCGTCACCGTGAATGAATCCGATACCAATTCACACTTTTACATCGATTGCCGACGCCTCTTACTTTCCCAAAAATGCGCGTTGACGGTACACCTCGACCTTCGTGTTCCTAAAGGCTGGGACTTTGAGGATGCGGAAGACCACCCTGTCGACGCGCGGGCTCTCATGCGCATATTCTCTGCCCTGCAGGACCACTTTTGGCGCGTTCGCAGCCTCACTCTCATCTCCGACAACCACTTTCCGGCAAAGTTTGCCGTAGAACTACTGCAGAGGTATCCCATGCCCCACCTGGAGTATTTCGAGGCCAATCGCTTTCGCGCGGAACCAGTGGACTTTTCCCCGGCCCATCCCATTGGTCCCCAGCCGTTGTTGAAGAAATCCAAAATTGTCCCTGGCTATCAGCTAAAGTCTATGTCTCTTTTGCACGTCCATGCTGACTGGGCGAAATGGACATCGACCAATCTTGTTCGGCTCACCATCTCTTACATCGATCGGGTCGTTCGCCCTTCTATCGACACCTTCCGTAGTGTTATCGGCTCGTGCTCCCGTACATTGGAGTGCCTTGAGATTCAAGCTGCTGCTCCCATCGTGTATAACGACGAAGGTGCTGCTTGTTACCCGCAAATCCCACATGAAGATCGTGCTTTCCTTCCGAAGTTGAAAGAACTTGTTCTCGGCTACGTCGAGCCGATGGAGGCCGTGCTCATGGTCAAACTGTTCAGCTATCCCGCCTTGAAGGCACTGACTGTCCGTGACCTCGGCCGCAAGTTCGTTTCGCGCTCGGATCAAGGCTCTTTTGATTACGACTCTAGCTCGGTCCTGGAGGCACTCTGCCAGCACGACATGTGCGCCTCTTCCATCGAGAATCTTTTGCTCGACGATGTCCATCATGGGCCCTCGCCGAAGCTGGCATTTCAGTTCCTCCAATCTTTTCCGGTGCTTCGATCGCTTGTTATCAAGCGCTGTTCGCAAGACTTCGTCATAGCACTCGCGCAAGCGTCTTGGACGGCGGTCTCCGAGGATCGCACCCATGTCATCCCCGGCCTGCCCTGTGCGTTGCTGCGAGACCTCACCCTCATCAGCATGGACGCCTGCGTCGTACACGCCTCGCTGGAATGTCGCCGTCTATTGTCCGCGGGCGGACTAGGCCGGGCGGTTCGCCTCGCCTCATTGACGCTATACAAGCCTAAATCACTTACGAGGCAAACATATCACAGTCTGGAGATGCTTACGGACGTGATAAAGGTCGACTGGAAATGTGGGGCAAGGGTCGACGGCCGTCCTTGGTTGGTGGATTTGGGACAGTGGGCAGACGATTTGGAATTGGAGTACGACGCCAGGAATGGCTATCCAGACGGCGAAGAGCGTTCTGCTGATGGGGTTGCCACGCTCCTTGAAGGACTCGCTGGGCTCGAAAGTCCTTCCCATCCTATCCCTGCTGGACAGTTGCAATAAAAGGTAATGCAACTTCTTACTTCGTACGTGCATCTCTGTTTATTTCACTTCCCCCTGTCGTTGTCCCGCTATGTCTGCTTTTGATTTTTCTCGTAGTACCCATCCATGCTACCCATCCATGCTTGCCTTTTATACATGCCTTATGCTTGTATGCTCCTTCATTTCCATCATATACTCCTGCCCCAGTCTTAAGTCCCTCTCTGTACTTTACCTTGAATCAGACCTTGTCATTTGCTTGATCTGATTCTACTTCGCTCCGAATCACCTTCAAATTCTATCCCGTGGAATCATGACCCCAAACCAGAACTTTCATCTAGTCGTTGAATATCTCTTGACTGGCTAAGCTGATAATCTCTGCAACAGAAGATTCTATCGGCCATAGGATCTGCCCCGCGACGGCACTGAGTGTCGGAAATATTTTCCTGAGACCCATCGATAGTCTCGTTTATGCTGCTCCAACTCAATGAACCCCGCTTGTCGCTGCAGAAAGGGAGACCGGCTATACGCTTCGCCGTACATGGGCGTAACAAGTTGGCCAATTGTCTTGATGAGGCTCGCGTACGATCTGGAATTGCAATAAACGCGACGCCCCGCCACTCCCGAATGATCCCGGATAATGGCTATTGTTCCTCGGATACGGCCGAGTGTGGGGAATGCAGACGCGCTTAGGGTGATTGTTCATTCGTGAACCTGAGTGGACTGCGCTAAACTGCAGCTTTTGCCCTATACGAACAGACAACCCTCCGCTCCATCCTCTCGTCTCTCACATCTTTATCCTTCCCAGTACCAACCACTTCATACTTCTATCCAGGAGACATGCCGACTACTATTTCCCGTTCTCCCAATCTCTCGCCCTCATCCATCTTTCCTCGAGATCCACCCGCTGAGCGCCTCGGCATCGACGTCTGGCAGCTCATTTTCGAGGCATGCTGCGAGGGAAACAAGTCGAAAGAAGAGGCCGAGCACATCCCATTTACCCTCGCATCCGTTTCTAGGCGCTGGCGCATGGTGGCTCTCAAAACCTCCCTCATCTGGACGACAATTTTTTTTCAGGGCTTCACACCATCGACAAGAACGTTCCGTCGCGCCTACATTTGCCTCCAGTATTCCCGTCTTCGCCGTCTCGTCGTTCACGTCGATATGCGTCGCGAGGGTTATGACCTCCTTCCGCCAGGGGAAGAAGATCCCGAAATATACGACCAGATCAGTCACCGCATGGAGTGGATGGAAGAACTCTTGAAGCACCACGCCTGGCGCGTCCGCGAGCTGTCGTTTATTTCCGACACGTACAAGCCAATCGATGTGTTCTTGCAGTATCTCGAGGGTCATCACTTTTTCAACCTCGAGTCCATAGACATCCGACGCGCGAACCCCATCTACGTCAAAATAGATGATTTCGAGCCCGCCTCGTTACTCCGGTTTAGAGAGCCGTGTCCGATTTCCGATTTCGGAAGAGCTCACAGTGTCAAATGCCTCGACCTCCTCGGGGTGCATCTTAACTGGGGCAAGGTCATGGTGCACAACCTCACGCGATTGACGTTGGGATACTTAGCGGACGAGGTGAAGCCTACGCGGGAGGAGTTGTATGGCTTGCTGCTGACGAACTGCGGAACGCTGGAGTATCTCGACTTGCAGGGCATCCTGGAGGTGGCCGAATACTACTCGATCGGGATTCAAGAACACGGAGCACAGGTTGAGGGCCAGGATGCGGCATCAGGGGAACAACGGGGTACAAGTGCTGGGACGGATTCGAGCACGGCGGAGGAACAGCGACAGCGGGCGTGGAAAAATATGGTGACTGGATGGGTCAAGGAAGGTCCCACTGATCACCTACCCATCGACTTTCCCAACCTTCGCGAACTGCGTTTGGGGTTCTTAGGGACGCACGAAGGCGTTGTCGCGCTCTCGCTGATCAGGGCGCCCAAGCTTCGTCACTTGACGTTGACGGACATACACTACGCACTATGGCCTGTCGACGAGCAGCCGTGGGGGCGTAGTACGCGACGCTGCCACGATCTGCTTGTTTATATTGGCCTTCGTCGCATCTTCTACCCCGACGCTCTTCCTCTGAGGCTCCTGGAATCTCTACGGTTCGAGGGCATCTACCCTACCCCAGGTTTGGCCACCATGTTCCTCACCAACTGCGACAGACTCCAGTCCTTGTCTGTCATCAGCTCTGCGAAGGTTCTCATTACTGCCGGTCTCAAGCGGAATTCATTTAGCAGCACCAAGCAGCCTTCCACGTTCCTGAAAAGTCTGCATGTCCATACGAAGAGTGTATGCACTTTTAATTCTACCAGCTACATCGCCAAGCTCGAGATGGAGCAAGCCAAGCGCGGCTTCGTGCCGCTGGAGACCCTGGCGATCGATTACGGCCGCTTCACGGACTGCGGGAATTATGCCGGGTGTTGTGCAATCCCACACCCACTGAATGAACAAGCTGCGAGGGATATGTTTGGGGGTCAGAATATTGCGAAGCAGGTCGTGTTGCGGAGGGTTCCGCTCGAGGAAGGGGGTCCGCCTATTTGCCCTCGTCATGAGGTGGCGTTGGGGTGGAAGTCAGAGCCTGCGTTGTGATTTCACATGAAAGGGAGTTTCTCTGATCTGTTTTTTTTTTTGATTCACCTTTCCTCCCTTGTTCAACTTCTGTCTCCCATTACGATACCATACATTGTCACATGCCGTGTTCTTATGCCCATGCCCATACGAAAGGGACTTGGTTTCTGTAGCCTTTACTATATGTTCCCAGCTATGCTTCTTGTATGGTTCCACCTTGCACTGTTACTCACGCCGTTTTGACACCCAATTCATGATTCCTTACTTATGCTGCTCGCGAAGAGTGACCATTTTGAACTTTGTCCAACTATTCAACTAATGATCAATCGTTAAGGCGCGCACACGTGATCGCGTAACCTGAGCGCGCGCTCCCGGGCCGTTCGCGAGCTCTCAGCTCAGGCTCACTGGTCGCAGGTTGCAGCAGCACCGTCAATTCAAATATGACACTATCCCCGCCTCCAGTTCAGATCGTGGGCGATCGCTTATGAAGCCTTTCGTTATGCCTTGGCGTGATTTCAGCTATCGAACATCCACCGCTCTTAGTACTCCAAGTCGCAAGTTTTCAGCATCGTTGTTCGATCGCTATCTGCACTTCTCCCGCAGTCTCAGCATTGATCTGCTGTTTGATCATGAATCGATCTCTTCCTTGCTTGAAGAAGGATGTCATCTCTCCTTCACGCCGTGAAGGCTACGTTGACTTCAAGGCGAGTACGCGCTTCTCTGACATCTTCCCTCTCTCACCCTCTTGTTAACACATTATTCCTCCCATTTGTGTGCAGCAGCTCTTTACGGTCACCGCAGTTGCACGGGTAAGATCTACAAAATCATGCTTCGTGTGCAGTCGTTGACATTCCGTCAGTACGATCTCGTTCCTCTTGTCGACATTCAAGGAACGCAACCATCGAGAAGTGCTTCATGATGCGACCCACGACCCCAAATTCCTCGATGTCTGGAGGTATATCAGGTTTGCTGCCCAGGCCTCGACCTCCAGGATGTGGTAAGTCACTTTTTACTGTTGTCCATCGTTCATCGATTCGCATGCTTTGATGTCAGCAGTTCGTTGATCCGATGGATTTCTCCGGGTTCTCCAAGGTCCTCCCCCACACTTGACTTGTCCTGTATTACCTGCCACAGTCAGTCAGGGCCGCTGTCTCGCCCCTCACTCTCACCCTGGCTACTCCCGGCAAGCTTCAGTCAGGCGCCGCTACGGACACAACCACCATCTGTCTCTCGTTGAACTGCTCCTGTACGTACGGCGTCGGCACGATTCAGTGTCTTGTTTCTGCTCTGATATGCCCGGGAGTCACTGTTGCCCACAGAGCGAGGAACGCTCCTGTGAGGAATCTACCTTGCCTTTGTCATAATCGCATCTCATCTTTCGCCAGGCTCCGCGTGTTGATGGTGTCCCCGGCAGCCAGGCGGACAGACCACCCGCACTTCCGAATGCATAGCGCAGTCGCCCTAGGAAACAATCAGCAACTGTTACAGGGCCCGAAATGCTTTCAGACTTCGAACAGCCAAATCTATTGTCTATGGACGCATCTGTACTGACGGTGCTGACATGCGTAGGCTTCGTTTGTCGCCGTGAAGGTGGTCTCATCGACTACTCTTCCAAACGCGTCATCCGTGTCCTCCAGCGTGCAATGCGAAGTTGCCCATTGGGCGCTGAGATTGTCCTCCTGTCAGTATCAGCGCGATCGTGCGCCGCACTTTCTAAAAGTTGGTCAGCTCTCTACACGTTTCAGATCCCTATTTGTACGAGGTCGTGAAGAAGCGTGCCCTCAGACATAAAGACGCGTCGTAATCGTGCAGAATGAAAACACGGCGTGCGTATGCCACGTTAGGCCGGCAAGCATCCAGTTACAGGTCTGCTCCAGATGTGGATAATTCGATAGGCTGCAATTCTCTTGCCGACGTAAGTTTCCTCAAACAGATCTCGAAGAGGCGATGACATTCGATATCTCTGATCAAGGCCGAGATCAGCATCCAATGTGTGGCAGACCGGATGCGGCCAATGCGATGCCAATCATGCCATCCAAGGCAAACAATGGCTGCCGTTGCTGATGGAAAGGGGGATGACACTTGCAAGCCTCGATTTTGCAGTCACGTTGGTTCTGCGGCTGCTGTTCATGTTGCTGAAAAGGCTATGCGTATGTTTATGCTTGGCTTTTGGGAGTGGTCTATGTACTTACATGTTCGTACAAGCAGCGCTCAGCATCGCACGTCTCGCTGCTGTCAATCGCTCCTGCAGACGCATCTGTGATTCTATCTGGAACTGGGGTCTTTCACAAAGCTCAGCCGACGTACATCTTCAACGAAAAGGTGCTCCAGCTTCCAAGAGCAGCATTTTGTAACCTGTGGGCATCCAGGCATACCTAGAAGGTCAAAAATAATTCGAGCGGCGCAAGATGCCTGTTGAGAACCGTTCAGTCTTCTCCAAAATGCCGCGCCGTTCTCCGAGTGGGTGGGGGAAGCAGTATATACACCGTCGTTGCATAGCTTCGTGGTCCTTGTCCAGACTTCCACTGGTCACTTCCCGCACTTTTCAAGTGAGCCATTCGCCTTTCCCACATCCTCTCATGGCTTTCACACTGATGCATTTTCTCTTACCGCAGATTTGAATATCCCACCCTACAATTAACTTCGCGATGTCCTCACGTATGTTTTTTTTTTCTTTGGATCTTGGTATAGTCTGACTATGGCGTACCATATGTCTAGACTACACTCGGCTCGTCGTAATGCTGTGGTTGGCTGTCCTTTCTAGTGTCTGTGCGATGCATTCACGTGTGTTATTTGACCACTTTTTCCGCATGAATTACCTTCTTACTCCTCCACGCAGCGGTTAATAAGCGGGCAGGTCAAGTTTTGACCACCGTAGTACTCCTCTTCGTAATTGAATGCTCACTTGAATCTGCCTGACAGCCTTCTTCGATGAGTTCTTGAAGGACAAGGACCCCGAACTCGTCAAGCGCATCAGCGCGGTTGTCAGAGGCGAACCTCTGGGTCCAGGTGTCCTCGAGGCCCATATCTTCCAAGGAGAACTTGGGTTCCAAGTCGACAATGTAAAAGGATGGGGCACTTACAATGTGACGGGTGGGGGAGCATTCCAGGGCAACACGCTCAATGTTTCTGCCCAGGCTGGGGGCGGTAAATTCAAGCTGTGGGTGAAGTCCGACACAGCAAAGCTGTATCTCTACGATAGTGCCGGAAAGCTGCTGGAGCCAGTCTACGAAGGCACGGGGGCTCAAACTGGCCTGGATACACCGGACGACAAGCCGTGGGAGGGAAACTGGGACTAAACCATTCATGTTCATCGTTGATGAGTGTCCGCATACATCTACGACCAGTTCTCAGTGCTCACTACGGAATTGGCGATTTTGCTAGATATGCGGCTTTCTATCCGAGCCGAGAGAGAACTTATGTTAGTCTCGTGATCGCCATGCGATATGTACTTGTAGCTTGTTTGAATCATGGTGAACGTTTATGCTCGTATCCAACCACGGTGTGATTTTGCCTGGGGTCAGTATAGTAGTGTAGATTCGTCGAGAATTCATCATCCCATCATAGTTCATCACTGGAAGTACTCTTGATTACGCAGGCCCTCTAGCTCTAGAGACGTACGTGCGTGCATACCTCAACGCCCCCGCATTTTGTACTGGATGCACTGCAGAATGAGTCTGGCGCATATTAGCACTAAACAAGCCTTCCGAGTCAATCGAACCGAACAAGGAGAAGGACCAGCGCTGAGAGGCGCTAAGCGAGCACAGTGTATGACCGAGCACGTGGCAAGACGCGTCGACGCGTAATGTCTGTCCCAATTTGGACTCGCATTATTGCAGCATGATGTCACAATCGTATATCTGTTCCTCGCGCGCTTTATTATAAGTAGAGCGCGTCTGAGCGAAATCCGTCGCTTTCCTTTTCCCCACTTCCCTTCATCTACGGCATTTTGGAACCTTTTCCGCCAACCGCGCGTCTAAGTCAGTACTTAGTCTCCGATATCTCTGACGCTACGAGACCTGACTGAATATCGATGTTTCAGGTCTACTTATTCGCAAGTCATTCTGCGCTCTGCTGGATAGCTTCTGATACCGTTTCTGATAAGGGACTGCTACAACGTCGACAGTGTTCTTGTGCTTGCTCTTGCAGCCGTTTGACTCGATCAATCGAACCTACCAAGTGAGCAGAACAATGCTCAGTACTCATGCACAGTTGCATAACTAGAATAGGACTTAGCGCTCCATCACTCTGTTGCGAAGACTCCCGACATTCCCGCGTCGAACGCATCCGCAGAAATGTAGAGTTCCTTCCTATCATACAACGCCCATGCGTTGGATATTTCCTCGAACCGTAAGTCATCGGAGCCCTTCTACCCACCTTTCCCTCTACACTTACTGCTCTGCTATGCTAGTGCCAGTATATTCGAAGGGCCGCACGCTTCTTCGCGCTCCCGTGATAGCATCGCGCGGAGATTATTGACGCGTTGTTGATGTTTGTTGTCGCGACAGGGCGCCCACAGGACCAAAGCGGGGCTGTTCATGTTCGACTTTCTCTGCGTCCGTCTTCCTTGTTCCGGCTTCAGCACGACTCTCTAGATTCTCGCTTTCTTCTGGGTTCTCTGATCGCTTTTTGCCTCGACGAGCCTCAAGCTCCTCGACGGCCGGTGACCAATCGCTACGACTAACGATTCGCCAAGGTTCAATTCAAGGACACGACCACTACGAGTTCAACGTACTCACGAACGCAAGACCGATTCATCTCGACGCTCAACAGCGTCACTAACGCCGTATCACGATCCAGCAACGATATCGACTGCCTGGACAAGACTCAATTTCTCATCATCTGCATCCGTCTCATCTTGTGACGACTCGCATCCTCACGACTGCACATACTTTTCTTCGTGCTTGTGTTATTAACGACTTTTCAACGCATCAACTTTCTTATCTCTCTCATCTACGTTATTGACAACGTATCCATATATACAAAAATCACACAACATGCGCGGAGCACTCCCATTACTGTCGCGCGCTCCTGCCTCCGACCCGTCTCGCGCCCGTTCTCCATCTCCACAACCCACTGCAACTCCACCACAGCCCGTCCCCACCATCCGTCTCATCTCCGCCACGCCCTCCGCCCACGGCTCTGCCGCCGATGCCAGCACATCCTTCGCTTCGTCGTACGTCAACGTGCCTGCTGTCTCCTCTCCTCTTGTTCCCAAGCATGATGAGAACACGGCTCCCGCGGCTTCTACACGCCGCCGCCTCGTACCCAAGAAATCCAAGCTTGGGCTTCTTGGCGGGAGTAGCAAGGCAGCGAAGCCTAAGGCCGAGGAACGCGGCAAGGACATGTCGGACGTCGTCCGCCGCGTCGGCGGATCCGCTTCTGCAGGCAGGGGCGGCTTCGAGATTTATGTCGACCCTGCTGAGGACCCGGAGATTGGGGATATGCTCATGGTGAAGAAGAAGAAGAGCCGTGTTGGGCTCAACGGGATGAAGTGGGGGACGCTCGGGGAGGTTACGAACGTTCCGTCGAGCGCTCCGAACGGGAAGAAGGACAAGGAGGGCATGCTCAAGGTCAAGACTGACGAGAACCAGAAGTGGTGGAGTATTGGCCGAGGGCGGAAGGACTCCAAGGAGAAGAAGGAGAAGGAGCGCCAGCGATCGGCTTCCCGCGCAAAGTGTTGGTCTCATTTCTTCGTTCGGTGGAGTGTGCTTCTGGCTGATCATTTTTCTTTCGAGCAGCGCCGGAGCCTAGTCGCAGCGAGCAGATGGCTACGGACTCGCGAGCGCGCTTCAACTCCCTTGATTCAGGCATAGTGCTCGCCTCGCCTGCAGCTTTCGGTCCAATGCCAGTGCCGCCTGCACCTGTCGCCCAGCAGTCCACGACCCGCTCCGCCACTCTCCAGATCCCCTCGGCGCAAGTCCAGACACTACGCGCAGAGCCGACGCGCCGCTCCACCGATCTAATCTCTGTCGTCGAGGAGACACCGTCGCCGACGTTCCTCGCGCTACCGGGCGCACCCTCCGCCAACAACGGCACCGGGTCTATCGCCGTCCGTGCGATGCGCTCCATGCGCTCCATGGCGCGGATCGGCAGCTGGGCACAGCTCAAGCAGGGCGAGAAGGAGCCAATGCCTGTTCCACCTGCAGGTGTCATTACCGGCACGGTGAAGAAAAAAGAGAAGGAAAAGGGGGACCAAAAGAAAAAGGAAAAGAAAAAGAAGGAGAAGGGTATTGAGGGGCGCGACCAGACCGTGCGAGGGTTGTCTGGGAGCAGCTTTGAGGCCGGTGGCCTGACGAGCCCCGAGTTCGCCACGTTCAAGGAGAATGATGGGGAGAGCGGCGCAAATAGGAAGAAGCAGGGCATGCTGGGCATTGGCCTGCCGTCGACGATGCGCTTCGGCTCTGCGCGAGCGGTGTCGTCGGCGTCGAGCAACAGCAACGCGTCCACGAACTTCTTCGCGACGCTCGGCAAGCCGGCCGCTGTCAACCGCCTCTCGAACGGCTCGTCGACCAACTTGGACCCGAATATGCGAGCGCGGTCTGGCTCGGAGGTGTCTAGCCTCGGGTCGCTCCGCCCGCTGTCGACGAGCTCGGGCATGAGCGGCCAGTCCAGCTCTTCCAGCGCGGGCTCGGTGAAGTGGGATGAAGAGGGCTGGAGACGGTGAAGGAGACGCGGAGGCGTGAACGGGAGGAACGTGAAGAAGAGAGCCGGCGGGCGGGAAGGAACGAAACGAGGAAGGCGTCGGATGGGCGCAGACGCGCGGCGTTGGTGGATATCTTCCCGGAAACGATGGCAGGTTCGAGGCGGGCGTCGCAGGCGTCGTCTGCTGACTCGACGTCGTCGGTCCCAATGCCGGTGCCTGTTGTGACGATTGAGGAGGCGACGGTGGATGGGCACGACGATGCTGGCATGGATTCACCTTACGAGACGCCGAGTAAGCGGCGGAGGGCGAGGCCTGTATCTGAACAGGTGATGGGCAAAGAGCGCCCCAAGGCCATTTGCGACGATGTTGATGGTAAGTTGAACTCAAATGCATACGTTTCATGCTGATATTGATGCTTTTATTGCTCTAGGTGTCTTATCAATTCTCGATGCCGCTACCAATGACCTTGCGTCGCTGATCAATCGCTTGGACTTAGAGGCCACCCCTGGAGCCACCCCTGGGACACCAGACATGTCGCCTCTTCGCCTCCCTCAGCGTGTCTCCGACATGCTGGCTGAGTCTCCCAAAGGGCTCGCGTCAAGAGCCTCGATGGGCAGCCCTATCAAGAGATCCGCTACCACCGCTGGCAGTCCTTTAAAGCACGTGGGTGTACGCGGGAGCATGGCGTCCGTCACTTCGCTGCGTCCGTACGCACAGTCCCGGGGCACGGCGACCGCTTCCGACCCCAAGGCGCCTGCTACATGGTCCAAACTCGGCCAGCAGATTGCTCCGTGGCCCATCTCGCCGACGAAGCCGTCTCCCCAGCGCTCTGGCACGATGCCTCTTGCTCAGCCGAGCGTGCCTGTGTTTAGGCTGACGCATAAGAGGACGCTTAGTCCTGCGCCGATGGATGAGGGCCCGATTGTCTTCAGACCACTTAAACCTGCGAAGCCGAAGACTCAGGCTAGCACGCTTGCAGCCAGCCTCTCGCCTATGAAGGGCAATGAAACGCCTCCGGCCTCAGGACTGTACGATGCCGCCCCGACCTCGGTGACGTTCGGCTCAAAGCCCAAGAAGATGAGCGGAATGATGTCGCTGGATGATAAGCAAGAGGCCCCATCCCCGACGCCCGTCTTCCGCAAGGCGGCCGCCCGGCCGCCCAGGCTGTCCGTGGACACGACGGCGAGCGTCACCAGCCTCCGTTCCGAGCCCCCCGTCGTCTCCATGTCACCCGAGGCCAGGAAGGGCCTTGGTCTCGCGGGGACCCTTGGCGAGTCTGACGAAGCTGACAACCAGCAGATCGAGTCTGATGATCCCGACTCTGATATTCCTGATGAGCTGCAAGTCATCTTGTCTGGCCAGCCCGACGGCGAGACGGAGGTGTTCGACGACACGCTCTCGTTCCAGCCTGCTCCGTCGGCGCGTCCCCTGCCCTCGCCTGGTCTTCCGCCCGAGATGCCGCTGCCCACGCCGGACGTCTCGAACTCTGACATGGAGGCACCGGTCTTCCGCGCGCAGCTCATCGACGACGACGAAAACCATGCTGACATCGATGGCACCGAGTCGGAGGACGACACCAAGAAGTCGTTCGACTTTACCGGCGAGCTGAAGAAGCTGAACGAGTCTGGCGCGGGCGACCGCCGCAGCTTCGTTGAGCAATTGGAGAGTGCGTTCCGTACGCCTGCGAAGTTCGACCTGGATGGGTTCGGCGAGTTCAGCCAAGATGAAATTCCACCTGTTCCGGTGCTCCTTATGGACCAATCCGAGTCGTCAGTCTCGCAGATCGTGCCGGAGTCGGTGGCCAATTCGTCCCATGAGTCGGTCAGCTATGATGTCCCGCCGCCGTCGCTCCTCCCTAGCCCTGAGATCTCGGGCGAGTCAATTTCCCGGAGGACCAAGTCCTCGACTCGGTCGAAATTGTCCGGTCGGTCGAAACCTTCGGATGGACAACTGAACGTCAACTTCAAGTTCGGTGGAAAGGCGTCCACGTCGCCTCCCGAGCCGGAGCAGAAGCCGATGACACTGTCGGATATCATCCCGCCCCCGGAACGTGCGCGTGCTATCTCCATGTCGTCGCTTGCCGAGGGAGACCGTGCGCGCGCGATGTCCGCGTCAGCGTTCGTCGAAGAGGACAGCTCGCTCCTCAAGTCGATCTATGCGAAGGCCTCGGAGATCCCGGTGTCTTCGCCTCGTCGCCGCGTCAACTCGGATACTAGCGTCAAGCGGCACAGCAGGGTGCAGATGCTGCGGGATGAGTCGATGAGCTCGCATTCCCGGGGATCATCAGGAGCCAGCTTCAACGGCTTCGAGTCGTTCGGGGAGGTGCGCCGCGGCTTTGAGTTCCCGCCCGATCGGCCTGCCTTCTACCCTCCCGTGAACACGGGCACTCGTCGCGGGCACAGCAAGGAGCAATCCGTCTTCAGCATTGCGTCCGTGTCCTCTTACGGTGCCGTGCTCAACCCCGGGACCGCCGACCCATTCCAGTATGGCGAGTTCGCGCTCCAGAGCAGGCCATCGTCCGACGACATGTCTTGGTCAATGTCGATGTCCGTCGACGACACGTTCTCATTCATGCACAGAGATTCCCGCCGCCAGCGCGTTGATAGCGACGCGTCCAGCTTTTACTTCCGTGCTCCGGGCAGCAACCAGATCCTCCAGCCCGTCAAGCGCGGCCATCGTCAACAAGACTCAGCCATGTCAACTACCTCGATCGCGCCACCTGTCAGCTTGTACAACCGCAGCTTTGGTGCGCACCGCAGGAACGACTCCAACTCGAGCGCGAGCTCCGTTGCCATCGCGTATGCGAGGTATGGAGCTCGTGCTTCGTGGGCCAGACACAGGCAGGATCCGTCCATGGATTCTGTCTACAGCGACATGTCTGCTCTGCGCGTGAGCCGTCCGGGCTTGGGCGACAAGATGCTGGACTCTGCCCTCGACTACGGCATGCCGCTGACGTCGATCTCGGCCTCGCCCCGGAGAGCGTCATCAACGAGCGCATTGTGAACAAGACTTCATTCGACTCGATCATTGACGATGACCAGCGGTCGGTGGCTGAAGACTCGCTCTTCGAGAAGACGGGGCATCGCACGTCTATGTCGGACGAGTCAGTGTTTGGAGACAACGATTATTCACAGTTCCGTCAGTTCCGGGTGCCGCAGTTCAGGCCGATTTCGATCATCAGTGTGGACGATTATTATCGTCCGCCGAGCCCAAAGAGGGAGGATGACACCATGATCACCGTAAGTTCAAATTTTCTAATATGAAGGGTTCTATTTACTGACGATGGGGGGCTACTAGATGCTCGACGGTGGTCACGTCCGGCGTCGGTCAATTGGTTCGGTCTTCGATGGTTCCCCTTGCGCTCAAGCCGGCAAGAGAAAGCACGGTGCTATCCGTGGCCCTCAGCATAGGGTGGCTGGCTCCGATGGAGAGATCATGGAGTCTCCGAATAAAGCACGCATCATCGAGAAGCCCTCCATTGCCTCGTCTTCATACTCAAGATTTGGAGGCGACAACATGATCAAGGCTCGCAAGGGGCTTCTGGAGAGGCAGAGCTTGGAAGAGAGCTGCCTAGTCGCTGAAGGCGAAGACCACAGTTGTGAGTACTCTGAAGTATAAGGCTAAAACAATTCTGACTATTTGATAACTTCGATAGACCGACCTATGCCAGTCTTCACGCGGCCTGCGCCTGCCAATCGCTCTCGCTCTAGCACCTACAGCTCAGCGACGTCCGGCGGCGAGACGCCCCCTCTTTCCATCTCAGACGGCTCCTCCATGTCCAGCGACTCGCAATCAAGCATCGACTTGTCCCATGTCAATGCCGTGCTCGCGAACATGACGCATCCCATGAACCCTGATATGCGCAATAGGGTCAGGACCCGCGCTCGTGGGCATGGCCACCGTCGTCGTGCTTCGGCTGCTCGGGCTTCTAGGACGTCCGTCTACGAGACGATCGAAGAGGAGATGTCTGTCGACAACTCTCCCGCTCCAAGGCGCTTCTTCCCGTCCGCGGAGAAGAAGGTTCTCTCGCCTGTTCCTGACCATGTTATGGTCGTCAGTTCAGATGAGTCGGAATGCATGGAGGTCGATGACGAGCGCGATATCGTAGCTTTACGCAAGTACTATGCCCTCAAGGATGAAGCCCACGTCACCGTCGAGGAGAGTAAGCGCATGTGGATGGACACTCCATTCTCCATTTACGCGCTGCAATGTATGTGTCATTTGAAATCTAAATGCTCAATCACTGACTTCGATCACCCCAATAGCTTTCTTCCCACCTGACCATCCATCAGGAATGCAGGCCCTTCTTGAACACTCGCAGCAGGCATACGGTCCCCTCGCGTCTGAGCTTCGTCCCCGGCGCATGCGCTCCCGCACTCAGTCGCGGCCATCTCCTTATCCCCGCTCCTCAAAGGTCTCATTATCCCCTTCGGCCCCTCTGTCCAACGAGTACCTCCCCTTGGCTCCCAAGGAGGTTGTCTACCACCCGTCCCCACTGCAGCAGCGTCCATTCAATCCCAACATTCGCGCCGGAGACGTCTCACCCTTCGTGCCAGATAAGTCCGGAAAGAATTCGTTCGAACTTCCTGCTAGACCTCGCGTTCCCTCTAATGCTCGACGTAACGCACTTGGGTGGTCGAAGCGGAGTACTGGCCGCGATAACAAGGAGAACAAGGAGAACACGTCCAACGGTGCAATCGCAACGTACGTTATCCTTTATTCTAACAGTAGATCAATCTGTTAATTTTCTGTAATCTGTAGCCCTGGCGAAACTCTTCGTCTTAACCGGCCGCGTCCCCGTGGAAGACCTACACCTGCGCGCGCCCCTGTCTGTCAGGGCCTAGATCACCATTATCCCCCAAATAAACCCTCGCCTCTACGCCTCTACGCTCCTAGGTTCATTTACCAAATGAATTGCTGTGCCCTCTCGCGCTCCGAAGTCAATTAGCGATGCCTGCATTCATTGGAATATGCTATGGTTATTGATCTATGCGCCTTCATACTTGCTCTATCTTGCTGTTCGCTTGGCTGTTCGAGACTGCAGCTCACAGGTGGAGTTGCGCTTTTCTCGTTCGCTTTGCGGTGTTGTTGTTTTCTTGAAATTTTTGTTATCCATTTGTACACCAAGTTTCATTATAGTTCCGCCGATTCATCTCTGGCCCTTGCAGGGAATTCGTCGCGTACTTATGGTACTTATCTGTCTACTAAGGCCGGTGTAGTTATCTCGAGTAGGTCTGACCAAAGGCGGGACATAATCTTGCTGTTTCCGCTTTGTTTTACGTCTTCGATTTTCTTGTTATGACAGTTCTCGTGCACAAAGTTCGCATATCTGCTCGCGCCTTGTGCTCAGTGACACTGACAAGCAGCTAGTAAGCCGGCTTCAATGTCAAAAATCTTTGCAAGGTACATATCCAAATCTTTTATCTAATGATTGCGAACAAATCAAATGCTAATATACAATCCATCGAAGAGATGCGTTGGCGGAAGGGATTCTAGACTACTTACGATAGACTCGCCCCTCCCATCCCCTCAACTTGACCTCTCCTGTCGCAGCACCAGCAGATTCGTCAGCGTAGTTCCCTATCAGCAAACGAGACCCTATGAATTGGGGAACTGGAGCAAGTGAAAATTCTATTTCTTCTGAGCTAAAATTGAGCAGCACCAGGATACTCGATTCACCCAGCGTGCGCGTGTATGCGAATATCTTCTCGTCATCTGGAGATAGCAGAACGAAGTCTCCATAGATCTGGAAAGTCCTGGTCAGAAGATATGCTGTGAAGGTCGGGAACAACTTACGAGCACGTCGTTCTGCTTGCGAGCAGCGAGCGCACGCTTCCAGAATGCGAAAACGCTATCGGGATCTTTCAGCTGCGCGTCCACGTTCCATTCCGTGTGGTCATCGTTCACGCGCATCCAAGGCTTTCCCGTTGTGAAGCCCCCATGAGCGGTCGCATTCCACTAGTCAGGCGGTCAGTAAGTCAACTAGGTCATCGAAAATAGAAACAAACCTGAACTGGCGTCCGCGCGTGGTCGCGCGCCTTGCGCTGACAGCCATACAGCACGTCCGACATGTCCACGTCTTCTTTCCCCTGTTCGGCCCTCCTCTGCGCGAGTACCCGCTTGTGGTAGTTTTGCGTCGCGACGTCCTGATACTCCTCGAGTGCCCAGCTCGCAGGGAAGTTCTTCGTGCCGATCTCCTCGCCCTGGTAGACGTACAGCGTCCCGGCTTGCGTCGTCTGCAGAAGCGCAAGCAGCGTCGCGGAGCGCGCGCGCCACGCGGGCGAGTCGTCGCCGTAGCGCGAGACCGAGCGCGCTTGGTCGTGGTTCTCGATGAAGATCCTAGTCACACATATTTGTTAGAGGTGCGGGCTGGTCAGATGAGTTGAGGGAAACGTACGCATTCCAGAAGCCGTCGTCGCGATGGAGGTTCTGCCACCGGTTAACGATGGCTTTGAGTTCGGGAAGCTTCCAGTGCCGGTAGACGAGCGGGGCAGAACCCGCGACACCGTCGTCGGTGTTGTCGATCTCGACGATTTGGAATTGGAAGACCATGTTGAGCTCTTTGTTCGCAGGAAGCACGAACTCGGCGAGGCCTGAGGGAGTGTGGGTGAAGGGTGCTTCGCCGACAGTGATCAGGTCGTGTTCTGTAGTGGATTGTTGTGCGTGAGCGCTAGTGCTGTATATGTGGTTTAATATGCTTACTGGAGAGGACGAGCCGGTTCATCTCTTGGATGTACTCGTGAACCCTCGGTCTGTAAAGCATTCAATGATGTCAACACCTCCGAAGTCGGCTAGACTATCCACAAGAACGCACCCGTTTACAAACATCGGGCTCGCCATCTGGAATTGCTGCGTTGGATCTGTAACCGGGACGTCCGGAAGTCCTGGGACCTTGGAGATAAGATTGATGACGTCCATCTGTGAACAGATTACATTGAGGTCGGGTTCTGGAAGCGCCATGGGCGGGAAGCGGGGATACGAACTCTAAAGCCGTCGCATCCCCGCTCGATCCAGAAATTCGTCACGCCCCACACGGTCTCTCGGACTTCCGGGTTGTCCCAATTGAGATCGGGCTGTTTGTCTAGGTACAGATGGAGGTAGTACTCGTCCGTTGTCTCGTCATACTGCCACGCGGATCCTGATCTCGTTGTGAGCGCCGCATGCGGTAAGGGCTAAAGTCGATACGATGTCGTACCTTCAAAGATAGATTTCCAGTTGTTCGGCGGCCGTCGGGTGCCGTCCGCGTCGTAGCGCGGCGGCCTCCAGAAGTACCAGTCGCGCTTCGGGTTCGTTTTGCTGGATCTGGATTCCTGGAACCATTTGTGCTGAAGATTCCGCGCGCTTTAGCATGCATTGATTCAGTCTACTCTAAAATCAACTCTGACCTCATCTGAGGTGTGGTTGACCACCAGATCCATCCTAGAGTCGAGCTTACTGAGATCCTACATGGGAAGAAACAAGCGAGACCTACATTAGCTTCAACCCACGATCATGTACGCCTTTCAAGAGATTGTCCCAGTCTTCCAAGGTTCCATACCGTGGGTCAATATTCCGATAATCGGATCTGCAGATTTAAAAAAATGAGTGAAATCGTTGATTATTCAGATACGAAAGGGTGCCAACATGTCATAACCCATGTCGGCCAAGGGAGAAGGATAGATCGGCGAAAGCCACAACACGTCCACTCCAAGGTCCTTCAAATAGTCCAGCTTGGACGAGATTCCATTGAGGTCTCCGATTCCATCTCCATTAGAATCTGCGAATGATGCGGGGTAGATTTGGTACACAGAGGCCTCCTTCCACCAAGCGCGGGCGATTTCAGGCATGTTGGATGGCAGTCAGCAGCAAGCTTCGAGAACATCTGGGAGGTGACTGAAGTCTTTATATACCAGTATACCTTCATCGATGCGATGACGACAGGCTTGGCCAGGTGAACATGGGGCGCCAACGAACGTGGAGAAGCAGTTTGACCAGAACGGTTCCTTCGGGTCCGAGGAACCGGAGAACATACCTCGTCTCAGGTCTGCTGAGTGCTTTGGTGTTCAGTTGGTCTCGAACAAGTTTGCAGAACGAAGCTTCTCTCAGCTACTTATACCCGACGTACAGCCATTTTTCCTAGAAAGAAATTCGTGTGGTCAGAGATCTGTGCTGCACTTGCATAGCGACATAAAGTCAGTTTGCATGGAAGGCCTGACGAAGTCATCGCGGTCTTTAAGACCGGCATGTTGGCTGTAAGATTGTCGAAATGTTGTTATGTCGTGTTCGGGTTTTGCCGAATTCATAAGTACTTCAATTCGGCCACGTCTGAGAGTCTTTGTCTTCTCTAACTTCCAGCAACGAACTCGCGAGCATATCTTTACGAACAGACATCATACTTTTAGTTATCGGAGATAGGAATGAATAAAGAACCAGAAAAAACAGGCTACAGGTACGTCGCTTCATAAAACAAATTCATTGCGCTCATTGAATTCAGCAGCTCGAGCATCAGTTATCCAGACATAGCGAAGCAGCACCTGCAGCGCTTTTCTCACCTCACAGCCTTCAGTGATGCTGCTGTCATTGATGAGGCGCAATCCTTCATGGACGCCGAGATGGCCAGCTTGCATGACGCGCTGCTCCTTATTCGAGCGCGGCGCAATGCCATCAGCCGCATCTCGCGCCTTCCAGCAGAGATACTATCTTCCATTTTCAGATTCTCTGCAGAGTTCCAGGACACGGCTGACGCTGATGCAGAAGCGCGGTCGTCGGATGACGGCGAAGCCGTCTCGGATTCCGACAATGAGATCATGGAGGACTCGGATGATGCCTCTGATGACGAGGAAGAATACTCTGAGCAGTCTTCTTTGTCTTCTGATTGCGAGGGCGAGACCGGAAGCGCCTCAAGAGTGGAACGTGATGTCCTAAGTGAGCGACTGTGCACCCCTCGACCTGTATCTGTAGACAGCTACTAAATGGTACTTGGATAGGGGGTTGGCTATGCATTTTACACGTCTGCCGCCGTTGGCGTCAAATTGCTTTGGAAGACGTAGGCCTCTGGACGAGGATCACATACAACACCAGCCCGCGCTGGCTTGAGGCAATCCTCACTCATGCGCAGACGATGCCCGTCGTTGTATACCGCGAACTGTCCGACCACTCGCATAAGCGCGAGCTGACCCTCATTGGAGAGCATCTCTCCCACATGAAGGACCTGACGCTCATTGGCTCCGCGAACAATCTGGCGTTCGCCACGCGCAAGAGGCTGAACAATCCAGCCCCCATATTAGAATCGTTGACAGTCACTGTGCTTCCGGGTGAACTCGAGGACGAGACCACGGTCGTCGCGGCTCTTCCGGCCAACATCTTTGCGAAGAACGCGCCGGAATTGCAACGCATATGTCTCAACAACTGTCATCTGCACTGGGAATCTCCGCTCTTCACGCATCGCATTACCGACTTCCAATTGACCTACTCTGGGCTTCCTAATCGATATGTAGGCCCGGGCCGCCGCAACCAGCCAAACTATCTCACGTCTTTTATATTTGACCCGACGCGAGATCAGCTACTCGCATCGCTCAGGAGAATGCCCGCCTTGCGACATTTGGCCTTGAGACGCTGTATCTTTGGCCCACCGAGGGACGAAGAGGGCGAGGAGCTACCCGAGGACCCCGGAGTGGTCGAGTTCGAGGCTTTGGAGACGCTTGAGATCAATGGCTGGTTGGTCGGCGTCAAGGAGTTCATGACTCGGATCCGGATGCCGTCTACCACATCGGTGACACTTTCAGCCCTTGTCTTCAGCGACTTTGATGAGTTCGCACCCCTGTCGACCTACGGCAGGATTCTCAGTTCTTCTAGACCCTTTTTGGCCATGGCTATCTCATGCGTAGATGCTACCCACTCGCTGAGAGTTGAGCTCTGGAAGCATTGTACTGGCGGCGGCGATACTCCCACCATCCCCTGTAACGAAAGCCACCGCCCTGCACTCTCGATCGAACTCGGTTGGTCTCGTACAACCAAAATCAAATCCTTCACACTGCTGCAGACCATCTGCAGCACCATTCAACTGGACAGTCTTAAGGTGCTGTCCATCCGCTTGGGGTATGCCAACAGAGCGGACTCGGATCTTGGTTGGCTGGCGGACAGGTGGCCATTCCTGTTCAAGCGCTGCCTTGCCCTCGAGCACCTGATCATCAGCAGCCAAGCTGCAGAGAGGATATCGGAAGAGCTTATCATGCATGTCGACACGGAATCCGAGCGTGCAACGTGGCACGAGCGGTCCTCGCATGCATTGTTCGGTGGTCTGAGAGTGCTTTCGATCGATTTTGTCAGGCCGGGAGATGAGGAGCGGCTGACGCGGAGGTTCTTGAAGGACTTGCCGCGGAACTTGGTAATCAGGAGAGATGCTGGGCTCGGGTTGTCCTTGTTTCAGGTTGGTCGGTGTCGGAATGTGGAGGAGTGGCGGAGGAGGTTGGGTGGTGTGGTGGGTGTCGGTGTTCTGCCCGAGCAGACGTACTTCCGCGAGGACCCATTTTGGGCTACATCTCTCAATATGTAAATAAACATCTCTGCAGCATCCATCTACCCTACAATACTCTCACAACTTGAAAAATCGATTGAACATACTTTGAACGAATTTCGGGTGCGAGACTTGGACGTGCCATCAGCACGTGACTAGGAATATTAACAAGCGCCCGTTGAGCGCCCGAATGCGAAGGAAGCGCCCACTTGCATCCACTTGCTTCAACGCAGTCACCATAGAATTCGGAGTACACTTTCCTAGGAGGTCCTCAGTATTCCCTAGCAACACATAACAAGACCTATTATGCCCCACAAGGCGAGCTCGAGCTCGCGCCCGGCCAAACGACGCCGCACACAACAAGTCGTGTCGTTTGGAGCCCCGTCCGATGCTGACTCCCCGACGGCCCAGGTCAACGTCCCGTCGTCTACGGGCCTCTCTACGCGGGAAGTGCCCGACGCGCAAGTCCCCCCTCTGACCGTCCTCTGCGCCCGCGTGTTCGCGATCCATTTCGCCCGGCTGTCGCGGAGCCGCATGTTCTGGGAGCCGCGGAACCCCAAGCAATGGCACTACATCAGCGAATGGCTGAAGGCACTTCCCGACAGCATCGTTCCGCGGCTGTTTGCGACGCTGCGGCAGCGGTGTCCGCAGCTCCTGTCGCACGAGCTGGTGAAAGAAGTACGCGTGCACAGCTCGTATGTGGGCCGCCTCTGACGGAACTGCCGCTAGCATTTCCTGCGCGGCGAGAGCATCATGCTGTCGCCTGACCTGGGTGGCGAGAAGCCGGTGAATAAATACACAGTTGGCGCCATCGTCGATTGTGCGCCGAATGTGCAGAACCTCGACCTGCTAGGATTCGACAAGATTTTGGACGCCAGTTTCGCAGCTATCGTATCGCGGCTACGGGCGTTGCGAGTGTTGACCTTGCGGTGATGCAATCTCCCGCTCGTGTGATCTTCCCCTCTGATGTATATGGATAGCGGGTGCACGAAAGTGGGCGCGAGAACGGTCGAGGCAGCGAGCAAGCACTGTCCCGACCTCGTCGTCCTCAACATCAACTATACGTCCGTGCCTCCCGTTGCGCTAGCACCACTCCTCAACACCCACCGCGCGTCATTAGAAGTGCTCAAGCTCGCGGGACTACCAAACTGGGTACGCTGTTTTTCCTTGCTGTCTGCCGATGATCCTAAAGCCCGCGCAGACAGACGCCGCGTTCGCGAAGCTGCTCCACGCGCTCCCAGACAAGGATACCTTCCAGCTTCCCTCGCTGCGCACCCTCAAGCTGCGTGAGAGCTCGCTCTCCGATGGCTCCGTGCACGCGTTCCTCTCCTTCTGCCCGCATCTTGCGCGCCTCGACCTGTCTTTCACGGGCGTCCGTCACCCGCCCGCCGTCATCCCGCCACTCGAGAAGCTCGCGCTGACGTCGACCGCCATCTCCGCGCACGAGTTGCTCCTGGTCGTCGAAAACCTGCCGCACCTGCACACGCTCAATCTCGGCGCGCTTGGCAGTGGGCAGGGCAAGGCGTCCGCGATCGGGAACACGACGGCGATGACGATGAACGATGACTTTCTGCGCAGCCTCACTGATATCCTGGCGATGAGGGAGCAGCTGCACACGGTCAACCTCGTCGGGAATACGAAGCTTGGACTTGGGAACAAGCTGCGGGATCCGGCGCTCGCTGGTTTCGTCAGTCGCGTCGGCCGGCGGTTGAAGGTAGGGTTTATTTGCCGATCGCGAAGCGGGGCTCATTGATGACATCGTGTACATTTCAGAGACTGAATCTCGCGGGGATAACGGCGCTGCAGTCTTCTGATTTGAAAGGACTGTCTGGCGATGCGTTATCCGACGGCCCAGTATCTGAAGAAGATACACGCGCGCTCGAGGATCTGAACCTGAACAACACGAAGGTGGACGACGGCGCCGCGGAATATATCGCGCGGTGCACGTCGCTGAGATCTTTGGAAGTCGCGGGGACGAAGATGTCTAGTCAGTCACGATTTGGTTTGGTGTATGCAAAGGCTAAAGAATATTTTGCGCAGGCGATGGCTTGTTTACTATCGTGGATGCGTGTCCGCGGCTTGCGAAGTTGGATTTGACGAGCTGCCGGGGTGTTCCTGTGGTGGAGCGTCGACGGTTTTTCGAGGTGTGTTGTGGTCTACTGTCAGAACAATCGTCAGAGGCGAGCTCACGTATCATCAGGTATACGAGAACGTCCGTAGGGAACTGCAGTGAAGCTGGTAATCGGCCATTGCCCTGATATATCGCACCAAAAGATGTCAAATCCAGACTTCAGATTTTTTATATTGTATTTATACAATGCTATTGATGCTACCACATTTGCTTCTAGGTCCTATGCCATCCCTAAGAGGGGATGCACTGCGAATAGTCTGGAACAGGGGAATATTAGCTTGCGGTATCGACACTCAGATGAAGCGACGCACAGGGATTGCTGACCGTGCAGGTGTATCCTTGTGTACACACCGTCGCACCTGTCCAGCCTTGGCCTGTGAAGAGAAATGTTTACTTAAAGGACGACGGGGAAATATACGATGCGTACCGCCACACTGCCCCCATGCTCCCTGCGTTTGGGCAGGGGCAGCGGAACTTGTAGTGGATGTACCGCGCGACGAGCTCGACGCGGGGGGAGACGGCGCGGAGGAAGACGATGCGGGGCGGGTGGCCGTGCTGCTGGCCGGGGGCACTGAGGACGTGGGGGGAGCGGCGCCCGCGGTGTCGCCGTAGAAGATGCCACGGCCATTGGTCCCGATGTACACCCTGCATACGTCTCAGCACCCATTCATCCCGAGCAACATGTGCACTCACCGGCCGTAGATCCGCGGGTCGGCAGTAAGCACGTTCGCGCTGGCGGATCCAAAACCATGCGCCGCGTCGTTGATCCGGACCCAGCTCGCGCCGGCGTCGTCGCTCCTGAAGTAGCCGACGCCGCCAATATTTGCAGCGGCAAACACGGCGGGGTAGCCGCCGCTCTTCGCGGGCGCGCCGAGCGCGATCGCCCACGCTTGGCTCACGCCGGACACGGCGGCGAACGAGCTACCTGAGTCCGTGGAGTGGAAGAGGCCCTTGTCGGTCGAGACCCAGACGTCACCGGTGACGTTCGGGTGCACGACGATCTTGACGGGGGAGGTCGACGACCCGAGGCTGCCCGTGGCCGCGAAGGTCTGCCCGCCGTCGGTGGAGAGGTAGAACTTCGCGCCGGAGGCGCCATAGAAGATCGAGTTGTTCTTCTTGTCGGAGGCGATGGCGGCGTCGGAGGGGAGTGAGGGGACCGCGGTGAAGGGGTTCGTGTATTGCGAGACTTGGACGCCGTTGCCGTTTGTGCGCCAGAGGACGGTGTCGCCGTCGGCGGAGAGGGCGACTTTGCCACCGTTTACGTTGTCTGGGGCGCCGTAGTCCTCAGACCTGCGGAAGTTGAAATTGACGCTTCAAAACTGAATTTCTGCGCGGTGAGCTCACCAAGTGTTGCCGGAGTCCGTCGACAAAGCAACCTGCTTTCCTTGAGAACTGGGCAATGGTTCATTGGTCCGCAAGATGTATCAAAAACGAAAGGCATACCCGTCACTCGTCGTTCCAATGCGAACGATGTTCGTTGGCTTGTTGCCAGCAAAGTCAAGGTCGGCAGTCGTTGACCACGAGGGATTCGTGAATTCCGTTTCTGGCGCCTTGTTCAAGTCAGTATGTACAAATCCTGAGGGTATTCGTTAGCCGAGCCCGCCGTATGGACTCCAAAAACGCACCTCCGTCGTCGCCCACAGCAGATATAAGATTGGGACCAGTAGGGGGCGAGATCAATCCCTGAACCGACGTCTCCTCGATGCCGTCAGCTAGAGACTTCAGGGTGATGTTCCCGGTCGTGTCCCACGCAGTGAGATCATGCCCACCGAGGATCGTGGCGCCCGTCCCGTAGAGCCAGTGGTCCGAGTCAAAGGGATCGATGGACAGACCTTCCATCATCCAGCCGATCTGCAGCGTCCCCAGGTCGGTGATCGTGCTGTCTGGCCCAAGCCACGGCGCGAGCGAGTCATCGTATCCGTACCACTTGTAGATCGTGGGGTAGTCACCCCAGGTCCATAGCTGCTTCCATGTAGCGCCACCGTCAGTCGATCGGAAGATCTGGCCGTCGGGCCACCTTGTGTGAGTGTGAGCAATGCTCCAGAGGTCGTCTAGCAGGCGGACGGACGAACCAGGAGTTCACAGCGGCTGCCACGATGGTGCCGGGCTTCTGCAGATCAACGGCAAGACCGCCGAAGCCGAAGTAGAGGTCGCTGCCGGAAACGGGAGTGATATCTGTCCATGTTCCAGAGGAGATGTTATACTTGGCGAGGGCACCGTTAGTCCCGTCATAAGGACCGGCTCCGTCGGAGTAAGATATGTAGAGCGATTGTTCCGCGGGCGACAGGACGCCTTTGTGCGGAAAGAACGTAGTGTTCTGTCCAGGTACGGCGGTCCCTAAAAACACGGATATAAGATGACACCAAGGAAAAACAGAAGAGCTCACAGCTCGACCCAGCATCCTGGGATACAAATATGTTGTCCGTTGCATTGCTTACGACGCCGACAAAGATGCGCTGCGTTGCTTTGCCAGAAGAACCTGACGTCGAATCAAACGTGACCCAAGCGACGCCGATCTTGTCGTTGTTTAATCCCGACGTATCAGTGGGATCGGGGATGTACGTTCCTGAAAACCAGACGCGTCAGAGTAGGGGATGGGTGATGACGATCGAAATAAGTTTCACCAGTATTCGGCAGCCCTTTCACCTGAGCCCAGGTTGCGCCATAGTCTGTCGACTTCCAGAGGCCGTTACCGCTCCTTGCTCCGAAGAACAGGATATTGTTGCTGTGGGGATCGATAGCAAGACGCTGATGCAAAATGTCAGTGCTCATCAGTCAACCTCCAATGTCATGGGCGTACTTCTCCTATACCCCGACCGGGCATATTGCCGCCAACTTTGAAGGGGAGCTCGGAAGCCGTCCATGTTGCTCCGTAATCCTGCGAAGCCAGGATATGTCCATTGTTCGGATCCCACGAGTTGGTGTACATTCCCGTCGCCTGAATCGCGTTGAGTGATGTGCATGGTACTGTAAAACGCAGAATCCTCACCAGGTAGACCCGCTTGGTATCGACGGAGTCCGTGGCGAGCGCGTCGATACCCCAGTAATCCCAAGTGGTGTCATTGGCGAAATCGACAAGCGGGGTCCAGGTGTCATCGGAATTCAGCCTGTACGCACCGCCAATATCAGTACGCGCGTACGCCAGGCCCTTCTCGGACGGGTTGAAGACGATGTTCGGGACGAAGCCCCCGCCGCCGCCGATCTTGACGTTCTTCCACGAGTAGGCCTGCGACGCGACAGCGAGAGCCGCTGGGGCGCCTAACAGAACTGAGCCACATAGCGCGGTCCATTTTGAAGTGAGAAGCATGCTGCACGACTCATCTTGCCGATGACGGACGTGTCAACTCTTATAAGCACTGCAGAAATGCCATTATGGTTGACCCAGACGGTGCGGAGATGTCTCCCTCAAGTCCGAGATATACGCGGCCTGCGTTGGCTCGCCGAAAAACTCGCGAGCCCGACGACGGGTCGGCATAGCGCAATCTCGCGGCCCAGGTCAGAGCTTACCAAACATGCTGTAGAGCATTGCACCGAGATTTCCGGCCGGCGTCCGTGGGGAGCGTATGGACAAGGGACACCAAGCAGGTCCACTGGTGATGAATGTTGGAAGAATGTACCTTTTGGTAGGAACGCAAGGGGCATAACGGCCTCCGTTCCAGAAACAGGATGCAATAGAGTCCGCTTCGTCTGTCGAAGTACGAGGCAGCAAGAGCGACACGTCAGCAGTCGAGCCCCGTGCTCTGCGTGCTGTCCGCCGGTCTGAAACTTCGGGGATTTGTCTATCGCCCTAGGTGCGATCAGGCTCAAAATGAGGATGATCTGACCAACATACGACTCGGTACCGGTGACAAGGATAACTTGAACTCAGTCGCAGCACATCATTTGACAACTATGTGCGTACCCTCTGGGTAATAAGTGAGAGACATTGAATATGGAGTACACGTCTTTGTCAACCATTAGAATGGAAAAGTGGACCATAAGTACACCTAATTTGAAAGGGCTTGACCCTTGCAGTGACTGGTATCGATCAAGCTGACAGGACTCCAAGTCGGGACACGGCCACAGCATCGTCTTATGTCGCAAAATATGTAATAAAATGAAAACGAAATATTTTGACTAACACCGATGGTAAAGCAATTATCGTGCTTGCCTTCCAAGCAAGCGGCAGGGATTCGACGGCCGTTCGGTGTAAGGTAAGTTCAAAGGGCAAGCATTTTTTTAAACAAGCCACAGCCTTTCAACTTTACAAATACTTGTACACATTTCCATAGTAGTGACTAGTAGTGACTGGGGTCAGGCCACGCTGCTGAACGCGTTTCGCGGCTTCGCGCACTACATTCTTGCTTCACAACTACGACCTCAAAGAACAAAAGCCATAAAATAACGCAGTGATGGAGGTCTGAGCATTTGCTCTTCCTTTTCTCCGTCACTTCTCCTGCTTGCTAGCGAGCACAATGGATATCGCACCCGAATCCAGCCACGAAAGACAGCAACTCGAGATCACTGCACTCAAATCTATCTACGCCGACGATTTCCTCGAGTGCCCACCGCCGAAAGCGTGGAAGGTATGTGCGCAGGTCGGTGCGGGTGACGGCTGCTTGACGATGTGAGATCAGGGCGCTGCCAAATTACAAGAATTTATTATTCGGGTTGCACACCCGGACGCAGAACATGCGTCCAAAGTGACCTTCAATCTACATGTTATGTGCGTGGCTTTCTCGTTTCAAGTCAATCCAACTCATTGCGCGTGTTCAGCTTTCCCAAAACTTATCCAGTTCACGCCTACCCAACCTTCACTATCCAACAGCCGAAGGGCCTTTCGCCGGAAGATGTCGCCAAGCTTTCGGCAGCTATCCATGGCGAGGTGAAAGTGTATCATGGAACCGAAATGGTGTTCCAGGTGCGTGACGATATCTGTGGCAATTTCCCGTAGCTGACCACAGGAATTCATGACCAGATTGTCACCTTTGCGCAAGACTGGCTCGCCGCTCACATCAACCCGCCTCCCGAGGTGCAAGGTTCGCTCGCGACGCAAATGATCAAGCGCGCCTCGGACGAAGAGCGCGTGCGTATTCTTGATTCATGCGCTCTATCATATCCACACGCTGACTTGGCTATAGGCCCGACAAGCCGAAGCAGCCGCCGCAGAAGCAGCCGAAACCGCACATGCCGCCGCTCTCGCAGAGGCTTTCGACGCCCAGCTACGCCTCCATCGCCAAACCCACCCGTCACCACGCCAGAACCGCGAGCGCGCACTGTCCGATGCCACCGAAGTTCCCGAGTCCGGCTCGCCCACCGACTCCCCTCCTGAGGGCGTCGAGATCGGAATCGAACCCGAGCAGGAGGGCGTGCTCGTGCAGCGTTTCGAGAAAGAAGTCCAAGCAGACGGCGTACGCTTCCGCAGCGTCAAGTTGTTCCACCCGCGCGCAGAGTGTCTGGGAACAACGTACATCGCGACACCGATCGCGCCTTCGCCCCCGCGATCCGACGTCGAGCTGGAGCTCTACCTCGCGACGTTCCCCACGGCGTACTACCAGACCGCACAGGGCCGCAAGAAGCTGCATCAACTCGCAGGCGAGGCGCAGCGCCTTGTTGGGCTTGATCATCCGGGCGTCGTGCGCGTCTTTGCGGTGCGGCTGAGCTTGCCGTCTGCGCAGGCGAGTACGAGCATTGCGAGTGTTGTGTTTGGGGGGCGCGCAGGCAGTGGGGCCCCACAGTTGGCGATTTTGATGGAACCGAGGCCGTCACTGACGCTGAGGGATGTGTTGGAGGATTGCGACGCGTTGCGGGAGGAGCGAGCATATGTGCGTTCGCTTTTTTCTCTCCACTCGCTTTGTATTTATCGTTTGCGCAGGATTATCTTATGCAGATACTGAACGCCCTGCATGCGATCCATTCGCGTGATCTCGTGCATCGAGGCCTCACGGTTGAACATATCGGTCTTGCCCCGCCGCCGCCGTCGAGCGGCTCGCACACGAAGGTCGTCAAGCTCTGCAAACCGACATATTGGGTCAAGCTCGTGGACTTACACCGCTCGAATCCCTTTGTGGAGGGGGATGCAGCTGCAGGGGTAGCAGGCATGGAAGTCCCCGATGGATGGTATGTACAAATCGCTGTTCCTATTTTCACTGTACTCACTCGCTTGACCACACAGGGGATCGAGAGACACCATCGACTCGACACTCATTTACACACGCAGCCGCGACATCCACTACGTCGGCATCGTGTTCCTCCAGATGGTGCTGGGCCTCGACATCATGGAGCGCTACACGGACGTGTCCGAGGCCGTCCGGTCCTGTAGGTCTCCCCGCTCGCTCTCTCGCAACCAAGTTCTGACTAGTGATCTAGCAAACCTCCCTACCACCCTCCAATACCATGCGCTCAACATGCTGATGCCCAAGAAGAACAGTGTCTCCTGTCTCTCCCTCCTTTCGGAGCTGCAGAACGATGCCGCCGCACAGGGCACGGCGAGGACGCACACGCAGGCTATGTCTATTCCTACACCGGGTGAGTATTTAATACTTTGTTTATGTTTAGGCTCTGACTGTAGCCCCGCAGGTGCGCCGCGCACGCCAATGGCGAAGGACCATTATGGGAGCTCTCCAGAGATGGAGTACTTCCGGCCGCCTCAACGCGCGCGTCAGGTAAGTCGGTGGAAAGAGGACTGGGATGAACTAGAGTTATTGGTACGTCCCTTATTGCATACGTTTTTTCACGCGCCAGACTGTTTGTGACGATGTACAGGGCCGGGGTGCATTTGGATCGGTCGTGAAGGCACGGAATAAGGTCGACGGGCGTATATACGCTGGTATGACCTCGAACCTCCGATTTGCGTATATCTATTACTGATGACCGTGTCATACAGTCAAGAAAGTCCGTCTGCGAGCCGTGAAGCTCGACACTAAGATTCTCCGCGAAGTGAATGCCCTAAGCCGGCTCTCGCACCGCTACATCGTTCGCTACTTCACGACTTGGTTCGAGCTCACGGAGCCTACGTCCACTGCGACCTCGACCGCCGGCTCCCACTCTGACAACGACAGCGACGACACGGCGTCGAACTCGACTGCCGCGGGCGCGACGCCCGCACTACGCCGGAAGCGGCACCTCTTCAGCCTCTCGCACAAGCGCTCAAGCGGGGGCGGGTCGTCGAACGACCCGTTCACGATCGATCTCGATGATCTGTCCGAGAGCCGTGCGTCGTCGTTTCCGAGTATACACTTTACGGGGTCCGGGAGCCAGGAGGTGGGCGATAGCGATAATGATCCGGAGACCGAGGTTGATCTGGACGGGCTGTTGGACGGAGCTGCGGGTGCGAATGGGGGCGGGCGGAGAGGGGACGCGGCTATGAGCGTGGTGCCTAGTACGCCGGCGCCGGTGGCTATGAGGACGCTGTATATTCAAATGGTGAGTCGCGCCCAGCGAGCCATGGATTTTAGGGTTAACTTGACTTTTCATATAGGAGTTCGTCGAGCGGCAGACGTTGAAAGAGGTAAGCGTTCGACAAGCCATACAGATGCAGGACTTGCATTCACCCCTGCTTCTAGAGAATCGCAGAGGGCTTGTCGGAGTCGGAGGCCTGGCGCTTGTTCCAGCAGATCGTGGAGGCGCTGGTGCACATGTCCAGCTTGGGAATTGTAGGTACATTGGCTCTTCCATGGTTGCTATGCTGACTTTTATGGGTATAGCTACATCGTGATATCAAGCTCACGAATATCTTCATCGGTATTTTTTCCCCTCCTGATCGTGCATTCGACCACTTATTAGTATACCTCCGCAGATGGCAAAGGCGACTGCAAAGGTATGCATTTATACCACGTGTCTGTACAACATCCTGACGCCCATTTTTGAATTAGTCGGCGATTTTGGCTTGGCTACGTCGAGCTTGGCTGCTGTCGATCCTACGGATGTCTCGCCGCACGCGGTCACAATGGAGGCGGACTTGACTCTAGGTCTGTTCCTCGACGCATCTGTTGCTGATGATTACTCATGTTTGTATTGCAGAGGTCGGCACCAAGTTGTACATCGCGCCAGAGGTGCAATCGCGGAAGAAAGGCCCCCGAGACCACACAAAAGCAGACATGTACAGTCTCGGCGTACGTGCTGCAACGCTTTCATGGTGACTGCCGAAATGCTGACGAGTGATTCTAGGTCGTCTTTTTCGAGATGAACTACTCGTTTTCGACTGGAGCAGAGCGTATCGCAGTGATCGAAGACCTGCGCAAGGTCGAGGTGTTTTTCCCCGGAGACTGGGATCCGAACCGCACAAGGCAGAAGCAGAGTGGGTACCTTTTACATTCGGACTATGGAACGCAACTGACATCTGATGTTTAGTTATCACTTGGCTTTTGCAACATGATCCCGCCAAACGGCCATCTGCCTTGGAGCTGTCCCAGAGCAACCTGATGCCTCCGCGTATGGAAGATGAATACTTCAAGGGCGCGTTACGGATGATGTGTACGTTCAAAACAATTTTTTCACTTATCGTCTTGTTTAGCTGACTGCGCGAATAGCGAAGCCCGACTCTCCACACCATCAAGCCGTGTTGGCCTCCCTTTTCAGCCAAACAACCAAAGACCCGATGCGTGGCTTGCTTTATGACATGGAAGTGGAGGTTCCAGAGCACATCTCCTTAAATGGTATCGTGCGCGACACGCTTGCCGCGATTTTTCGCCTGCATGGCGCCGTCGAGGTGGAGCCGCCGCTACTCATGCCTGTTGTCGAGAAGGAAGAGATCGGCTCTCGTGCGGTCTTCCTCGATCGGCACGGTGAGGTCGTTGTGCTGTCTGACGATGCGCTTTTGCCGTTTGCGAGGCTGGCAGCAAGGAGCAATACCAGGCGAATCAAGCGATTCCATATCGGGGACACCTACCGTGCGAAGTGAGCTCTTCCCCCATCTGTGCCGAACGTACTTGTTTATCGTAAATCAGTAAGGTAGCAGGGCATCCTCGAGTGGCGAAAGCAGCTGTCTTCGACTTCATCACTGTGGACGTTGCGAATGGCCCGATGATATCTTCGGCTGAAGCAATCATCCTCATAAACGAGTGTCTGGACTCGTTCCCTAGCCTCGCTCAGCATTATGAGATCCACATCTCGCATTCTAGGAGTGGGTTGTTGCTATGAACAGCATTGTCTTTGCGCTGACGATCTATCAGTTATCGAGCTGGCGCTCGAGCGGATTCCAGAGGATCTTCGCCACTTTGTTATCGAGACTGTTACGCAGCCCAGATCGTCTTGGGCTCAGAAGCGCTCGATGCTACTGAAGAAAGGTCTTCTCAGGAGTCTTGTCGACGAATTGGAGGTCTTGGAGGACACTGGTCAGTCTCATTTACTGTAATGTGTAACTCTACTGAATCGTATGATGAAGACGAGGATTGCGACGCACTGGTCACCCGGCTGGAGAAAGTTTCGCCCCAGTTCGCTGGTGTCGTAGTCCCTTATGTTGAAGACATTAAGAAAACGATTCAATTCGCGACTGTCGCTGGGTCTACACACACCACGTTCTTCCATCCATTCATGATGATGGATCGAAAGGGATTCTTCAAGGACGGTCCCTGTTTTGAGGTCGTGAGACGGAACAAGCGGACCGACGTCCTGGCTGTGGCTGGACGGTGGGGCGTTCCACTTTTCGACTTTGGCTCCGATCTGACGACTATACAGTTACGACAACATTATTGCTCACTTCACCCCTCCCAACTCCAAGGTCAAAAATGAGCCCGTGTGTGCCGTGGGTCTACAGATTTCCCTGGAGAAGATTCTTGTAGCGCTGGCCACGTTCCAAGCCGTTTCGGTGAAGAGTCTTCTAAAGGAGCAACGTTCATTTGGATTCTGGAGTCCAAGGCGCTGTGATGTTTTTGTTGTATCCTATCAACATGGCCAACTTAGCGATCGACTCGAAGTTGCCGCGCTTCTGTGGCGACACAATATCAGCGCAGATGTCATGTACGAGTCCGGACTGCCTGACGGGGAGCACGAGAATCATTTCGACCTTTGCAATCGCGAAGGGATTTTGTATGTTTCTGTGATTTGCCTACGTTCGTACCAATTAACATCTCTCTAGATTCAGCGTTTGGCCACGACCAAAGTCCGCACGTCGCGATCAGCCGGCGTTCCGCATAAAGAGTATCTTGAAGGGTAGTGAATACGACGGTGAGTTCCTAACGACATCTCAGATAATTCCGTCAGTAGTTGATGAGCCTTCCTGCAATCCTTTCGCAGTCTCTCGACAAGAATTAGTCCCTTGGCTCCAACATCAGATCGCTGAGCAGAAGCGCATTGACGCGTCTACTTCTGGCGCACCTGCTCTATCTGACGCTCCGCAGATCTCTTCTTCGTCCAGAGACGTAGCAGGAAATCCAGATGTCCAATTACTT
This sequence comes from Hericium coralloides, assembly GCA_003675405.1. Classification (NCBI taxonomy): domain Eukaryota; kingdom Fungi; phylum Basidiomycota; class Agaricomycetes; order Russulales; family Hericiaceae; genus Hericium; species Hericium coralloides. Next base: position 395,762 of record QUOP01000140.1, read on the forward strand.
TTGCCAGGTGACGCCAAGAAGCAAAGAAAGCAGACGAAGCAAATCTTTTTGGATAGAGGTGCGAGATCATTTTCTCCACGGGCCATGCATTGTTTTGAGTCTTCTACACCTATTCATTCCAGCGTTCGAGACCGGTGTTCAAATCAAATCTGCGTTCGAGTCTGGAATTCCAGTTGTCGCTGTCGATGTCCAGACGGCCACATTCGATGCTTTGACGCGGTCCTCGTCTTGGGTTACAGAAGATGACGTCTGGAAAACCATCTCTGCCACCTTTCCAACCCAGAATGCCGGGTATGCCTCTCAAGTACGCGATGCTGTTGCGCGCAAGCGCGCAGATGGCCATCGCTTCATCCTCCTCTTTGCTGTGCGAGAGGAACGCGTTCATCTTCTTATGCTTTCATGAATTCGAATGACATTATCATGAACGGCTTCATGGCGATCAATATCTAATCTACTGTATCCATATATCTATACCAAATCGTGTACCAAGCTCGCCAATACATATCCAAATGTCCTCGTCCGACGTTCAGTAGTTCAGAATAGGCGTCCGGCTCTGCATTCGCCTATCTCTGTTGCCATGCCTTAATAGGCATACGTCTCTTAGGTCTTCGTTGAAGGCGTCTGGAGGCCCATGATGAAATGGCACAGATGTCGCTGACAATATCAGACAATGGCTGAATACAATCGCAAATTTCACCATGACGATTCCAAGAAAAATAGAAGTACATATCGCATGGTGACAATACTCACACACGTTCTCCTACCCTCCGTACTTTAAATTGACTACGTCGCGAAGTCTAGCAAAATCGTGTTAGCAAACGAGGATTATGGACGCAAGCGATCTTTTTTTTAAATACCTGACCGTTCAATTCCAGTCGCCCTCCCACGGAGTGGTGCTGGTCGTATCCAGGCCAAACTCCGACCCCGTGCCGTTGAACGCGTCAACAAGCGACATGGACCCATTGTAGAGTTCCAGCTTCGCCGTGGTGGGCGTCAACCACAGCCTGAACGTACCGCCCTGCACTTCACTCTTGAGCTGGTTGCCCTTGAATTTACCGACACCCTTCTTAGCACAGTCGCCCATTCCTGTCGCCACATCGGTCTGGAACACAATGGCGCCGTTGCTCGCGCTGACCACAAGATCTCCTGAAGCCGGAGGGTCGGAACCGATGACTTCTTTAGCGTGCTTGACGAATTCGGCGTCGCCGTCCTTCAGGACGTCGTCGAAGAAAGCTGTAAGGTGATATTAGCGCCTCTCCCGTGCGTTGGGAGCGCTATAGCAATCAGAGCTTCACCTGCTCCCTTATTAGCGGCTATTTGAAGTAGTAAGAAAAACGTCTGTCTAGATACGTCAAATAGACATACGTGGGGCCATGATGAAGTCGATTGGAGAAATTGGATAGTAAGATCTACAGTGAGAGGGCTGCATCAGAGGGAAATCTCGAGCATGGGAAAGGCGAGCGGCTCACTTGAGGAGTGCGAGAAGAGACCAGTGGGTGTTTGAACAATGACAACGAAGCCCATGGAACTGCAGTTTATATATCAGTATCCCCGTACCTGTGAGAATATTATATCGCTTTGGAACTGATACTGGAAAACAATGTATGACTCTTCCGGTAAGAATATTCGTTGGTATGCGTTCATCTAACAAGATGCGAATCCCGGGCGAGATCCATCCAGTGCCATCGAGCTCAACTGCAGAAGAGCCAGATCGGGTAGGGACGCAGCCTTCGTAGACCTGTGCGCCAGATTGTCGTCCGCAGAGGTAATTCCGTGCGTTTTCCGTGGTCTGCCACGATCTCACATAACGGGCGCAGCTGACTCCTGGGTAGCCTCGGCTAGTGTGCAACCATAGAAGAAACATACCGTCGCCAACCCTTGCGAGGATTAGTTGCGAGTGAAGCGGTGGCCTGCTGGGATGAGGTTCCTTTTTGTTGAAAAGACAGGATCAGACGTCGGAAGGAGAAGACGATTTCAATGACGCTATTCATGCACACCTGCATAGTACGCTGAATTGTCTACAAGCTGCTGTTGAAAGCTAAGTCGTGTACTTAAGATAGCTGAAAGGAACATACGAAACTAGTTGTTAGGCGTTTCCGAGCATTCGGATCCTGGGAATGGCTATGATCGTGTGATTACTGTGCGAGTGCCATACCTCGGAATAAGAGCGGAACGAGATCAGTGATAAGGGTAGAGGCATGTCGCCAAGTACGGCCGGAAGGTGAATCTCGAGCCAACGCAATTGAAAGAAAGCGGAGCGCTTGACGGTTGGCATGCCGTGCCTGTCGATGGATTCTTCTTTCATTGCAATGGAAGGGTCGCCCTCACCACATGCTTAGACGCACGGGCACAATCCACCACTCGAGGCCGATTTCGCCATTGTGCATACGGTCTCCGCGTTGTTTCCGAGTGCTACTCCCAATACGTCACAACATAGCAAAGGAGCTTCTGACCTTCAACATTACCCAGGAATCGACAGCTCTTCTCCGACGATATTGTATGTCCTGTATTTATAGGTTCTTGTTCCTCGCCGTAACTTGTGACTTGAATAGAATGATAACCATCGTTCAGGAGAGTGGGTAAATGGTAAGAAGTGAGGAATAGAATCGATGATGCACGGAGCGATTTTAGAGGAGAGGCACAGATCGACGTGAACGGAATGATCGTGAAGGCCGGCTGCTTGGCAGAGGATATCGGGCCGAGAATAGACCAACATGCCTCGAGCATCTTCGACAAAAGGAGTGTTATGACACGCTTCTGTCTTCTTGGTAAAGACTGAGCGTGTCAGCTAATGCGGGTCTTGTATATGCTACCTTCGGATTGAACCTTGATAGCATGTAAAAGCTAGGGTCCTAGAGATCTAGAGAATGCAGCTGGAAACGGCCGATATCACAGAAGGGAAAGAGGGCATGGACGACGTACAATTAAATTCGGACGAGGTTCGATTATAGAAGAGCTAGAGCTATGTAGTATTCCAGAATCAGGGCAGTGAGCCATCGCGAAGGCGAGGAACTTACAGAATACCGCATGATAAGGCCGGCTGCATGTCCTAGATTGGAATCCTGTCTTCGCGTCAGCAGCATCTTCCGTACCTGTTTTCACATTGACCCCATGAGCATGGCACAGCCAAAGGCGTGATGCACTCTGCACGATTTAGGTGACTAGAAGTGAGGCGTCCATGGATGTCGAGGAGCGAAAGATGGCATCAAGTTCAGTCGGCGATATATGCTTGTCCTCCTGGATGCATACGCTGGCGCCGTTTAACATTCATTCCCGAAGACGCATGTAGCATATGTATTCTGTAAAAAATTGATTCATACCCATGGCGAGACACGAGGACCAGATATATCCGTCGAGGCAACTGCTCGAGATGCTGATGGCTATTCGAATTTTCAAAGACAGAACTAGTACTTGTGATCATCCTTTGTCTTAACCTTGAGCCAAATCGTCTGATGCAAGACATACCTTGGGATACCTCAAACGCCTTCTCTAGCCCGTCGGAGTAGCCCGCTGATGGAGGTCACATCGGCAAAGAACCTTTGCCATACTGTACTATAGTACGACGGTCAGAAAAGACAGTTTACGATGCAATGATTGTGGACTAAATTCAATCGACAGACCTTGGCGTGCTCGGAGGAAGTCCAGCGTTGCTAGCTGACGCCATGCTGCACATAAAATTAAATTGTAAATCGCCTCGAGCTTGGAATGATCAAATTGCTAGTTCTTCTAAATTGAGCGAATTCAGAAAAAGCTCGTGAACGCGACGATACTGACAGTGAGCTCGAAGTGGCAGCGGCCTCGAGCAGGTCACTCGGAAAGTTGCAGACGCCGTTGATGGCAAGCGCCCAGTAAGCGCCCAGTGGCGAAAGGTGGCGAAGCGCCCATCAATTTTATGTAACTTACGTCTTCAGGCTTCCTTCCATCGACCAACGATCTTTAGCTGTCTTTGATCTTCAACTGTACTGTGATGTCCTCTCTATTTCCATGTGCAGTGAGGCTCCCGGGACTCGCACACGTTGAACAAAAGGAATAACCTTCCGAAATCCACAGCGTTCAGATAATTTAGGCTCTGCCGCTAGGATGTGGTTGCGATGATGGATGAACTCTAGCGCAGGCGCTTAGTAGCTCAAATACTAATCCATCGACGTGTGGTTTGTGAGCCGCAACGTGCTCTGTCATCAGCGGATGACGCGCGATACAATCCGGTAAATACACAAATCCTGGGACAACTTCGTGAGGTCAGCAACGACTGGTACCTTACCAAGGTTACTGATCTCGTTTGTCAGACCTGGTTGCTCTTTGCTTTCTAACCGTTCTGCATTGCTCATATGTAGCTCAAAGGTTGAGACAGATGTTCTTACATCTTCCTGGTGCGTCTCAGACCTCATAGCCAGAGTTTCCACCCAATATTTGGAAATACATGCCCCAAGCGGTGCCCGTACGAACGTCTGTTCGCTTCGTTTCGCGGTGTCAGACGATGAATAGAGATGGCGCCTATAGCATCATGCGGACGACGCTAAAACTTCCTGCAACTATCTCGACCGGGTCCATTAATCATTACTTACTCTCGACCGAAGCAATTATTCACTGCTCGACTGCTGCATTATTCACCTGCGTGGGGGGAGAGTTCGTGCAATTTCACCTTTGCATCAATGCGGGTATAAAAGAACTGTAACGGTCTCGCTGGCATCACCATTTTCGACACCCAGTCTTGAACTTGCCTTCGTGTTCTAATGGCTCCTGTTCAGCACAAGGCTTTCGTCGTCGCAGAGGAAGGAAGGTTGCTGGTACGCCAGATCGCCGTTCCGAAGCCCGGCCCTGGAGAAATCCTAGTGAAGGTGGTCGCCGCAGCGCAGAACCCTACAGACTGTGAGCTTGGCTTTAACATGCAGTTAGCGAACGGCCATCAGGATTTTTATAACAGGGAAGAGCGCGTATGGTTTCTACGGCGGAGGCGCAGAAAGCGCTGCCGACTGTGAGTACTGCTTTGATATTAAATCGAGCGGTGGTGATACTGACTTGTGTAACAGTCGACAGGGCGTTAGCTAGTCTCAATGGAAAGGGGAAGCCCCAGATAGGAACTGTGGTCGGATGCGATTATGCGGGCATCGTGAATGAGATCGGCTCGAATGTCCCTGCAGGACTACGAACCGTTGGCGAACGTATCGCTGGTTTCGTGCACGGCGGTAAGTCATCTTTTCAAGAATCCTTGCGGGAGATCCTCGCCTAACGATACCTTCACCTCGTCCAGGGCACTATGCCAACGGCGCCTTCTCCGAATACGTCGTGGCCCCTGCGGAGGTCGCCATCCACCTCCCCGAAAGCTGGACGTTTGACGACGCCGCGCAGCTCGGGATCGCTCCGTTCACTGCCGCGCAGATGCTTTGGGAATCGCAGTCGGGCCTCCCTACGCCCCTGGCGCCCGCGTCTACGCCCACCCCCATCTTCGTATACGGCGCCTCATCGTCCGTCGGACTGTATGTTGTGCAATTCGCCAAGTTGTCCGGCATGCGCGTGATCGCCACCGCGTCGCCCAAGAACTTCGAGCTCGTGAAATCGTACGGTGCGGACGAGGTGTACGACTACAGCGACCCGGAGATTGGGCAGAAGATTAAGGCTAGCACAGGTGGTAAACTGAAGCATGCCGCGGACTGTGTCTCGGAGCCGAAGAAGGGCAGTTCTTGGATCATCTCTGCTGCGCTGAGCGATGAAGGAGGTCATATCTCCACCATCCTTCCATATGATGGCCCTAGGCCGGGTGTTACCACCTATGTGACGCTAGCATACGATCTGCTGGGCAGAGTAAGCACTCATGTCCCTCAACGTGATTCAAAAGCTGAGCGTGCTGATGGGTTCTGTACCGCAGAGTTACATCTATCCCTGGAAGACTACCATCACAGAAGAGAAAATCAAGCGTGGCAAGGATTTCGCGAAATTGCTCACAGAGATCTTCGCGACTCATGAGATCAAGCCTAACCCGCTGCTGATCATGCCTAAGGGCCTGGATAGCGTCGCAGAGGGGCTTCAGTTCATGTTCCAGGGCAAGGTACGGTTGTTGTACCTTTGGCTGGGGTGGAGAATGACCTTTTTTTTAGGTCAGCGCCCAGAAGATTACTTACCGCATCGCCGATACTCCCTGAGAAGCTCGTCGGCCAGCATGAAGGGTCTGGTTCAGGTGAATCGGAGGGTGTTATTGAAGCCTGTAGCAAAATCTACATCACTGGCATTTCTTGAAAAGATACATGTGCTAGCAGGTTGATGTGCTCATGTTTGTGAGACCTATTGACAACGAATTGATAGCTCATTAATTTTGAAGCGCACTTTTGAAGTGCAGAGAACATTATGTATTGCTCAGCCCGTACGACAGCCGTTTGCTGAACGATAGGCACCCCCGGAAATTATGTCAAATAAATTCTTCGAAGCGGAGCACGACGGCGTCCGGATTTCGAAGGGGCACGCCACCCGGATTTTCGTCGCCGCTCGCCAATTCGTGCAGATTGTGACTGCGGCAGGACCGGCTGATGGAATTGATGTCTTCGCTTAACCACGGTCTCTATGAATAATTTTCGGAGCGGGGCCTATCGTTCAGCAAACGGCTGGACTGCGCTCTACCCTACAAATTATTTATGCCTAGGCTCAGCGAAGTCGCAGAATCGATATTTTGCCCAGATCAACATGCGCAGAGCAAGCGCCTGGACTTAGAGAGAGCTAAGCGCTGAGTTTGTCGCTGGGCGCCTGATGCACTACTCGCCACGTCAATCCATCGATTCAGGGCTTTCTTCGAACTTCAACAGGCTCTCAACTGAATCATCAAATGCCTTCACACAGCAGAAAATTTCTGAACATTACATATAGGTGCATATGCCCAAGTAAGGTAGTGTCAAAGGTGGAAGCTTTTGTTCTTCATTCCCGACTCGGAGCACTGATGCAATTAGTTCAGACCCATGCCATAGCCTGAAGATTCGGAAATGGTGCGGAAGCCCTGGAGGCTGGAAAGCATGGGATACGTCTTTCCCTTGTGTCTTCACACACGCCTGCCTTCGGCGCATTCAATAGCCTTCCAGAAAAAACACACGGAGAACTTGAAGCTTCTGAGCTTTCGTCAAGAACCGTTTGCCCGTTTCATTTCGCGGCCTCGGGCATCAGAATCACAAATACTTCGTACTCCTGCATCTCTGCGATCTCTTTCCGTCCTCATTCCGAGCTATTATCAGGCTTCAATAATAATCGCCACAATCAGCGTGTGTGGTGTAGACATTAGGGAAGATCGCCGCCCATCTCCTCATCGCTGGCCATCTGGGGTTCATAATACGACTTCGTCGGCCCACTCCGATGGAGAATGGCGCCGAGGCCTGTTTGGTGCCTTTCCTCTATTCAGTCGTCTGTTTCTTCTCGAAGTATCATTGGAAAGGCGCGACACGCTGCGCGTAACGCGTAACAAGGTCGCCAAGAGCTAGTTGCGCTCAATCAATTTGATCTCTTTGAGGTGCACGGAAATCGTGCGGAATTTTTATGAGCGGTCGGTGGACAAGGCATTATGCGACCTGACATTATGGCACTCCCTCTCTGCCGCGGTCGACGAGCCCCTGCTGCTAAACTTAGACGTCTTCGGTGGTGTCCGATTTTATCTTCTGCGGTACCTGGGAGCCAATTTGGCACATCGGGGGTACAGATATAGCGCAGCTCCCCAGACGCGTTGTCGCTATTCAGCAACCGACTGGACTTCGTTCGAGCGAGCTGCCCAATTCTCCACGACCCTTCAACACTCTAAGTTCGCTGTTTCCCTCATCCCGTATTGCAGCACCGTTTCCTGGACCCCACCGATACGATCATGGCTAGTACGTGACATCCACCGTTCTTTTCAAGCGTACTCTGTTCTGACTTGTGCATGTGCAGGCGTAAAGAAGGGACCAGGTAAATCTGGACTTTAATTGATGGCACCCTCCAAGCCTGAATTTCCACCCCACAGCCTTCTACGACGATCTCCTCAAGGACACCTCGCTCGACGCCGACTTCGTCAAACACGTCAAGGAAGTCCAAGAGACAGCCAAAGCCGCCGGCGACCCCCCGCCCGCAGGGACGCTCCAGGTCCGCGCGATCGGCGGCACGCTCAACTTTGCGCTGGACGGGATCGTGGGGCAAGGCGACGGCGTGGACAAGAAGGGCGTCGGCTTCTTCCACGGGAACAAGCTCAAGGACCACACGCAGGGCGGCACGTACAAGCTGTGGATGACGCAGCACCAGTCCGAGGAGGGGCATTACGCCGCGAAGCTGGAGCTCCGCGACGCGGACGGGGATCTTGTCGACATGTACATTGGCTTGGGCTCGGAGTTTGACCTGGACACGCCGCCGAAGCAGCCGTGGGAGGGTGATTGGCAGTGATGTGTTCGGTTGGAGGTGAGTGCCGTCGCACGCACGCATCCGGAGCGTCCGAGCTTACTGTTCCAGTGGTTCTGCTAGGTGAACCCCGCTTGATCGCATGGTCTGGTATCGAAGAAGTGAACTGTATTCTGTACTTGTGTCGATTATGCCAATATTTCTAATTTGTGAGAAGAGCGACCGCAGCAGTTTGCCAGCCGCGAAATGACATTGTGATCTTGACAGTAAATACGGATAGACTGCGACCGCAAAGGCAATGACCTATAACGCCCAGACTACCCCAAAGCCGGACCATGAGTGAGAAACGGAAAGCTCAGGGGAGCGGGCAGCGAACGTGAATGGATGGTAGGAAGTACATTGCGCCCGGCAGATACGGTCACGTTGAGTATCGTTCCTTTCCACTCCATTCCTTGCTTCTCAGAAATCGTCGAAAGTGCGGTAATGGAATGTCAGTGCCTCGGAATCGCTTTCCGATTCTCTTCTAAGGAGATTGGGCAGTCCTGCTGGTAGGCATCGATTATTTCCGGAGGGCACGAGAAGCAGACGGACCGTACCCATGGGTGGTATATAAATTGGCCCGCCTAGCGTGGCTCTGACTCTGACATCCGTTAACACACAACTCAGCACCGTCCAAATATCAACTTGATAGCATTATGGCCAGTACGTACCCTTCACTTGCTGCCACGCCATAAGCACTACTCACGTTCTCCGCGTAGCCGTCAGCAACGAAGCAGGTAAACCTCATCACCGCTCGGGATCCCTACTGCCCGACGTCGCGCTCATGCCGCTCCGACGATACAGCCGAGGGCAACGCCGCAGACCAATTCCACTTCACCGCGAACCACGACACGATCGCATGGATCGTCGGCCGACTCGAAGGCCGCGGGACCGGCAGCAGCGATCAAGTCGGCACTGGGAGCTTCCCGTGTCGCCTGCCCGAAATTGGCGCGCGGAGCGGCACGTTCACGATGCAGCTGACGGACACCGTGACGGAGGTGACGCTGTATGCTTCGGAGGCGCTCGTGTTCGAGTACAAGGGCGGGGCACTCTCTGATGTTAGGGGCTCGTGGACGGGGACGTGGAAGGTGAGGAGCACGGCCGAGGCGGAGGTGAGTGCGCTGCGATGATTTTCTATCCTCTGTTAATGGGTTTTGATGGATGCCACCTCATTCGTTGAAGTCCGCCTGAATTGTAGAAGTGGTGGCGATGATTGTTAGCGAGATTTCAAAGCCTGTGACACAGCGGGCGAGACTGCTTGATTTACTTACTAGCCTGTGCCCGAATCGCCTGTATGTAGGATTGTAGCAGCTTGAAAAGTCGTGAGCGCACCTCGCTGTGGTGGACATTCTGTCCAGAGGTAAGACGGATCGGAGCAAGGACGATACCGTGTTTTCCAGCTATGTCGACGTGAGAAACACGCTTCAATTTTCTCCTTTGAGGCGAAATTGACGGTGAGGCGCTGCGTTGGCGGCAACACACCAGCCTGACTTGCTCGTATGCTATCCGGATGAAACGCGTTCACGGAACGACGACCCACGCTGGCACATCCTGACATTCCGACACGGCGCCGCGTCCGTCCTGCGCTGAAAACGGCGGCGCGCCAAAATTGGCCGGCCGTTCCGTGCACGGGTCCCATGCGGGCGGCGGCCGGGCGTATGTGTTTCAAACGCGACGCGCCGAGCTCTGTGCGCGCGTAGAGGGGCGGGGTGGCTTGCGAGCGCCCGGCGTCAACGCGATTTTGCAGCTTCATGCGGGGGGATATAAAGCGCGCCGCCGGGTGCTCGCCTATGATGCCCAGACACCACCCAAACCCCTCCAGCCTCGACACTCATAACGGCATGGTCGACGTCATACCTAAAATCTCGACGACCCGTCTGGCTCGACTGTAGTGGGTCCATGACGAAACATGTCTGGTGCGTAGCTTCACCCGCCTTCATGCGCGCAGCCGCCCTCACCCGCCACCCGCAGCCACGCCGCCCAGCACGACCTTCACCTTCCACATCACCGCCACCACACTCACCTGGACCTCCGACACGCTCGAAGGGCACGGCACAGGCGCGTGCCCTGTGGACCACCGCCTTCCCGGCCCCGCTCGCGCCGAGCGACCAAGCCGGGGCGTTCGTGCTCGAGCTCGCGGCAGGCGGCGCGAGCCTCGCGCTGAAGGGCGCGTCGGGGGCGGTGCAGGTGCAGTTTGGCGGGGCCCCGGGCGGGACAGGGAATTTCAGAGGGGAGTGGAGTGTGCGCCGGTGAGACGCGTCTCCGGGTCCGGCTTCGTCTGGGTGTACTTACTTACCTGCACGTATGCACGGCCCAACCCGAGAACGACTCTACGCACGGGGATTCAGATATGATTGCTTCAAGTGAAAGGCCCTAGTCCGCCCGGACGACAAAAAACGTCGCGCCGACGAGCGTGAGGCCGTTCCGCGCGCCGAACGCGACGGCGTCCCAGCTGCGGCGCTCCTCGAGCGCGGCGCCGTGCTCCGGCGCGTCGGGCGGGATCGCGAACGCGTCGTTGGGCTCTTGGAAGAGCAGGAACGCTAGGGGGTATGGGAGGGAAGGGGATGTTAGATGCAGAGGGAGGAGGAGGGAGCGGGAGGCGCACTGTAGCGGTGCAGGCCCGAGTTGGGGCGCGGGCCGGGCGGGCGGTAGGGCGTCGTCGCGGGCTTGGTGTGCAGCGCGCGGCTGTCCGCGCCGGGGGCGGGCATGGGCGCTTTGAGGCCCGTCACCTGCCGTCCCGTCAGGCCAGAAAAATCGCGTTTAGGGCGCACGCACCACCCAGTGCCGGAACGAGCGGAAGGCGGGCTCGGCGGCCGTCGGCGCGTCGGGGTCGAGCATCGCGAGCGTGTAGGACGCGGCGCCCTCGTCCCCGCTCTGCGCCGCCGCGGCGGGGAGGTTCATCGGCGTGATCACGATTTCGGGCGCGTCGGCTGCGTCGTGCGGCGTGAGCTCCGTGCCGAGGACGACCTCGCGCGCGGCGGCGGGGTAGACGACGGAGAAGAGGAGCGAGGGCGCGAAGGAGGGGGGGAGGACGTCGGGGATGAGGGATGCGCGTTGGAGGGCGGCTGTTACGGACGAGAGGGGGTCGGGGGCGGACATCGTGGGCTGAGGCAGCGGAGCAGGAGCGGTCGATGATATCAGTGCGGGCGGGATCCCGGCCCGCCGGCCCGCGCGCTGCTGTTACGGATGCGTCACGCGGGCTGCGTCACGCTCGTCCTTTTCCTCAGCCGTGTGCACGTTCCCTGACGCCCGACTCTATCACATATTCGTCAAATCGCTGCAGAACATGTCCGCGTCCGACTCTGGCTCTGACAGCGACGCGCCCGAGGCCGTCGCGCTGTCCCAGTCCGCGCGTACCGCCCGCGGGCGCGCGCAAGAGCTCGAGGCGTTCCGGAAGGCGGAGCGCGAGAAGACGAGGGCGAGGAATCGGGAAAGGGATGGGCGGTTGAAGGCGCAGGCGGGGGCGAGGGGCGGGAAGGGGAAGCTGGGTGGAGAGGAGAATGGGGAGGGTGGGGAGGAGGCGGAGGCGGAGGAGCGGAGGCGGCTGGAGGAGCGGATGCGGAGGGCGATGGGCGATGCGGAGGGCGAGAGCGGGGAGAGTGGGGTGGATGGGGATTGTGAGATGGAAGGCGAGGACGAGGATGGGGAAGAGTCAGACGAGGCGATGGGCGAGGAGTCGGAGCTCGACACTGAGGACGAGGCGATGCTCATGGCGGGCCAGTTTGAGCGGGACGACGACGCAGATGAGGACGAAGACGACGAGGTGCTCCCGGATCCCAAATCCAAATACCTCCCCGACCACCTCTTCACCGCACTCAGCAAAAAGAAACCCGTGCCCTCCCCAGCCACAAAAGCCCCGCCCTCAACCGCCCCCAAACGACGAAAACGCGCACAGAAAACCGCCAAGGACATCGTCGTCGGGTGCGTATCTTTCTACCTCACTCCCAAGTACAAATGCTAAAACAGCCCGCAGCGCGCGCACGATCCGCGCCCTCCCGCACACCGATGCGCTCGCCGCGCCCGGGAGCACCACGCCCCCCACGCGCGTCAACCGCTTTCGCGCGCGCGCGCTCACGAAGAAAGGGACGAAGAAGGGCGCGGGGTGGGAGCGCCGGCCAGGTACGCTTTCTCACTCCGGGAAACTGAGTGTGGGCGGTGCTGATTGGTGTGCAGCGAATGTGGGCGTGCTCAGGCGGACGGCGGGCGCGCCTGCGGCTGGGTTCGTGCGGCAGCGGTGAGGGCGGGCGTTTTGGAGGAGGCGCGGTTAGTGCGGGGCAAAAGTACGATATGTCCAGTCGTAATAGACAGGTTGCTGTTGGACCGCGGCGGGTTTGCTGCGCTGTTTCTTTCGGCGGGTTGTTCGCAAGGTGCGTCTGGCGGCGCTGAATTGTCCATGGTGGTGTGGGGAGCGCAGTGCTGGCTTCCGCCGTTGTGATGCCAGCTTGCAGTCGCGGAGGTGCTGAAGCAGATTTGCCGCGCAAATGAGTTGCAACGAACGCGAGTTTGTCTTAGCAGATGGGTGCCCCGGCACTAGTGGGGGCGAGGAAACTGGTCTCTGCAGTCTGTGGATAGCATCAGCACAGATGTGTTGTGTTGGCTAGCAAAATTGCGTTGCTGATGCAGATCCCTCGCAGTATGTACCTGCGCAATGATGCGTAGGTTCTATCTCGGGCGTCCTGATGCACTGACTATCGAGGATGATTGATCGGCCAGTATGGCTGTTGTCAGTCCGTATCCTTCACATTTTCCCGGCCGTTGGGACTCTTACCGGAACGACACGGAGCATACGCTGTGGTCTGGCCGCAGGTGACGTCACGCCGCGGAGGAAAACGACGAAGATCGATTCGGAAGTGCCGCCGGAAGTCAGACGCGAACGCCTCCGCGGCTTTGAGCAATCGTCTGTTTTCAGCCCGCCGTTCGCACATGACGACAACGAGCACGGAAGAAGGAGGTGGAGGACGGCGCGGTCGGGTGGGTTAGCAGACGATTTGGGCTGCAAAGTCTCGCAGCAACAAAGATAGGCAGCGCCAGGGCTGACACTGCAGATGCACGCTTCGAACTGGTCTCCGTTGCGACCTTACACAGAGGACAGGTAACAGTGAGCTAGCCGGATATCGTGAACGAAGGATGTGCTGATCAAGTAGTCTATATATGCCTTGAACAAAACCAATACGGATACCCGCCTCAAGCGCCAGCCACAACAAACGGATAGCGAAGAACACCCTGAGGCCTGTTCATGAGCTGCATACCGGTGGCGTCGAGTTTGTTGCCGGTGCTCGAATCTCGCGATCGGCAGGGGACTCGTATAGCGCGACGTCCGGTGCGGGACGCTCGGGGCTGCTTCTGGTTACGAACGCGAGGAACCAGTCGTCGTCGCCCTCCAGGAAGCCTGTGCTGCGTCGGCGCGGCGGTGCAGCAGGGCGGGGGTGCGGACAGTGTGCGACAGGGAGAACCCGGGGCACGCGCGGGGCGCGTTGTGCCAGTTGGTCCAAGCGAGGTAGACGTCGGAGAAGTCGGGCGTGCCGTCGGGGTATATGGGGCCGCAGTCGACAGACGCGAGGAAGGCGATGAGGCGGTGGGTGTCGACGCTGTAGCCTGCGATGGCTCGGACCATGCTGTATGCGGGGGACAGAGGGAGGAGGGGGAGAAAACTCTATGACGGGAATGCAGACTTTTGAATTGGTGTGTGGCGGAACGACGCTGTGATTTTAGCTGTAGGTGACGTCACGCACGGAGGAGAACGAGGAAGATCGATTCGGAAGTGCTGCTGAAACTCAAGCCCGTGGCTTTTCTGTGAGCAAAGGTACTGCAAAGGTCTGTCTTGAGCTAACAATCACGCAGCCGTTCGCACAGGATGAAACCGAGCGCGGGGAGAGATGGCGCGATCGGGTGAGTGTGCAGACCCCGGAGAACACAGACAGGCAGCGGCAGGGCTGGCACTGCAGATGCACGCTTCGAAGGTCGGAGTGGCGGGGAGAGAGGCGTGGTGATGGGATAACGTCATGGGCGCCGGGCGTCTAAGGCAAACAATGTAGCCAAGGGCGCCAAATCGCTCATTGTACAAAGCGAGGGCAACAACCGTTCCGTCTCCATTCCATTCCTCTCTCCCTCTCCTGCTTTCCTCACCCATCTCTGATTGTGCCGGCCTCTGCTGACGGGTGCGTGCGCGATGACTGGCTGGTCGCTGCGCTGGCTGATGAGCTCCGTGATGATGCAGACCACTGAATACCCTGATATACCATCCAGACCCACGAGATAACGCATCAAAATGTTCGATCCCAATCATCAGGAGGAGGGCGCTGGATGGCCTGCGCCTGCACCCGCTTTTCCTGAGCCTGTGATCCCGGGCCCGTCCTCCGTTCCGTGAGTTATATACCGCCTCCCGTGCTACGAACGACCGTTGAACGCCAACGCACATAGATTTCCGGGAGGCATGCCGTGCGTGCTGGCTCACACTTCCTCGACGCGCGCTGACACCCCGCCAGACAACCCCAGATCCCGCCGCCGGGCGACGCGCCCGGCCCGTACCCGCTCCACGGCGTGCCCGTCTCTGCCCCGTGCGCATTTTCATCGTCGACAGACACCCGTTGTGACGCTGACTTGCGGTGGCAGCGGCCAGGCATACGCGCTCAACCGCAGCAACTCGCGACCGTACGATCCCCGCACTCCCTCGCGCGCGCATGCTCACGCATCCTTGACAGCGCGTACCTCGTTTCTCAAGCCCCGTCGGCGCATTCGCACTCCTCGCGCCGCTCCCGCTCGCGGCACGGACATCACGACGGGCACCACCACCACGCGCAGCAAGAGTACCTCGCGCCCGCCACCGCGGTCCCCGTCCTGCCGTCCTCCCACAGCCACGACCACGACCACCGCGACCGCGACCACGACCACCGCCACACCCGCGTCCTCTCCTCCCACCCCGCCCCCCGCTCGCACCGCCACCGCGGCGCCCCCGCCATCCCGCAGATCGTCGTCTCGCGTGCGTTCCCCTCGTGCCTCCCCTTCTTCTCGCGAAAGCAGCGGCTCAAACCCCCCGCGCCCACAGCGCCCTCCGAGCGCGGGCACACGCCCCGCCCGCGCGCGGCACGCAGCAGATCCGCGTGCGCTACGCCGACCCGCCCGCGGGCACGCGCACCCCGAGCGCGGGGCGCGCCGTGCGCGCGCGCCGTCGCCGCATCCGCGCCGGCTCCGCAGTCGGAGTAGGGATAGAGATAGGGAAAGAAGCGCGGCGCACGAGCGCGAGAAGGAGCGGGCGCGGGAGGGGAATGTGCGTGGGCTGGTGTGGGGGCGCGGGTTGGAGGCGTTCCAGCACCCGCAGTTTATGTTCTCGCGGTGTACGGGGAGGAAGAAGGCGCTCTGCGTGCGTCCCTCTTTCTCTTTGCCTTTGCTGTGAGTGTGGGAGGCTGATGCGGGGCGGTAGATCGGGATCAATTATACGGGACAGAAGAGCGCGCTGCATGGGTGTATCAATGATGCGCGGAGCGTGCAGCGGTTTTTGATCGGTGCGCCGTCGTCGTGAGCTCGTGGGCGGGTGTGTGTGGCTGATGCGGGGCGGGCAGATTATTACCACTACGATCCGCGGCGCGTCGTGCTGCTCACGGACGACGCGCGCGACGCGCGGGATCTGCCGACGAAGGCGAATATCCTGGGCGCGATGCGGTGGCTCGTGCGCGGCGCGCGCGCGCACGACGCGTTGTTCCTGCACTGTGCGTCGCGCTTGTTTTATTGCGGTGCGGTCGCTGATGGGCGTAGATTCGGGGCATGGCGGGCAGACGCGGGATAAAGACGGGGACGAGGTCGACGGGTACGACGAGAGTGCGTTCTGCTGTTGTGTTTTGGTGATTGGGTGTTGATTTGAGGATGATGGCGCGCAGTGATTTTTCCGCTGGACTATAACCGCGCGGGGACCATTGTCGATGATGTGCGTTTTTGCGTGGGTGTCTTCGTTCGGGTGCTGATGCTGTTGTGAAGGTCATACACGATACGGTTGTGCGTGGCTGGTGGTTTGTGGGTGCGTGCTGTGCTGATTTGGGGCTGGGCTGCAGATCAGGCCGCTGCCGCCTGGGTGCCGGCTGACGGTGCGTGCCGCTGATTCCTGCATCTGTATGCCGGCTGAGTGTATACGTGAGCAGGCCGTGTTCGATGTAAGGGCCTATCTCACGATGTTGATGCACGACTGATATTATGGTATGCATCTGCATCAGTCCTGCCACTCCGGCTCCGTGCTCGGTGCGTTCCTATTTGCACAAGTCTATCGCGAATTGACCGGTAGCGTGTAGACCTCCCGTACATGGCACGTCGCCCCGTCCGTGTCTCCTGGACGCACCGCTGATGATGTGTTTGTGCAGTACCACTCGAACGGCCGGATCAGCGGCAGCAACGTCACGCGCCGCTTCATGAAGCAGAAAGCGACGCCCGCGGAAGTGGTGCGCCGTCCTCTTTTTGCCGCGCCGTGCCGTGTCGCTGATGTGGTACGTAGATATGCTGGAGCGGGTGCAAGGACTCGCAGACGACGGTCGATACGCACGAGGGCGGGCTGGCTGTGGGCGCGATGAGCTATGTGCGTGTTTGTATCTCTGCGTCCGGCGCGTGCGCGTGCTGATGTCGGGCGTGGCGCAGGCGTTTTTGAAGGTTTTGAGTATGCGTTTCGATGTCCACTGTAGTGCGTCGGGATTCATTGCGCATCTGCAGAACGGAATCCGAAGATCTCGTATCGCGATCTCTTGAGGGGATTAAAGTGCGTCGTGCTCGGTTCGGTGCGGTGTGTTGGGGCTTATGGGTGTGCAGGGATGTTACGAAGCAGTATCACCAGAAGGCGCAGTTGTCGGCGTCGCATCGCATCGTACGTGTCCTGTTTTGTTCCTGTGCGTGGTCTCGTCGTGTTGATGCGGCTGTTGGTAGGACACGAATCGGAGGTTTGTGATGTGATTTCTTGGGGTCGGGGTGTACGGTATAGGTGTGTTTGGTACGTGTATGCGCTCCGGGCTAGACCTCCGATCGGGACTGACTCGTATCAGAGATCCGTTTTGCTCTGATGCTTGATCTACGCGGGTTCGTTTACGCATTTACGCTGGTGTGTTGAGGACGCGCGGTATGTCGGCGTCTACGTTATTTGGTATTATTGCGAAATTGCGATGCGCTTGTTTTGTACTGCTGCGTGCACGGCTCGCCGTGGCTTCTGTTGTGCTGTAGGTAAGTACCGTGCGCACGATGGACGAACAGTCTGAGGTCGGAGAAGCGGATTTGCTGGTGAGCACATTCGCCTTGTCGTCGTGTGTCTTTCAATGAGGGCCTTCTTTCAGTCACGCTTGCCCGTCTCCGTCGCGGAATGGAAAGCGCTGGACGTCATGACCGAGCCGGACTGGTTCCGCCCCTGGGAGACCCTGCGCCCGTGGTTTCAAAGCAAAGGCTACGAGCTGTACCGGCCTCCGCACTACAGGGGCCTCTCGCCGACGCCGTACGATGCGTCGGCGCCGTCGTCCCTGTCGTTTGATGGGTTTGAGCTGTTCGGGGACCGCGGTGATGGGTTCCGGGCGTGCTTTTTGGTGGTGAGTGATGGCGTGTCTGGCGTTGGGTGGACGCTGAGGGTGTGAATGCAGCTTTCGCCCGTCGTGTTCCCTGCGCGGGATACGTGCGTGTTTTGAGGCTGCTCGTGCGGAAAGACGCTGACGCGTGTGCAGATCGAATCGGGACGTCGTTGTCAAGGTCGTCTCGAAAGGTGCCGAGGGCGCGGACGAGCTCTCGATCCTCGGATTGTGCGGCTCTGCGGGCTTTGGAGGGACGGTGGCGGTGCCCGTGCTCGACGTTCTGCGGCTCGGCGCGTGGTCGTTTGCGGTCATGCCGTTCTGTAATTCGTGCGCGGAGACGCCGGTGCGGAGTGTGAAGGAGTGTCTCGATTTTAGCGAGCAGATTCTGCGCGTGCGTCGTGCGCTTTTTGCTCTGTGCAAGTCATTAACTCGGAAATCAAGGCTCTATCCGTCTTGCACGAAAACGGCATCGCGCACTTGGTAAGTGCTGCATTACCCGTTGAGTCGGGGGCTGGGACTAAATTGCTCCGCACAGGATATCTCGTACGAGAACATACTGATGAACCACCACGGCCGACAGCCGCCGCGCATTGTAAGTATCGACGGTGCCCCCGTGTGGGTCGATCCGCCCCATGAATTCCGCTCGACGTTTCCGGTCCGGTATCTGTTCATCGACTTTGAGCACGCGCGGCGCTGCCCGGACGGTGTGCAGCGCTCGGCGTGGCGCGTCGAGCCGTCCGCTGTGGGACGGGTGCAGAGGGCACCGGAGACGGCGCGCGTGCGGTATGATCCGTTTGCTGCGGATGTGTACCAGCTTGGGAGGCTGCTGTACGCGTGGTTCTACGTGCGTTGTTTTGGCTTGCTG
The DNA here is from genome assembly GCA_003675405.1 of Hericium coralloides. NCBI lineage: Eukaryota > Fungi > Basidiomycota > Agaricomycetes > Russulales > Hericiaceae > Hericium > Hericium coralloides. The sequence goes on from QUOP01000140.1 coordinate 414,530, forward strand.
TGTAGAGGCGTACGCGGGGCTGACAGCTTGTTTATGTGGCAGGATGCCGTGCCTGATATGCCAGGCTTCCTGGAGCTGGTGAAGGACATGACCAGTGTTGATCCGCAGGACAGACCTTCGGCGTCGCGCACTGCGGAACGTGTCGTCGCGCTGCGAAGGCAAGTGCCCGCGGACATTCTGTTTCGGACCATGGACATGCAGCCGTCGAGTTTTCATTGGCCGGATCCGCATCAAGATCAGTCTGCATAGGTGCTATGTATCGCGGGTGTCCTGGCCTGTTGCATATGTGGTTTCGGAGCTGCGCGTACGACCATCGGGGAATAAAGTACCGTGTGATACTTGCGGTGTCTGAGGCTGCAGGAAATTCACGGAGAATGGGGAAGTCCTGCGAGACGTATATAGCAAGGCGGGGTGATCTGAGTCTCGAATGTGACTCGTTTTCCGTACCCTTCAGCTTCAGGCCTTCAGGGCTATAAGTGCGCCGTGATCGAAAGCAAAGGTTCGACAGGAACTTGGTCACTGGTGAGGGAAATCGATCGATAAATCGATCGCGCAAGCGCTACATAGTGATAGGACCGTACAGCGTAGATTGTCGTACAGTTCAACTTCTACTTCTCGCATCCTTTCTGCTTCTAGCCCCATCTCGCCGAATTCGCGTCTTATTCGCGCAACGTCTGCTGTTTTTCTCCGAACCTGAACCCCTTTGTGACTGACACTCTCGGCTAGCGGCTAGTCGCCTTGTCGTTCAACGTACGTCGCTACTCTTCCATACGAACCCCCCCCCTGAGCGCCAACCCCGACCTCCCCATCGGGTATATCGTCATGGAGTACATTAACGCTCCAGACTGCGACAAGGGAGATCACCAGCTGGTGGCGAGGGCTGTCCAGGCGCTTATCGACATCCCAGGTCCGAGCCCTACGCCTGGACCCATGGGGGGTGGTCGCATTATACACACCTTCTTTGTCGACTGGACGTCTGAGATCACGTACGACACAGTCGAAGAGCTGCAGCTGCACATAAATGGTGTAAGTGAGCACTAATTTTCGATTACTCCTAGATGACTTATGGCCGTGGTAGATCCTGAGATATATGGGTGACAATAGGCAGGTTAACTTAGTGGCCGATGCACATGCTGGTCTACGGCTTTGCCCGTGCGACATCACTCCCGGCAATTTCAAGAAATGTGAAGATGGTACGGTAGTAGCACTGGACTTTCATGCCACGTGCTTCTTGCCTCCCTCCTTTTTCGCCGTTGCGATGAAGAAGGCAATGGACAACTTCACTCGGAAGGTGGCTAATCACGTCGACTATCCGAAATCGGACGATGTCGCGGCGATGGTGTCTGCCTCTTATTTTCTGGTTCCCCATGGAATAAACAACATAGGTCAGCTTGACAGCTTTTCATTTTACTTGAACTGACTTCATGACTGGATAGGAGTGCCTAGAGAACTCCGCCGGCGCAAGGGATTACCCTAACACAATTGCCTGTTCTGTAATCTATCTACTCTCGCAATGCGATTCCTAGTAGATCTCACAGTTTCATAGAGCTCTTTTTGCTGTTCCTTGAGTTGTGTCAGCTTTTTTGTGCTACGATTGTTATCCTTGGTCAGCGGCCTGTATGTATACTACTGTATTCCTTGATTTTGACTTACACATCTTCCAATTAAGATCATTGTCGGAGGTGCTGCATGTATCACGCAGGACGTCGGCCTCCATGCCAAAAATCCAATCATAGATGTTGTTCGGAGTGTCACCTACGCCGCTGAGATAGAAAACGTGCGCGATCGGCAGCAAAGAGGGCGATGAGCTTCGGACCTGGAAGTCTGATCTCCCGCGCGGCGTGGTTCCGGAGAACGACTTCTTTGATGTGTTCTGTACCAGGGACGGGGACGACTGCTACCTCGTCGAGACATTTTATCATGTAGCTGTTTGGCGCACCCTAGGGCCGACAGTCATGCTATGCTCGATGACAGACAAGCGTGAATCTACGTATCTCAATCGGGGATTAACATCAATCGAGGAAAATCAAAAGAAGTGTGCACACACACGCCAGCATCATGCCGTTCTCGGGATTGTATAATACCTCCAAGTTTGTTTGAGGTATGGTCGGCATTGTGCGTACTCTTCAGGCCTCGGGGCTGGAGTGCGCGTGGTGAAAGGCAGTCAGGTTATAGGTGTAGCTCCGCAGTCAAAAAACGAATTAATTTTGGTTGAAAAGGAAAGGTTCGACGGGAAGTCGTCGGGAACTTGGTCCTGAGGTAAGTCGATCGATAAATCGATCGCGCAAGGAATCGGTCAGGGGTTCTGCTCAGCCCCTCGTTTGTCGACTCGCTTTCACCTGCATGGCAAGTTCAATGACCTCCTCTCCGAGTAGCTCCACCTCTAGAATTGTGCTAGATGAGGTGTTCCAGCATAAAGTCCTTTCATTGACGCAAGATCTCCGAACCAGTACACCCGATTTGGTGCACCGTGCTAATACCACCCTGTACAGCATCGAGTCGTCATCGTTGTCGGTGTCCGCTGGGAGAAAGGCTGTTTCTGTCTTCAAACTTTTAACTGCGGTGTTAGAAGGTGCATCATACTGCGGGGGACAGCGATATATTGCCTCTGCCATTATTTTTGCCCATCATCAAGCTCCTGACAGCCTCACGAACTTAGCCCAAGATTGGCTTTCATTTTTGGTGTGGCCCAGTAAGTGCATTGATCGCATTGCTGTCCTTCACTCTCGGACTGTCCTGTTGGAACAGTTTACAAAGCATCTCAAAGGCCAGAGTCCAGAAACTCCGAGCTCTCCACGCCAACACTGGCAGAATCTGAACTTATTGAGGGTGTGACACCCAATAACGTTCATGATTTTCAGGCTACCGTTTGTCCTTTCTTTCAGGTTTTGGATATGCTCTGACTACTATATCAATTAGCTTCTACAGCGAGATGGTAACCGCTGTGTGATCACCGGGTGTTGGGATTTGAACGCGAAAGAGGCTGATGATCCCGATAATTTTGCCGCTCCCCTGCGAGCGGCCCATATATTGCGCCGCTCCATAATGCTCGACCCGGGGGCAAACTCTCCTGTGAGTAGATCAGATCATCTCCTGCGCTTGATGGGTGTGATAAAAACCGTGACTATAGCATGTACTACCTGTCACATTGGACATACTCAGACGTTTTGCCGATCTCCCAGATCAGGTCTCAAACAATCTCGCAGAGATTCTAGACAGTCCTGAGAATGGCATGATGTTAACAAGCGATCTGCACGTCACCTTTGATCAGTTACTCTGGTGTTTACTCCCGGTCGAGGTACGTGTCTCTAACATCATCTCCCAAGGAATGTACCATGATTCTCGAACTTAGGGTACCCCAAACAAGTACACAATCAAATGGTTCAAACCGGCTCTGAGGCCGTCTGTCATACGCCACACCAGTGAAATCACATTTCAGAATCATGTGGCATACCGTATCGAGCTCCCAGATCCGAAGTTCATCGCTATTCACGCCGCTTTTGCCCATGTCTTGCACTTGAGCGGCGCAGACGAAGTCCTGGGTGATGTCTACAATCAATTTTTCGACACCAACGACGAAGTGCCGAGCGGAAAGCCCGGCTCCTCTGACGACCTTTCGCTGAGGCTGTCGCTGATGAACATGTTCGAATCAGGAAAGCCTTCGCAGTCGCATGACCGTGTCTCTGTCCGCTAGCAGGCAGCCGCCCTTCCACATTGCTCTCCACGCCCTGATCAATCTTTCGCCTTTCTGTATTTCGTCGCATTGCAGTCGTTTGTCTGAGTCTGCTCCACTATATATCATCATAGTATCGGATAGTCATTTATCTATATTTACTTCTAGTCACCCATTGTCTGTAATTAATTGCAATCTGTCTTAATACGCACCTCTTTGTAGCATGAGATAGCTGTCTGGCCTCGGCGCTGTCAACTGGTGCGCCGTTCGGCCGAGTATATCACGTATGTTTTGGTAGTACCGGCTTCCGTGAATGTCTTATCTAACAGTCGACTCCAATGAAGGGGATCAGACCGCGTCGCATTCATACAAAGACGACATATCCGTATACTGAAATCTGCCAAATATACGAAATCGCATTGGAATTCCTACTTCTACTCACTAAAGCCAGCCACGGCGACGGGCCACCACGGACCCAATTATCATCGCTGGCTAAACGGCGACACACTGTCCTCGCTCTCATACGCACTCAACAGGTCGTCGTACGCCTCGTCGTCGCCCTCCTCCGCGGCACTGTCCGCCTGCTCCTTGCGCACCTCCCGCGACTCGGTCGAGATCTTGCGCGTCCGGCGCCCAGACGGCGACTTCTGGAGCACCTTTTCCCCACGGCTGTCCGTCGAGATGGTCCGGGTGCGCGGCGAAACGCCCGCCTGGCGGTCGTTCGAGACTTTTCGCTGGCGGCGGGGAGAGCGGGGAGAGCGCGGCGAGCGGGGCCGCACGCTGTCGCTCGCGTCCGAGCCCTCGTCGAACGTCGCCGCGCGCGGCGTCATGGCAGCGTCCGGGTCGTCCGAGGTGGAGGGCAGCGCGAGGCTGTTCGAGCTGCCGCTGGGCTGCAGCTCCGTGCTCTGGATCCGCAGGTCCGTCGGCTGGTTCAGGTGCCGCTTGGAACGCATGCGCACGGGCTTGGAGCGCGGCTCGGGCACGGGCGACGAGTCGGAGGTCTCGTCCGTCTGCAGAGCCGGCGGCACGCGCTTGCGCGACAGCTTTCTGGACTGCGGGGGCGGCTCTGCGACTGGAAGGTCTGGCTGGCTGACGACCACAGATCCACGGGGAAACTCGATCCCTGATATGCCGAGCGGGTTGGGGGCGGAGGGAGGAGTACGCGGTGGCGGTGACGACGGGAGGGTGTTGGGTGAATCCGGGATGTCGAAGCGGCCCCAGTCATGGCGGGTAGGGACGTCCGGGACGCTGCGCGCGGACGGTGCAGGACGGCGGGATGCGTTGTACGACACTCGTGATAGTCCCCCACTATTCCTATCCGACGTCGACGATTGCGACGTCGGCCGCGACTGAGACGTCCGGTATACAGGCGCCATCGGCGACACTGAGCGCCTGTTCAGCGGGACAAACCTGCTTTCGCCAACGTCCGAGTCAATGTCAGACCGAGTATCCGATCTCTGATGTCGCCCAGACGTCGCGGAGGAAAGCGATAGCTGAGAATCTCTGGGCCTGATACGAGGAATGTTCCTCACAAGATCCGACGAGTCGCGATGACGAGCACCAGGAGAACTCGTGGCGGAGCCTGTTGGCGAGGCGACGTGGCTTCCTGTGATCAAGGTCGACGAACTCAGCAGCAGTGGACGTGGTCCGCTTTTAGGCGTAGCAGCAGGCCGCCCAGCGAAAGAGGCGATTGATTCGCGGATACCTTTTCTGGACGGTGAAGGCGATGCAGTCGACCGGTTTGCATGTGGAAATGGTATCAGGGCATCTTCGTGGGGCTGCAGGAGCCACGAATCTCGCGGACGCTTGAAGAAAGCGGGCATTGGCGGCGGCTCGTAGTCGCTGTTCGGTTCGGAGGGGGACAATGATATCCTCGGACCAGATGCCGGCGAGCTCCGCGCACTCAACGGGGGGCTCGTCGGGTCCGACCTGATACTGCCAGACGAGACGTTTCCGGCCCTGCGGCTGTTCCACGCGTCCATGGCCATGATCCTCCAGTTCGTGCTCACTTTTGCGAGCGCGGCCGCGGTGTCCGAGTCCTTCAGTTTCTCCGCGTAGCTCAGGATCGAGGTCGACGGTCCGGGAGACAGTGAACCGTTCGCAGTGGTCCCTGCTGTTTCATCTATCGAAGACGGAGGGGGAGGCAGATTCGGCAGCGGAGACAAGGGCGACAGCGGGGACACTGGTGAAGCAGACATCGGCGAAGGCGGCGCGTCCATTGCGCTTTGATTCGTGATGCCTCTCCACACCGCCCCTGCCAAACGAGAAGTAATCGTCGGTGCCTGCTGAGTCGGCGCGGCAGCCGGGGCCTTCTCGTCGTCACTGGAGTCTTCCTCCTCAGTCGACTCTTCCTCCTCCGAAGATTCGGGGGAAGGAGCTGTATTAGTGAACCCTCGGCCGAGCGTGTCCCGGATACGTGATCCCAGTCCAACGGCCGGAGTCGATGGCTTGGCTGGTTGCACCTGCATGATGCGCCTCTGCGCGAGCTCACTGGCGATCTGCACGATGCTTTCGATGCCGCCGGCGGCCTGCACGGAGTAATCCTGAAGCAGTGTCATGCCTTCCACGAAAGCGTTATCGAGCTGGCTACCGAATGCCGGCGAGACGGGTGAGCTCAGGCTGTCTTCATTCCAGAGTCCTTGAGGGAAACGGCCGGGCTTTCCGAGGCTAAAGCGCTTCGAGTAAGAACAATGAATCTAATGTGAGTGGTGATACATACCACAGAATGGGTCTCCGAGCTAGAATCAACATACTTGTGCAGATGTCGACAAGGTGGTCGAGCTTCGGGCACGAGTCGGGCGTTGTCATCGGGTAGGAGAAGATGGCGTCCCAGGCTGTGAGAACAGCTTGCACAGGCAGTGTATGCGTAAGGATAGGAGCCAGCCATCGGCTACACCCAGAATGTCAGACAAACTTGCATGTACGAAAGAAACCACCCACTAAGAGTAATGCGGCAGCGCAGGATCAAGGCCCTTGGCACTCTGTTGAGAAGTGAGCGGCGGCTCCTTTTTCACATAGACGGCTACTGACCATGTCTTCGAAAAGATCAGGATCGGCCCATTGCAGCCGCTGACTGAGGGCGCGCATCCACTTGGTACTGCCTTGATCGTCTTCGAGCTCAGCGAACTCGCTGACCACGGCCTCGAAGACCCAGAAGGTATCTGCTTCCACATGCGCCAGATCTAGCGGCTCTACTTCTTGATTGAGGACCGAGTACAGGGGTATCAGGATTGATGCCAGGTGGGGGGATTTGTGGGCTGGATTCAGACGCGAATGGATGTATAATATACGAGTCAACGCCGAGGCATGCAGAGGATGTGCGCGCCCGGTGTGCAGAGTCTGCAGTCTCGGCAGTTTACCATTCTTCTCCTGGAACTCCGGCGTCGACAACCCTACGTCGTCTTCGAGGCGAATTTCAGGAATGTCTGGCGGTGGCTCTTCGGCGCCACGCGACCGAATAGCAAGCAGGCGGGAATCCAGCACGGACGCGAATTCAATTTTGATTTCGTCGGGGGCAGAGTCATCAAAGGGACAGAGGGGTGCTGCCTCAGGCTCATCCTCTAATCCGGCGAAGAGTTTCGGGGGTATTCGAAAGAGGTCTTTGACAGCATCCTCAAGTGATGCATCCAGCGGTGAAAGGGGATCTGTCGGAGGATCTAGTTTGGAAAATGGCTCTAACAAGCGGCGTACAAGGTCCTTTGGAAAGATATCAACAACGTTAAAGTACAAAGACGAAGGTAGACCAACATAATAAGTCTTCCTGCGCTCATGGGCATCGGTTTCCCATGACATCTTTGACGGCGGCAGTGTGCCGAGCAGGAGCCTAACTCTGTGTTAGGCAGTGCAATCTTTCCCTTTCGCGACAAGTGTGCCTACCTCCATGTACGTGGTCGAAGCCAGCTGGGGGTATCGGGTATGCCTGAAATATTCTGTCAATCCTTTCCTTTCAAACCTCATGAATGAACGCACCGTGAGCACAGACTTTGCGTAAGCGTGGCATATCAACAGGCGTACCATTAGATCCATCAAGGATTTCGGATATGATATTGAGACTGTTGGATGATCAGCACTGTCTGATGAGAGATAGTACCTAGACCAACATGTCATCCGGAAGTAATTCGGGCCTCCATCTATAACCATAGGTCTTCGCGACATCGGCGAGATAGCGATTCATTTCAGCAACAGAGGCGGGGGGCATAGACAAGGCTCGAATAATCTGGAAATAGCTAAGCTTCTGTCTTCGGCACAGAAAAGCAGTGCAAACCTGGGGAGAAACATAGCCATCGCGGTTCGTGATGGATGTATTGACGAAAGTAGCTCCGAAACGACGCGCCAGAAGCTCGCGGACACCGTAAATGTCTCACGTCTGGAATAAGATACACTGTAATGAGCACTGAGTTGAAGACATACCTTTGAACTCGTCCCGCTGCGCGGCGTAGACAATGCTGGCCGCGGCTTCAACGACGGCGGGGCTTGGAAATTCGCTACCCGTCTCACAAGAATTAGACCAGGGGAAAGAATAAAAGGCCGTGAACCACACCTTTCCAGGTCACTAAACCGCTCAAGCAACACGCCAATCTGCATTTCTAGCATCTCGGACAGATGACCCATGACGTCGTCATGAATGAGCTTTTGGGCCTTGGCACGCGCGATCCCGACGTTCCCCTGCTGAAGCAACGTTGTGATGTCTCTTCCAGTCACTTGGGCTTGAGCATCTTTCCTATCCCTGGCGTATCCCAGCCGTTGGGCCGCGACTCGGAGTTGCACCTGCAACGCGGGTCAGAAATAAGCTGCCGCGTCTCAAGATGCATCGAACGAACCTTGACATTTGCTGCGTCCCAGTCTGTGGGCATATTGTCCCTACAATCAAGTGAATGGATATGGACAACGTCGGCGGTCTGGAGGAACGTGCATGAGAGCGTTGAACGAGGGCTATGAAGAGGATTCCGGCGTCAATTGCTTTCCACGGCCAGCCCTTGCCGGCGTGACACGGACCCCCGCCACTGCCAGCACCTGGCAACCACCGCTAATATTTGTCGAACGCAGTGCAGCGCGCAACGTTACGTTCAACGTCCAACGGTCAAGTTGACGGCGAGTCAATGTCTGATCAGTTATTCGTGCTGTACTTGACTGACATGCCGAGCAGGAGAAGTATATTGTTTCCTAGTCTCGCGGGCAGAGTCGATTTCTGCTCAACCGCGCAAGATACGTCCACTTAGCAGTTGCATTGGATGACCATTCTCGAATTTCTAGCACGCAACGAGTGAGCAATGACCTGCATAGAGCAGCCACTATCTTTACAAGAGCGTCCGCGCCTCTAGCTCACAACCGTAAGATAATAATTAAACCAATTTATGCCACTAAGACAGCCAAAAGACAGCCAGCGCGACCAACCGAACAGTTTCACTGTCTAATGTCACAGTTTGTCCTGGGCGCTGTTCAGCCGATGGAAGTATCGCTATAGTAGAAGCAAGCATACCTGTCAAAATCTGTGACCGAAGCCACGCCGCATCAGAAACGAAGTGAGCGATGTCGTTTAGGCATCCGGTACGCGCACCGGGAAGATTCAGATCGAGGACCTGTCGTGCCATGCCCATCAAATGCGTCCTTGATTGTGGACGTACGACTTGCAGCTATTCAGCACCACTGACGCCGCCTTGACTGACTGGTGAAGGAAGGTCAGCTCCCGAAGGTAAAACCTATACATAGATCTACTCGTTGGAGTCTATGACACCCGGAGCATAGACGTTGACAGTGATATTATGCTCCGCAAGCTCGAGAGCTACGTAGAAACACCGCAGAGGCTGGTCATGAAAACCTCGCAAGCAGACGCCCTACTCACCAGCGCACTGCATCAATGCTCTGACTGCGAACTTCGATGCACAGTACGCGCTCCGATTCTTGAATCCTGCGATCCATTTTTGTGACTGATTATGAATCCTTCCGGGAATGAGGACATCCAGCGGTTAAGGCTATGATATCGCCTATCGCTATGAAAATGAACACAAGTTCCAAGCCGAGCGCGGACAATTATCAATTATGAATGCAGACGGTCCCATTAAGATATTGACATGTATCGTAGGTAACAGGCGACATAAGGAAGTTGAACTGAAGCGATCGTCGATGAGTCCAGTGCGATCGCCACATGGTGGGACATTGGCCACATCAGAAGAATGGTTTATACTTGAATGCTTTGGTTGGACATATATGTGTCGGTCGTGCGATGTTGAGATGGAGATGAACGTCGAATGCACGAAAGCTTGCTAGAAGATGGAACGGCTAGTGAGAAAGTGGCGGGATCCCGCCTCGCGCGAAGCCAGCGAGTCAACGTGTAAAAGGCAACATATACACTTGGTACACATCAGCCGATGGATCCTGCTCCCAATCTGAATCAAAAAAAAAAAAGATCTCAAAAGATCATAATAGCGCACCTGGTCCACCACAAACAACGCCTCATCGCTAATCATGAATATAGACGTATCACTGATCCCCTCTGGTAGTGGTTCTGCCCTCAGCTCACGCGGCCCCCCCACTATTATCTCTTCATCCGCCCAAGTACCCGCCGCGATACAATCTCGGTCGCCAGGGAATTTAACAGACGGCGCGCCCGCCCGCGCAAGACGCGGGACATTGCAATCCCTCACGACCAGGAACGGCGGTTGGTCATCTGTCAAGAACGGGTGCGGCTCGATGAAGCGCATGCCCGCCAAGCAGTGCGCACTAGTGCTGTGATCGGAGGAGTGCCCGCCAAGAGAGACGGCACAGTCGGACCAGGCGGCCCAGGGCAATATAGGATCGGACGCATTGGTGAATTTGGCTAGAAGCTTAGAAACGGAGATAAGGAGCTCGAGCGAGTTGTATTTAGAGTCTAAGTCGGCTTCGCCAACGCATAACCAGATGAGCTGGTCGGCGTCGCGCGGCTGGAAAAGCGAGAGAGCGGCCGAGGAGAATATGGCCGATGCGGAGGGTGGTGTTCGGAACCGTGAGAGATTGGTGAAGCAGGTTGCGCTCGGCTGGTTATGCAACAAAATTGGCGGAGGGAGGAGGAAGACACGTGCTGAAATTGCTTCGTCGTAGGACCTCCACTTATCATCTTGCATTGTAACATCGACGATGATGATACCGTAGCCCTCGTAGGACGCGGGTGGCGGGTCATCCAGGGGCCAGCATTCAGAGACCGCTAGCAAGATGCGTGTTTCGTCAATGAATGTGAAAGACCAATCCCATTCCGCGCCATATAGGTTCTGAAAAATCATCAGAACAGGCGCATTGATATGAAAAAGTGGTGAATCTTTACCATCTGCGATTCGCCAGTCTTCCAATTCCATATGAAAACCGCACTGAATAAGCCAGTAAGGTGAAGGCCTGCATATTTGACGTGGATGCCGACAAACGAGCCAACGACCTGCATAGTAAGAAACTTTGCATCTTCACCCTCGACCGGTGGAACAGAACGAATCTTCGACGCCAGAGGATGGAGCGATCCTGATGACAAGGATCTGAATTCCAGATCGATACCAAAAGCATGTATCCTTACAAGAGAAAAAGTGCAGAAGTAAGCAAATCTTCGCGATACGCAATAACGACCGAGATTGAACGACTGACGGGCTCGTAAGAGATGCAAGCACAACCAAGTCCTGGGACGGGTCAAGTGCTACTGCCGACTTGTCCTCGCGATCATGATAGCCAATTTTGAGAGCCAGTTCTTCCACGGCCGAAGAGCCGGGCTTGAACCGTCGAAAGCAGAGCTCGGGACGTGACGGGTGCCGGTACGTCAGAATATCGCCTTCCAGCCAGATACGGTCTCGTGCGGTGGTCGCCAGATGAACTTTGTCTCCCCAGCGCAGATGGTACCAAGCAGTTTGGGTGTCTTTCAATTTCTTGAGTCGCTCTTGCATGCTCCAGGTTCCAGAGAAGTCATCTTCTAGACCGTGCAAAGAAAGCTCGATCCGGTATTGAAGCTCATCGCTGCCTTGAATCAAGAAACGCCATGCACGGCAGACCTATTGAACTGAGTTGAGGCATCGTCGATTAATACCCCGTACGGAATCAAAATCTTACTAGCTGGCACGAAATGAGGTCTTTGAAGCCAAGTGATCTCAAAGAGTCCTACTTGCGTCTCTATTGGTAATGACAAGATATGTTTCCTAGTCATCGTAGCCAACGCTTAAAGTGGAGAGGCCTGAACCTGCGGAGCTGTAGCTAGAGTCTTGCTCCTGCAATATAACTGAGTCTTGATAGGTCTTAATCCTTCGATGTTGAATGTGATGTAAGCAAGAAAAGAGAAGCTTCCCAGATGACCTGATGACGTCGAGCTCGAGATCTCAAGTCAAGGCACACAGCGGGCGGATAACTTTGTGTCTGTTGAAGGGATGCGAGCAGGAGAGAGTCAAGACGAGGAAGAGACAAACTGCTCGGCTCATGAACAGAACAAGCTCATGAACAAGCTTTCCCACGCATCGACTGGCCAACTATTAGTATTACACCCCAGTGACCCCACAGGCTTCTGCGCATGGCTATCGTAGATTTTGATTGGCACGCAGCGCACATAGATGTTTTAAAGCCATTGATTTCAATCCTTCAAGTTTCAAGCTTCAAGGCGGCAATCGTAGGGCAACTTCAATAGCCAGATGCCTCAACACCACTTCCGTTGGCAGTCGACTAGTCAAAGTATTTGCCCCCATCCAGTATCACTGACTGGCCTGAGCGCCATTCAGCTTGCGCACGGGACAAATTAAGACAAAGCACACCTGTCATAAAATGTGACTGGGGCGATGCCGCGAAGGACACAAATTGGGCGATGTCATCCGGATATCCAGTGCGCATGCCGCCAAGGCCTAAAACCTGTCATCATACTCGTCGGCTCCTTGATTGATAATTGACCTGCAGTGAACGTACCTCTTTCAACTTTTCCACACTTTCAGGGCCGGTCATAGGAACACCAGCGACGGTGCCTTGGCTGGCTAGTGAATTAAAGTCAGCTTTTGGCATCGAGGATGGATTGGCAGACCTACTCAATGAAGTGTCTATGACACCCGGGGCGTAGGCATTGACGGTGATGTTATGCTCAGCAAGCTCGAGGGCTATGATCGCAGTGAGGATCGATTATGAGACCCAACGAGCAGACATGACACGCACCGGCGCATTGTGTCAATGCCCTGACTGCGAACTTCGATGAGCAGTACGCGCTCAGATACTTGAAACCTGTACTCCTATATCTGACCTGATTTTAAGTCGGCGTAGCATTCGATGCGCACCCCTCTTTCCACAGATCGATGATGCACCTGCGGAGCTGGTCGTTGAGCATGGCACTTCGCATATGTCAATGCGGCGGCCTACCGATAATCCGCCCTCCCTGCCCCTGGCTGATCATCTGCCGCGCTGCATACTTGTAGCAGAGCATGACGCCCTCGACGTTGACAGCCGTCAACTTCTGCCAGTTCTTCAGGGACACTGCCAGAAAAAAAAAAGATTATGAGACCGGTGAATCCAATGATCTGCCGGCGTACTGTCTACGATGGGCGCGCCCTCCTGACCTACACCGCCATGGGCGACGCCCGCGTTTGCAACCATCTGCGTGCCTGGGTGAGCGACGGTGCTGCCGTCGACTACGATCACTCACCACGTCGAGACGTCCTAGCTGCTGTACAGTCTTGGCGACCATGTCCTCTACGGCGTCCTCTGACGTGACGTCCGCAGGCACTGCTATCGCGCGCCGGCCTAGCGCCTGTATGTCAGCCACGACCTTCGCTATGTTGTCGCTCTGGCGCTCGATGTCGTTGACAGCGACGTCGAGGCCGTCAGCCGCAAGGCGGAGGGCAATGCCGCGTCCAATACCTTGCGCGCTGCCAGTGACAAGTGCGACCCGGGTAGATGTGGCTTCGGGCATGAGGAGGAGGGAATGTGTTCAGAATCAAGGAAGACATCGTGCGTACTTATAAGGAGGCATAAGGACTCTAGAGCCGTGGGGATCCCGAGAGGAAAGCCCAGTGACGATGCTGGCGGTCGCGCAGGGCTTCGCCATGGGAGCTATCTGTCCAACAAGCTTTTTCGCGGCTAGCTGGAGCGTAAACTCGCTGGCACAGGGCCGTCACATGGATGTCGGGATAGACTGGAGCAGGCAAATGCCTGCGGCCCACGCACTTCGACGTCACGTTCAAGGGTACGTTGTACGTTACATGCGTAATAGCATGGGGGAGTGTCGCTATGAAAGTAAGTGAGATGCCCCACGAGTATGAGAACGAAGCCGTTCTGCAGAGACCAGCCACGTCAGGAAAGTCATTTCCAAATAGAGATCACGGCTGCGGCTGATGGTCCCCATATAGCGCATCGAAAGCATGGCTGTGTCCGCAACTGTACTGAGGGTTATGTATGGGCCTCAGCATCAGAGTTTCCGGCTGATAGAACACCCTGTTTCGGATTTCGTAGGTTAGACCTCCTTACCATCGCGCGCGGCTCATCGTCGTTCTATCGACTGCAACGGTAAGTTGATAATTTCAGCGCGACCGAGCGGGGCTGCACAGGGTGAGCTTTCCCAAGACTGATAAAAGCCAGATAACTGAATGAACACAACACCTTGGTATTTGCGGTGTTGATTCCAAAACCTATGATGAACTATATGATTATTGTGTTGTTCGCAGCTACATCAGTACGTCGCATCGCGCGTTTCAGACCCAGGCTTGGGAAAAAGCTGTTAACTGAATCATACGAGAACAGGCCCCAACACACCGGTACCATGCGTGAGGGTTAATCGAATAATTGACCTCCATCTAATATCACCGATTGGCCTGAGCGCCGCTTAGCCTTTGAACGGAAGGCTGAGAATAATGCATACCTGTCATGAAATGGGACTCGGGCGATGCCGCAAAAGAAACAAATTGGGCGATGTCGTCCGGGTATCCAGTACGAGCACCAGGAAGGCCGAGAGTCTGTCAGGGGAGATCCGTTGACTGTTTCGCTGAGTATCTATATGCAGGGTACGTACGACTTTCAACTTGTCAACGCCGCCAACGCTCTCTAAATTGGCTGTCGAAGGAAGGTCAAATATCATTGAGGATAGCATTGGGAGGACAGGCTTACTCATTGGAGTGTCTATGATACCTGGCGCATAGGCATTGACGGTGATATTGTGCTCGGAAAGCTCGAGGGCTGAAAGTACAGTAGTTGTCAATTCAATTGAACTGACGGGCGGACGTCGCACCCACCAGCGCACTGCGTTAATGCCCTGACTGCGAACTTCGATGAACAGTACGCGCTCAGATTCCTCACTCCTATTATCCACGCTTGAACTAATAGTGCCCATGCGTAGCATTTGAACACGTACCCTTCTTGCCGTTGATCGATGATGCACCTGTAGGACCGGTCGTCAACCAAAGCATTTTTTCCACCTGTACGTTAAAGCACACCGATGATCCGCCCTCCTTGCCCTTGGCTGATCATCTGCCGTGCCGCATGCTTGTAGCAAAGCATGACGCCTTCGACATTAACCGCCATCAGGTTTTGCCAATTCTTCAGGGACACTGCACAAAAGGGCGAGTTGAGAAGCATGCGCGAAAAGACAGCCTCCAACGCACTGTTTACGATGGGTGTATCTTCCGGACCTACGCCTCCATGGGCGACGCCCGCGTTCGCAACCATCTGGGCATCTGGGTGAGCGACAATGTTACCACTTAGTGTGTCAACCGCGAGATAGCTCACCACGTCTAGACGCCCTAACTGCTGCACGGTATGAGCGACCATGCGTTCGACAGCTTCCTCTGACGTCACGTCCGCAGGGACAGCTATAGCGCGTCTGCCCAGCGCCTGTATCTGGGCGACAACTTTGGCTATGTTGTCGTTCTGGCGCTCGATGTCGTTGACAGCGACGTCGAGACCATCGGCTGCGAGGCGGAGAGCAATAGCACGTCCAATACCTTGAGCGCCGCCGGTGACAAGCGCGACTCGAGTGTATGTGGTTTGAATCATGGCGTAAGGTGGGAATGGGCTCAGGTATTCCCTGGACGTCGAGGCAAGATATCCCTGCATTAATAATGTAGGAGAGGCAGAATGGACCCATATCAAGTCCGCGTGCGGACGGCATAGTTGACCTGGTGATGATACTGTTGATCTGTGTACAGGGCTTCTACATGGGAGCAGGATGTCAAATAAGCAATTCCGGGTCGGTAGAATGTGGATTTCTATTGTGTGAGACGATCACATGGGCCTCGACAACGACCAGAGGGGGGAAGGGCTTGCGGCCAATATGTCTCATGTGTATGTTCCATGCGAGAAAATTCACTGCTTCCTGAACACCGATATGCGAATGCTATTAGTGGAAAGACCGGATCCACGAGATCCCCGCGTGAGTGCTTGAGCCTTGAGAATCGAACCAGCGTTATAGCAGATGACCACCGACGTCATTATAGGGTCAAGTACAGAGCCCGCGACCGTAATGGAAACGCATATACGGAGCATCAAAGGCAAAACGGTGCATAGGACGACTGATTGTATCGTCCTCCGGCTGTTCCTGTCAAGTCGACACCATGATATGTGAGCCTGTGTCACTGTGTTTCGACTGGGTCACCTTACATGCTTAAAGGTGCTCCATTTTGGCACAACAGCGCACTGTGAAGTATGATTGCTCTCGGCGGATCAAAGGAAAGACGATTCGGGCATTCTTGGAATATAAACCTTGCCAGCAAACTTATACCGGCTTCACGCCAATTGTGGGCTGTTCGTGAAGTTCTTGCAAGCCAAAACGGATGGGTAGTCCCTACAGATTCGAAATATACGTACCGTGTCCAGTGTCCAGTATGATCTGTGAAAACAGACTTGAAAACGCTTTCAAGTAATGAGAGTTGAACACGAGTTCAATCTTGCTGAAATGATCAAATGTTTGCCGGCTGGTAGCGCCCAGTTAGCGCCCGCGCCCAGTCTGCGCCTGCGGGCTGCCCGACTCAGCTTTGACTTATGCACTGTTTCATATCGTCTCCATCATGGTCGATTCAAGCCGCATCTACAAGCGAAAGCGGAGTTTTCAAGACTCACCAGTCAATCTCACGAAGATACGGATGGCTATGAATGGACTCAGCGCGCTGAAGGAGGAACTAGAAGGTATCGAAGAAATAGAAGGGGAGTTGACAGCGGTGATGCACCACGTTGGTGCGCTGGAAGCCGTCCTTAAGACTGCCAAAAAACCTGTTCGTACCTTTTTCCCGAGAATGTCGGTCGGTCCTGATAACTTAGCCAGAAATTGAGTTTCTCTTCCGCTTCTGACGAGGATCTCAAGAAAATAGGCGTCCTTCAAAAGCGACTGATTTTCTCTCAGAAGGGAATTGAACAGTTGCTCTCAGCGATGAGCGAGGATGCTATTGAGGAGTCGCAGACCCTGCATGCGCGCATTAAGGAAATTTACGACTTCGTCAACATGGACGTATGTTACTAACTTATTCACTGAGGCTCTTTATTAATATCCTTCCAGTTCAAGGCTGGCTCCCGAATGCTTGTTGACGCTGTTCTTTTGCATTTGGGTAAGGCAATAAAGAAGACCGACAAGGGCCACTCCGTTGCTATCTTGCCTGAGATGAGGCTAGGCACAGGGGACGGAGTGAAAATTATGAACCCACTTACTCAATATGAAGTGTGGTTGACAGGAAATGTTGACTACGCCATTTTGAAGTATGCTGATGAGCCAGACAACAAAGGTTTGCCGTGTTCGTAGCCTTCTAGCATCTACTTGTGAACATGAACGGGACTGATAGGCCGCTTACTGAATCATGACGCAAGCCGGAAGTTTGTGCTGGAAATTGCTCAAGGTTGCCTTTTCCTCGTCGAAGCCAAATGCCTTGAGGCTCCGCTTAGTAGCTTCTTGCCTGAAGCTACCACCCAAGCTATCGCGCTTTCTAAGCTTTCTGGGCATGTTTCATCAACGACCCCCTACTTGTTTACTGACTAGCGTGCACCCCAGTCAGACTCGAGTGCACTTTTGCCTATCCAATGGCCAATCCTGGATCTTTTGTCTCCTGGATAAAGACGCAAATAGTGATGAGTGGACCACGTATGAGTCTCTTCCCCGCAGGATGCCACAAGACAGCACAGAATCATCTGTGCGTGAAATCTTCCAATTGATGCTTGAATGGGTGAGTCTCAAACTGCGAAAATGATACATTGATCTGATATAATGTTGTCTATGCTATAAGTTGGCACCAACAGGATTGCCAGGTCTCTATACTCTCGTTACTAACTAGCATTATCACCGAGATGCAGAATTCGTTGGGTCTGACTTTATTCCCGAGTTTGTACACAACAATGCCGCCGCCTCCCACACCACGATCCGTATTCAAAAGCGCGCTCGACATCACCAGCCCACTTCCGTGATGCCTTCCAGCATGCAAATTTTATCGCTCGCAAATGCACGCCATCGATGTCTTCGTGAGGGCTCGAGCGCTCAGCATCATGCCTACGCCCTCCCCCGCGCCCTCACGAATATGCACACCCATGCGCACGCAGATGACTATGCCCACGACGCGTGTACCAGGAGCACTGGCACCGCGTGCTTCCTTGCGCATATCAGGCCGCCCCGTGCGCGCACGAGCATACCGATTGTGCGCATTGAGAACTCCACGCGTGCTCCAAGTCTCCGCCCGTACGCATTTCAATATCCCTACGTCCTCGCCCTCGCCCAACAGGCGAGCCCGCGTGCTTTGAACGCCCCGCGCACGCACAATAGCTGCCCCGCGCGTGCCAGCAGCCGGGCGGTTCTATTACACGCGTGCGCTGTGCGTGGGCAACGCAGCGGCGCTCCATCCTGCGCGTCCGCGATGGTATAGTATGCAGTCGTTTGCAACTGGCACGCGTGGAGATTCGTGCCTGGAACGGGAGCTGACGCGCAGCGAGCGGGGGGGATACTGGGCGCGGGATGCAGGCACACCATGGAGGACGCTCTGTAGCATACGACGAGGCGTCTCACGGCACGCATGCAGTGCGTGCCCGGCCAAGGTACGGGCGCGGCGGCAATGGACCCGTCGGGAATGGGCGCATGGCGTCGGCCAGAGCGGGTATGCCATGAACTCGAGAGCCGCGGAGATGGCTAGCGTCGAAAATAGCGCGTGCAGGGCGAAGGGAGGCAGCAGGAGCGGGGCAGGATAAGGAAGATTAGATAAGATCACTTCGACCCATCAGTCGCGAACACCGAGCGATTCGACTTTGTTTACAACGATATTGTAAACTGTCGCTTTTCTCCTGCATACCCGCAGAACAGTGTCCCTTCACCTTACTACTAGCTTTCTCCATTTTCCACATGCTGTCATGAATGCTACAGATCTGGCCTTCCAGGACCAGTCTGGAACAGTCATGGCTCGCACGCGATGTGACATCGAGTTGTCTTCAGGGCTCAAACTCGAAGCGATCTGGACGAAGCCCATTTCTCTGCCTGAGGAGGAGCATGGCGTGAAGTTAGCTGTGTGTCTACATCCCTGGTCAAGACTAGGAGGGAACATGCGCGATCCGTACGTCATGCCTTCGAACGCCACAACTGTCTATGCTGAATACTTCACTGATGTGCAATGGCTTCTCGTGCGCACAGAGTGCTGGAATCATTGTTGGAGACGCTGACAGTTGTTCACCGATTTCGCGTGCTGCGATACAATTCGCGCGGCGTCGGAGGGTCATCTGGCTCCGCATCCTTCACTGGCTTTGCCGAAGCCGAGGACCTACAGGAAGTCGTGCAAGTCGCGATACAGGGATTAAGAAACGTCAAGGAAGTTCTGATACTTGTGCGTTCCACGAATTGCCTCCAGAAAGTAGCCCGCTGATGCTCTGACTGCAATCTGCAGGGATATTCTCATGGTTCTCTTGTCGCTTCTCTTCACCCCATTTTGCCACCTCCAATACGAACGACGCATGTTCTGCTCTCATATCCCTTGGGCCCGCGAGGATTTCTCACCCTCTTCAATTCGAGCACCTACCAAAGCCGGCTTGAAGCGCTCTTGCGCGAGTCTCGAGCGCATGTGCTCGTTGTGTATGGCGATACAGACAATTTCACCGGGGCTGCGGCCTATGACCAGTGGGCCGACGGGCTAAAAGCAGTCGTAAAGCAGAGCCCGCAGAAAACAGGCGCTGTTGACGAGCACGATGGGTGGGTCGGAGACCGCCTATTGGTAGAGAAGGTAGAAGGCGGGACACATTTTTGGTCGGGTACTGCTCAACAGAGTCTGATACGCGTTCTGAGCAAGTTCTTGGAGCGTGGATAAGGCATGGCCTAGCCGTCAGTTGTAGATAATTCGCACGTAAGGTACATCCCACTCCGTTTCCTTGCCTCCATAATAACATTTCACGTTTGCAGTCTAAGGTGCATCTAGTTCACTTTTCGTATCCGAGTTTCTGAACAACTTCAACCAGAATGCCTGTTTGTCGAGTAAAAAAAGACTACTGGAAACGAATCGTCAGCCGGGAGAACTCACGTACAACTCACGTATACCACGCCGTTTGAAGCTTGGATACGAAGTTCTTCCACATGGCATGATTGAACGTCTGGTCCACTCATACCTTCTCGATCTCGGACAAATGAGCCTCCAGAGCCCAGAGCTGAGAAACCGAGAACAGCACGACGACTCGAGCCCTCTCGAGCCATGCGCCGACGTCCGGTGCCCTGGACCAGTAGCTTGATCATCCGGCACTTGCCAGTTCGCAGTACTTTGCTCCGGCGACTGCCGTCGGCCACTCAACGATGACTCCGATGACGGTGCGCTCAAAGTTGGAACTTTCTCATATTATTTCTGATCCGTCTTTTCTCGGGCCATATGTCTGAAAAAGGGTTTGTGACTGGTGGGGCTAGATAGGACTTCATAGAACTAGGAGCGCCGGAGCATATGACGCTGCTGTGGGTGCCAGTTACTGGACTCTGTGCGTATATAGACTTCGAACTCTACACAGCGTTGATTGAACTCTACACGGCGTTGATTGGACTTTACTTATCTCCGTTTTATAGCCCCAAGGAATTGTACGGATGAATATACCCGCATGTAATCAACATGTAATTTTTTCTCATCACCATACATCAGCCGTCATGTCGAGTGTCCCACCAACACCGCCAGCCCTCCAGCCGATGGGGCCACCTCCGCCTCGGCTCTGGCCGCCTCAGACGGTCTCCGACCAAGCCGACCCCATATTTGATGTTTCCAAAGGCAACAAGCGGGCGCACAGGACGAGTTCTAGAGTTGAAGGGGAACGCTATGGCGCAGGACAAGGCGGGCCCGACAGACGACACGTCTCAGGGCCTGAACTTGGCCAGCCCGAATGGCGACAGTCAAGGCTGTCTCCGAACGCTAATGTATGTTGTTCGCTCGATTTGCTACGAGTGCCTGTTCGTCACGGTCTCATTTTTTTCACTGCCTGCTCTTAGGATCGATATTGAATCTTGGTTCCAGGCTCGACGAAAAGGAAATGAAGTTCAAGCTTACGAACCCTGACAAAGACTTTCCTCGACCAAAGGAGCCCAAAGTCTTCAAACTTTGCATAACTTGCCGGTGTGATCTCTATGAGCACGACAGCCCCGCCAACTTCGAGAAGGGACAATGCTGTACGTGCGAGCTGTGAGTTTTCACTCTTCCGTTTCCACTTTTATCTGCTCAACGCATGCTCAGACTAACTTCTGCCGATCTCAAACAGTAAAGCCTGGATTATTCGTCGCAGGCAGTTCGGTCAATTGGGCCAACATCTTGCGCAGGAATATTGCAATACGTGTGGGGTATGGCACTGGACTTTCCAATGAGATTGCAAAGGGGAGACGAAGCTGCAGTACTCTACGTACTATAATCTAGCTGTCAGAAATTAATTGCTTGTGTATTGTGTGATCATGATATCGTACAGTGAAAATATGATGACTTGACCATGATACCTGGTTTGGTCATGGAGGTTTGTCGACATCATGAAGCATGCATCGCCACTGATGCCGGTCTACATCGATACGGAGGCAAATCGCAATTTGCAGTCCTCCGTCCGGGCGCTAATCACAACGCGAAATGGAACCAGATTTATCTCCGTCCACCGACCTCCCTATAGCCTCACTATTCGCGACGATGGCATTTCCCCCGAGGCCTTGGGCCTTATTTACCGCCGCAGCTGCAGATGCACCGCAAGATGCCGTCACAGGACCGCCATGGTGAACTCCTCCGTCTCAGTTTGAAATAGCGAGATATCAGAAGCATCTGCGGGATTTAGAATGATCTGTCCATACAACTGGTATGTGTTCCCCAGCTTTTCTGACTCCTTTGAGATATCATTACCCTGCATGACTTATCGGTCACATCAAGGTGCGGCCCCACCTCGGGTTCATACAGCCTTTTCCGTGCCGCAGCACATAAGTATAAGAGATGGTGCGGAACAAGGGTTGTCGTGACCTAGTTTCACCATGCCGTCGTTCGCTACTCCGCTGAAACGTAGCCCAAGACTAGCTACCCTCGAACGCGCATCCAATACGCCATCACGCCCCATTCTCATCCAGCAATTCATATCAACGCGACCGAATGCAGTCCTTTCGCCGGCGCCTCCTGCGGCGGATTCGTCCGCCTCCGCGCAGCCTACCGCGCAGGACGACACGGACGCCGCCGTCATACCATCCGCGGCTGATAGCGCACCTCATGGCGAGCATCCCACGCCGACTCTGCCGACCAATTTCGCCCGGTCACAGGTGCCTCCTGCAGCTACCCCGCCCGCGTCCACCAGGCCTACAGCTACGCAGGACGGCGCGGGCGCCTCGTCCGCCCCGACCGCCTCGCAGGCACTGGGGCAGAAGAGGTTATGGAGCGACGCGTTCGCTGAACGTCCGCAGGCGAACGCCAAGAAAGCAAAAACCTCTTCGAGGAAAGGAAAGGGGAAGGCGCCGCTCCGGGATCGGAAGCCGATGCGGCAGATGGCGTTGTCGTGGGCGAGGAAGGGCGCGGAGGTGGGTGAGGGTCCGGCTGGTGCAGGTCCGGCGGCTTCTGTGGAGGGCGCCGGGCTGGGGAAAGTGAACGCAGTCCTGGGAGGGCAGCAGGGAGCGTCGACGCAGGCTCAGACGCAGACGCAGTGGGTGCTTCGAGACGATCGTGGGGAGGGATCCTCAAGTAGTCCTTCAACGTGGAAGTCAGGGCTTTTGCCCACGACAACAGTACGTCTGTTCTGCGCAGTGCCTTGCGCGCTGCTGACCCAATGCTGGCCTTCGGAACTTGCGATGGACAGATATGCAAGACGTACGCGTTGGACAGTTACAAGGCATACCTACTAGTTCCGTGATTCCGTGAATAATCTAATCCCAGCTATAGCTCAAACCTGTTCACCTCAAAAGCCTGACACTCACGGTTCAGGAGAGCAAGAATGAGCGCGAGATGCACCTATACAACGCGCAGCAAGTGGAGCAGCTTGCATGGAAGGTGCACGGTGGCCCTGAGGGGTTCAAGAAGATGTATGTCTGTCTCGCTCTTTCCTCAAGTCTCGAAGCAATGATAACGCGCGTCACCAGGCTGGACACGATGGAGAAGGAGCACACACGCAAGGGCAATAAGACGCCCTTCCGGCGCCCGGTATACACACGCATCCCGGTTCGCGGCAAAGATGGAAGTAAGATAGTTAGTGAAAGGCTTGTCCGGGAGAAGTGTGTCCTCCACCCTTGCTCTTGGCGTGGCTAATGGCATTGTGTACAGGATCTGAAGTGTTCGATCGACTCAGCACATACGTGCACATGGACTGTTTGCGCTGCTCCACATCCCGTGTTTGATACCTCGACCTCAACGGACGCGGCATCTTCATTTTGCTTCCCCATGGCGAGGTACGGACGAGAACAGATGATAAAGGATGTCGATATAGCAACAGGGATTTGCAGGGGCGAGAACGAGGGTTGCAACGGAGTTTATACTCGCGCGGGGTTGGCAACGGCCGCGCGCGGAGTCCATGGATTCGGCTCACAATATCCAGATTTGCACAAAGTCCCGGAATCGGAAAGTCCGGAGTCCGGTCGTCCGAACGTCCGAGTCCGAACGTCCGACCGTCCGGGCCTGGACAGATGGCCAGTCGATCGGGGCGAGATCACAATCGGGGCTGCAATCAGGGCGGCAGCTCACAGCAGGATGACGTAGTAATCGGGCAGCAGGGGCGCGACCGTGACCTTCAACAATGGTCATGTGATTGCGTCGCGTCGTCTGCACGTTCACAAAGTCCCGGAATCGGCTAAGAAATAGATCCGTCCGGTAACTCGGTCACGGGCTGTCGCGTCTGTGGCTGTCCGCAGCTACTCGAGCTCTGCGACGCTACAGACTCGCTACAGTAGGTTCGTCACCCTCGAACTAAATGATTCCTCTAGCCATCTGGCAGAGCCTCAGCTTCCTTGAATCTTATCCAGAATTCATCCATAGCCCCATACATACCATCGCATACAGATCTGGAGCTATTTACACCGAGCTTTCGCAGACGCTCATATGTAATTTGTCTGCACATCATTCTCTTCTCCCCTCTAGAAGCTATAGCAGTCCCGCTTCCATTTTCTAGAACATCACTACTACTCCATCACACAAGTAAGATCATGAAAATCCGGAATGCCCTGATAACTTCTTCGAACTTCACATTCCCAATGACCCCACCTGTACCTACATCGACAGCTTACACACCAGAGGTCATCGACCTGACACAGGGCGACGATCCTCCCGCCCTGCTGTTCTCCGCCACCGGTCATAACCACCGTCCCAGTGCCGCGCACCCGCGGCCCTCCCAGCTGAGCAGCGCCCTGCGCCAAGCGAGTCTCCTGGAGCATGGATTCGCTGCATCACAGCCCAAGCCTCCGTCCACCTCTAGGAGACAACAGCGCCTCGCAGCGCGCGGCCGGAGGCGGGCTGGGGCTGCCCTGCTGAGGGGACAGAGACAGCTGGCAATGGGAGAGAATGGGATCGGGCTCAAGGAGCTGTCTGCGGAACCTGCAGAGCGAGCGCTCGGCGGAGCTGTGTCGGGCCCGTCGCAGGGAAGCATGCAGATTAAAGTGAATGGTCTCGCTGTGGGGCCAAAGGAGCTATTGGATGTGACCAACGGGGCGTCTCCCGGCATTGTTGGGCAGAGTACATCCCAAGTTCGGACGCAGCCATCGCACAGGACGCAGACATCGCACAGAGGAATATTGTCGCAGAGACAATCACAGGCGTCTCCGGGTGGCTCACAGCTGTCGCAAGGGTGGATCCAGTCATCGCAGGGAGGGATGCAGCTATCACAGACGCGACTGAAGCCTAACGGAAAAGGAGTAACGCTCGAAAAGGACGACATTTCGACCTGGCGGCCGACCGCGCGCCTCCCGACGACAACGGTGAGCAGTCCTGCTAATGTGCCACTCACCATGCTAATCCCGCAACCAGATCTGCAAAACCCATGCCCTCGAATGCTACAAGGTGTGTCTTCACGCGCTATCACGCCAGCGCAGCTGACCCCGTCGCAGTTGACCGGCACCGACCTTAGATCCCTCGAGCCCAGAATCGTGACCCGCGAGGACAACGGGACTATGCACCTCTACAGCGCCATCGAGGTCGAGCACGTCGCGTGGGCGAAGTACGGCGGGCCCGACGCGTTTGAAAAGATGTAAGTTCCTGTCAAGTTGGCTCGTTTATCCAGTCATGCGGGCGCTGACTCGTCGGACAGGTTGGATGGGAAGCAGAAAGAGTGGGAGAAGAGGAAGCGCAGAAGCCCGTTTCGTCGGCCGGTGTGGAGGATGAGGAATGGTGTAGAGGTGCTGGAGTGGTGAGGTGTCGTGCGCGCGAGGTTGAATATGGAGTGTTGTTGCTTGCTGAGACGTACGGCTGATTGTGACGCACGTGGAGATAGCGAATGGATAGATGATGTAGGCACGGGCGGCAAACAAGAACTACCGGGAAGATATACATATAAGCTGATGCAAAGTAAAGAGAACTGACACGACGTACGAGCTACGGCCATTGATGTCTGCCTGCAGAGCAGAGTCGAGTGCTCCACGGTCGAGCTCCTCAAAGGCACTCCAAAGGTATTCATTGTCAAGGTCGCTCTCGCGCGACGAGGTAGCGCGCCGAGTTCCGTCGGGGGCAGTGTCGACAGTGGGTCCCATGTTGATATGATCATGAAAAAAGCGCACACGTGTGTAAAAGGAAGGCCCGAGAAGCAGTGTTCAAGCTGTGATTGAGACAAGAAGATAGAAATGGACAGTGGATTGGAGTAGGTAGGTGTTGAAAGCTCGTTCAATGCATGTGCACTACTGAAGACGTCTCCGCCCTCGCCGCCTCCACAGTGACCACCTCCAGCAGCTGTCGGCAAGTCCCGCTGGGGGATGCGCGATCGACGATCGTCCGCTGGAGGACGCGCGATCTTCCGGCTACGTCCCCGGATTCAGGCCCTTACCCTGACAGAAGCGACGTCCGACGGATGGGCAGGAGCGTGTGCTCATACGTGGGCACGGGTCTCGGCAGATGTCGATATGCACTTTTATCCTTCAAATTTCATATGAAACATTTTCCTGGTGCCATCTCAATCGCCCGAGTTTGCTGCGCAAAACTCGCACATCTACATTTCCCTCACTTCTCCAATCTCCTCAACTTCGCCGTCGAAGATGTTGTCCGTCCCGAAGCGATACAGGGTGGTCATAATACCTGCCGTTATCATGACGATAACGCTCCTGTACGTCGTAGGGCAATACCACTATCAAATCCAAAACCTTCTCTCGTACGCGACGCGACCGCTTTGGGATGCTGCTGATGGACCGAAGGAGGTGATACCACATTATTACTCAGAAGGAATGCCAATGAACGAAGCTGCATGCAAGCTACATGACTGGGAGCTGCGTAAGAAGACGGGGTCTCAAGTCAAGGTTTTGGACGCAGTGCTTATGAGCACTGAATTGGACTTGCTGGAGATTCGGATGCATGAGTTGGATCCGATTGTGGACCATTTCCTCATCGTAGAATCAAATGCAACATTCACCGGTTTGCCAAAGCAAACTTATTTTGCGGATAATCGAGAGATGTTCGCGAAATTTGAGCAGAAAATTATCTACGATTTGTGAGTCCTCGCTTTCTCTTGTTCACAGAGTGTATTGTCTGATGCTTTTCGCGTAGTCTTCCTGGATATCCTCTCAAACCAGGTGAATCTGCATGGGATGTCGAGGCCCATACGCGCGGAACTATGTCCGAACTCATTCGATCGCAAGCGGACAAATTCCCCCAAAATACGGACACCCTCGTCATCATGTCTGATGTGGATGAGATTCCATCTCAGCATACAATATCCCTATTGAAGACCTGTGAGTTTGGTCGCAACATACATCTCCAACTCCGGAACTATTTATACAGGTATAAACCGCCCTCCACTCCGGTCCTTTTCGTCGCATTGAACCCATACATCTGGAATAGCTTTGAATGGTACATCGGTCCTTCCTCATGGCGGGCAAGCATGCACCACTGGCTTTCCGATACCTATTATCGACACTCCATGTCCACCGATCTCATGCTTGCCGATGCTGGGTGGCACTGCTCATACTGCTTCCGCACTATCCAGGAGTACGTGGTCAAGATGACCGGATTCTCCCATTCCGATCGTGTTGGCGGAGACATGAACACGAAGCTACTTGAGCCATCAAGAATCCAGGATACGATATGCACAGGGAAGGACATATTCGGCATGTTGCCAGAGGCTTATAGCGTACGTTCTTTTTCCTTTGGTGACTACGTCTGTTAAGTAGTGTCTTCAGTACGCCGATCTGCTCTCTCAGATGAGCCTAACACCGTTCGTTCTCTCTGTTTATCTGGTGCCTCAGATGCGTTAACGTGCCCTACTTTAGGTACATGTCCGCAGTCGGGCTTCCATTGTATCTCGTCGAGAACGCGGCGAAGTTCAAATTCTTGCTACCGGGTGGTTGCAAGCGTAACGGCTGATTAGTCTCACCTCCGCGCGCTGCTTCATCAGCAAAAACGTGAGGAGTAGGTACTCCCTTGGGGACATTGGATTCCGCCACCCGACACGGCGAGCAATTGGAAAGGAATACACTGATACAGACGAATGTAACGAGATTAGGTAACCCTTACAAGGAAATTATAATCTTATAATCTACCGCCGGAAGGTGACTGTTGGGCAAAGTACTTATTACAGTGCCCGCATATCATGTGTGCATCTATATTGGCCTTGGAAGGCGTCAACAGGTTCGTCATTCCTTGCCAATCTCCTATCTCTCCCTCAAATGGTTGAGCAGAATGATCGACATCGAAGACGCCAAAATAGGCTTTAATTTTCGGTCAAGATCTAGACTGTTCGCTCATTACTCTTCATTATCATTCATATTTTGTCATACATAACGAAGGTTATACTTAGGTGGGCAGGGATTCACACAGACCACAATTACAATCCAGATGTACGCGCCCGCGCAACTCCTTCCGCATGTCTATCTGGTGTGTACATTGCCGCATCGTTAGACTGTCGATCGCCATGTCAAGGGACTGACGCATCTGCAACATCATGAGCAGCCTAGAACCCAAAGGCAAAACGTTGTTCTTTTCGTTGAGCTCCACATGGCAGTCCTTCAGCTTCAGATGCTTCAAGGCCGGACAGAGTACCGGGCCCCTCTCGTTCCGGAACAGGCCAATAGCGCTGCCCATCCAATTTCCGTCGAGCGTGAGCCGGTGCAGTCGTGGCAGGCAGCACAAGATGCTCTTTATTGAGTACTCCCACAAATTGTCGCCGCCAAGCGTGAGTGCGGTGATGGTGTCCATGGGCATGTACCCACATATATTCAGCAGCAGGGGCGATTTTCCGTGCTCCAGATGCTCATGCTCGATGCTCAGCTTCATGTAGTCGAGTCCTTGCCCTGTCCAGGCGATGCGCCACATGCCGTACGACAAGCGCTTGGGGTTGCATGAGGTGATAATGAGCGTGTCGCAGAGATTCCGGCCAGGTTGGGTGGACCTTACGCCAGAAAATGGGACGAGGAGCTCGAGGAGATCCAGGAGTGCAGAGAGGTCGCCATGCGAGTCGGAGAAGCCGATCTCAAGTCTGCTCGTGACGGAGATCTGCAAGCTACGCAGCATCTGGATGAGGCCGGGAATAGCGCATGTCAGGCTGAGCTTGGAAAGATGGGCCAGGGAAATGGGCAGCCCGTCGTAGTAGCTGCTTTCTGTTAGATTGAATATATTCTTGAGGACTGCCGACTGCAGCTGCGGCGAGTTGCTGAGCATCTCGAGGCAGTCTGGGATCGTTATCTGGTTTAGGGTGGTGTTTCGGGTGTTTACCATCTCCAATGAAGTGAGACGGCAAAATTCTGGCATCTTCGAAGATGAAGGCATACAGTTCTCCAGAGCAAGATGACGGAGCTGGGGCATCGAGTTCGTAAGCGATATACCTGGAACGGCGCCGGGGCGGGCATGCGCATCTAAACAAGCGCGTAATTGCAGGTCATCGAGCAAAGGCATCGAGCATCCAAACATCTTCAGCAAGGTATCCATACACGCCAAGGGCACCTTGACGCGGAAGCCCTTCAGCCTGCGCGAGAGTTCAGGAGTCAATACCATTTGGACGACACGGCGGACACGGTCCCACTGAGCGTTGTTCATGACAGATAGATTGAATATGAAGGGCACAAGTCTTGAGCGACGTACCACCTCGTCCATCCATTGAGGTGTAAACTCAGCAGCGACGTTCTTCCACAGCACAGAATACGTGAGTGCCTGCTGTCTCCAGGACGCGCAGACGTGCGTGACACGGATCCAGCCGAGACGTTTGTACAGCGCGCTTTCCATGCTCTTCCCAGAAGTGAGCGCCGCCCTCTCAGGCGGGTCCAAATCAGAAAGGATCATGAATATGGATGTTAACACCTCCGTCGGCAGGCGATTCACATGAGCGAGGGAGTTCCTGTGCTTCTTGCACAGAATTAAGAAATCGGTGATGGCCTGGATCTTCCGATCAAGTCCAATCCGAGTGCGGGTGTCGTCGGCGATGGCACCGTGGTGCGCCATCATCCCTTGGTTATTGAAAATGCGCAAGTAGTCGCTGTTGTAGGACATTCGCATTGAATATCGTTAAAGGGCATTAAGGGATGATGCTCACTTGGCATCAGGCAACACTCTAAGCGTCAAGGCGCCGCCTGCAGCGCCATCGGGAGGTGACTGGGGTGACATAGTATAAGAAAGGGCGAAGATCTGGGCAGACTTGATGTATTGCCGAGATGCGAATCGAAACAATGGCGTGAAGTCGAATCTTAGCTGAGAAGTGAACGGACTAGCAGCGACATCGCAGGGCGGCGAGAAATATATAGATGTAAAAGGTATTGAGCGCAAGAGCTTTTGCTGTCTGTGGTGACCTTGTCCGATCAACAAGTAGTATCCGCCGTACTTGTGTGCAGACCCCAATGTTGAGGCGATGCGCAAAGGACCTGTTCTCTCGGCGATGTAAATATGGAGCACATGGCAAGGACAGTAACACTGTTCTTACGGTGAAGGGAACAACGGTCACCCTGGAGCAAGACTACAATCATCCGAGGAGAGCAACACTGAAGAGAGAGAAGTTCAGCAACAGCAGATGAACACAGACACGTAACTCACCGTGCAATTGTGTATCCATGAATAGCATTATCTAGTCTGTGAGTCTCAACCCTTGTAGACGACCTTTCGACAGAGAGATTACGCGAGCCGAAGTTGTTTGGCTCTGTGGACCCAGCGCCGCACTGGCAACCCTGTGGAGGACAAGAGGACGTCACAGGAAGACAGTCCTAGTGAACGTACATTGATAAGGAAAAATGCAACGGCGATATCAATGGAAGCAACAACAAAGTCTGCCCCTTGTCATAGTTCATGGTGACGGACTACAGAGTGGGGAAGATACGTATGACCGTACGACTTCAACCGCGTTGGCTCATTTCATTTTCGGCATGACAGTGGGAGAGAAATGCTGGGCTAAAATATTGATAAGTACGCTGGATCACCACCTCAAATGGCCGCAGTGCCGTCACCCGGGCGGGTATGATGCGTGCGGCGTGCCACCTCGGGAAGGTTCCAAGAGGAGTTCCATACGCAGGGTCCCAAGGGCCCGGGTCACGGGTCTTTTCGTCGTTAGTATCGATGTCCTCTTTTTTGTGAGCAAAAGGGAGAAATGCCAGTTATACTAGTAGTCTGTACATACCTTACACAGAATCGGATAGGAGAGATGCGTCCCATATCGATCATTGTAGTAGGAATGGAACGATCGTCGATCCACCACCACTCCATACCATAAGATGGCCACGACGTAACTGGTGGGCGGTGATTTTCGATCAGCGGTTCTCTAGCGACCCTTGACGGTAAGCGGAGGTCTCATTGCACAGAACATGGCGCTTTCAGATGTATTGATGAATCAATGGATGCGATGACGAACCTGAGATAAGCACAAGCGCTCCGGAAATGTGCAGACATACAACCCTAGATTTACGGTCTGTTGACCTCGAGCGGCAATCGAACAGAGAGGAAACGCGCGAGCTCCGGGAGCGAAACTGGAAACGCGTTTGACGCGTCGCGTCACAAGTTAATCACGCGTCACGGGCACGGGGCACACGGGCCGACAGAACTCCGTGCGTCTCCGTCTGGCGCTGAAGGGAGTCCGAGTTCTTTGAAGTTGCTCTTGTACCATGATCATCACAGTGCTTGGCACTACTCGTGAGACCACTCCGAATCCCGGCCGCTGACGAAGATGCGGAGGTGAGTACAGAATGAACTGAGGGCGCTTGGTTTAGTTAGGTACGTCATAGACAATTGTCACTTGTAGGCTTGTGTCCTAGCCTTGGCTCATGTGCTGCATCGCATCCTCCAGCTCTGCTTTTTCTGACTCGTTCGTACTAGGCTGTGATCAGCGCGCTTTGGTCAGTCGGAGCATTCTGCCGCTGACTTGAAGCGGGCTCCGCCACATGCGGATCGCAGCTTCCCCTTCCCACCATTCTAAACCGGCGGCGTCAGGAACGGGTGCACTGCTTGTAAAGAAAGTCGAAACACGGGCGCCTCTATTTGTCGGAGCATAGACATTAGACAGCGCGCGCTGCGACATCGTCTGATTCGTGTTCCTTCCCACATCCCCCCGTCTTCTGCGCAGAGCCTAAACTCGTACCACCACCATCTTCCTTCCAACAGGTCTTAATATTCGTACTCGAAATACAAGGACAAACGCGAGACATCCATACAAGATGATGTGGGATCTTAGAGGCGCGTCACGATCGCCTGTTCCCCCACCGGTAATTATACCCAACACTGGTTCAGTCGCGTGCGTGTTTTTCTCTCCTGCTATGCTTGAGTCTCATTCGACCTTGCCTCCCAATTTGTCTTTTTCTGGTCATTCGCTGCGCTATCTGGTCTCTGATCACCTATTGTCCCATTGTTCTGCCGTACCATTCACCCAATGGCTTGCAATCCTCGTGTAATGGCTGAAACAACTGAATGAATCTATTCACTCTGCCTCTAGTTTTCCACACTCGTCTCCGTAAGTCGCTGTTTCAATTTCCCCTCTTGACGTCCCTTTCCGACTCACCCTTCTACTCTTGGTATCGCGCGCTATTCCCCGCCCCCCATCCCTCTCTATTCTCATCCATTCACATCTCATGCCCTGTCTTTGGTCTGCATTTGCCCCTCCCCCACTCGTCCGATTTTTTCGACGTTACTGGCCTTGGTCGTGGCCTGCATGGGATACCGACAGTAACAATCTGCCCCCGTATGAGTTCCCGCCCCCCTACGCCCCGCTCATGAGCGGGCCCGTAGCCAACGGCTACGGGTCGAACCAGATACCCTTCCCTGGATCGTGTGTTCCTCTTTCAGTCTCACGATGTGACGAATGATCTGACCGAGTCGCAGTTCTCCGGGCTATTCTCCGGGCTATGGATACCACGACTCCCGCGCCCCGACGCCTCAGGCGGCATCGCCGCACTATCACCACCGCACGCTCTCTTCCTCCGAGCAACGGCATTATAACATGCCTCAGCCTGTCCTACGTTCGCGCAGTCAATCGTTCACGACCCAGCAGGGACATCATACCCGCGCGCTCTCTTCGTCTCATGGGCTTCATCACTCTCGTTCGCACTCGAGACACAGGCATGACAGCCACCACAGTCATAGTCACGGACATTCGCATTCCCATAGCCATAGCCGTGGCCACCACAGCCACGCGCAGCAAGTTGTTGTCTCGCGTGCGTATCCTTCTTCTCCTGCCCTACCTATTCATTGTGTCTTAATACCGGCCCATGCAGAACCGATCGCGGTTGCCCATGTCCCGAGCACACACCACCGCAGCCACTCGCGCTCGCATTCGCGCTCGCGTCACCACCACCACCACCACCATCAGCCGCAGCCGCAGCAGCCGCAGGTCCAGTTCGCCCTCCGGCCCGAACAGTACCCCGAGATCCCGCGCATGCTTGGCCTGTCGCACCATAACGCGCCGGCTCACAACGCATCGCGGCCCACGCATCACTCGATGACGCACCCCAAATTTTGTCGTTCGAGGTGCACCGGGTCGAGGAAGGCCGTCTGCGTGAGTTTTAGGTGGTATATCTTGGGCGTCCGTGTCTGATAGTTTCGTCGCGGCAGATTGGGATTAATTATACAGGCAGCCATAATGAGCTGCAGGGGTGTGTCAACGATGCGACGCACGTCTATCACTTCCTTAATGGCGAGCCTGGTCTCTTCGTGTGTCTCCTCCGCGTCCTGACCAGTCTGTTATTTGCGCAGAGAGATATAATTATCCGCGCGAGTCGATGCTTTTCCTTACGGACACGACAAGCGATCCGCGGGCCCGTCCGACCAAGAAGAATATTCTGCGGGCGATGCAGTGGCTCGTGGAGGATGCGCACCCGGACGATTCCTTATTCTTCCATTGTGCGTATGCGATTGAAATCATGGGATAGGTTCAGTTATATCTATTATTTTGACAGACTCCGGTCATGGAGGACAAACGAAGGACCTCGACGGCGATGAAGTGGATGGGTACGACGAAGGTAATCTTTTCTTGTAGGAGACCACGCTGAGGCTCATGTTCATCTCTGTGCGAAGTCATCTTCCCAGAGGATTACCAGTCTGCCGGAATTCTTACGGACGATGTGAGCCCGTCCAGTTTTGCACTGATCGAACATGGCTGACGCTACGTTTCAAGGTTATGCACGATGTTATGGTGTGTTACGGGGTTGTAATCAATCCGCGGCAGATTCCTCAATTTTTTCGCAGGTCAGACCTCTGCCCCCTGGATGTCGGTTGACGGTACGTATATCTGGCTGCCGTGAATCGAGGCTTTGAACTTAAGTTCTATATTCAGGCTGTATTTGACGTAAGTATTTTCTGCATCTACGGGGCGCATTGCCGAATACTTATACTTAATCATATCTTACGAAGTCATGCCACTCTGGCTCCATTCTTGGTAAGATCGTTCTTCTAGTCATACATGTCACATCTGACAGCATCTTCCTAGATTTGCCTTACCTGGTGAGATACCCCTCTCTGCCTCCATAATGGCACCGCTGAATAAAGGGTTAAGTACCATTCGAACGGTCGTGCGAAGGGTAGCCAAGTCAGCGCACGCTTCAGGGCCGACAAGACCACGCCCGCCGATGTCGTGAGTCGCGGATAAGGATCCGTGTTGTTGTTCTCGATCTCATATGATGATAGATATCGTGGAGTGGCTGCAAGGACT
This sequence comes from Hericium coralloides, assembly GCA_003675405.1. Classification (NCBI taxonomy): domain Eukaryota; kingdom Fungi; phylum Basidiomycota; class Agaricomycetes; order Russulales; family Hericiaceae; genus Hericium; species Hericium coralloides. The sequence goes on from QUOP01000140.1 coordinate 448,839, forward strand.
CGCAGACCAGTGCCGATACGACTGAGAACGGTGTTGCGGTCGGTGCAATGAGCTATGTGAGTGGTGTTGGGTCCTTTTATGAAGCTGATCTAATTGTTGGACGTACTAGGCATTTATGAAGGTGCTCAGTAAGTCAAAATTGTGATTGTTTCTGGAGATGGTGCTGATGGCTTCTTGTGTGCTAGAGCGGAATCCGAACATCTCCTACCAGGATCTTCTGCGAGGCATCAGGTTTGTTGACATTGCGTTGTGTTTATCGGTAATTATTGACGTTTTCTCAAGGGCAATCTTGAAGGAGAGATACAGCCAGAAACCTCAATTATCTAGTTCGCACAGAATCGTCAGTCAATTTGTTTCCCACAAAAGTGTTTGTCTACCGAACTAATGAACAATGCATTGATGGGACAGGACACGAATCTTCGTTTCATCATGTAACTTTATGCCTCTGTCCGCCTGGTGCAGCGAATATGTAGCCATGTGTGTTATGTTAAATAGCGATTTAATATGATTATCTTAGTAGGATACTTAGTTGTACATATACGGTTTGGGGATGCTCAGAATTCATCAGATCCCACCGCCAATGTCGAAGATCTTTTGCTAATAGGCTCGAGAGCTAGATGCGCAGAATGAACTAATAAATCAGTCTCACAGGCAGGTATACTTCCCCTTCTCACCACACCCCCGCCCGGCCATAGTTCAACAAGCATTCCCTGCATGACTTGAAGCAACAGGGCCACCCAAGCCTCTCGGTTGGCTGACTTAGCAGATATTCATGAAAGATGCAATTCAAGGACATATACACTCCGATGTTATCAAGCAAGAAGTATGCTCTCCGGAGGCCCTAAATAACTCGACTTCACCCCACCGGTATCTAAAAAAGGGTGAGACGCACTGATAACGAATGAACAGAACTCTTCTCACCGATGATTATTTTCTGCACAACAACAGCCGGCTCAATCATCCATAGCTTGAAGACCCGATGTTAGCCGTCATAAAGAGACGATATCGTCACGATACGCTCACTTTCAACGTATGGACTCCAGGGTTGGCAGTAAAGTTGTTTGTGATGGATACGATGCTATTTGCGACGAATCCGTCATTGCCACCCCACGCGTCTGGCTCGTCGCCTGGCGCAGCAGGCGGGATAAAGTATGTGGTTTCTGGTGTCTCGGAGTCAAGTTGGACAGCAAGTGCCAACGGTCGGTCCGTCCCAAAAGCATTGAGAGACGGCGAGACCTGGACGGTCACCGTGACGTTTCCATCTTGATCAATCGTGTTGAAGTTGTAAAAATCGTATTCCCTGACACAAATTTAAACGAAGAAACTTAAAGAAGGTTCAGGCTTAACTTACAGGCTTGGCCCGCTCCCTGCAGAGTAGTTCGCCTCATTGTTGCCAAGACGAGGCCAAGGAGTCACACCAGACAATGTCCTCCCGTAGTCTGGAATCTCAGTCCATGTTACCTCACCGACAGTAGTATTGCGCGTCGCGTGAGCAGCCTCAATTGAGATGCCGCCATCGCCCTCCACAAAACCTGCAGGCATCGACATCAAGATATTGCTCCGTGGAAACAGACCGCATGATCCCCACCTTTAAAGTCGCTCGGCACTTTCGTATGGTTGGCGGTGAAGGTCAGCGGCATAGAGAACGGGGGCTGGCCCTTCGCCGTTGCATTGAGGAGAATGACCGCGGACGAGATGTCAGATACTTGATCCCAGTCGACAGTGATTTGCACACGCTGCTCGGGATTCTGCGGAGACAATGAACCATGCGTCGGAGTGACTTTGAGCCAGGAAGCATTGAGCGTCGCAGTAAAGTCGAATGGAACGAGACCGCCAGAGCTCAGATCGACGAAGCGGTTGCCAGCGGGCGCGTAGAAATCTAGGGACATTGCCGGTGGAGGGCACGAGTATCCATTGGCACACTGATATGGATTATCTCCGGGCCTAAACACTAGTCAGAGGTATGATGGTGGAAGAGAAAATTAGCATACCAAGTCGCCATCGTCCCTTCGGGTGTGATTCTCATCACACCTGCAATATTTGGCTTCCTCGTGCTGACTTTGGAGACGGGCGGCATCCTGAAAATGCGTTAGCGGGATACATGATAGAAGCCGTGCTGCGTACGTATTCTGTGTCGGTTCTTGCCAGTAGTAATACATGACGTGAGTCTGATCCATCATACTGACGACAGCTCAGGGGGCAGACACGGATATCGGAGAGATGCATATTGCTTACTGATCCCATTTTCCTATGTCAGACTTATCAGCTATCATCGGTCAACCGGGAAATGAAGAATTACCATCCAGTAAGGAATGATATTCGAGCTCAAGATCATAGTCTTGGTCGAATAACTGCTCTACTTCATCAGCGTAGTTATTTGCGCTCAGACGAGCTTGGAAGGTGCGCAGGTTATTGATACCTGCGGACACCCACATGTGTGTGAGGGTGTATCCAGCCTGGACCGGGTGATAGACAAGTTGGAAGAAGGCTGACTGCTGCTCGGCAGAAAGATTATGGTAGATACGGGATGCCGATTCGTTCATTGCTTTCCACTCTGCGAGAACATTTTCTGCCCTGATGAAGACGTCACGCGATGAAAGTCAGTGAACAGTGTGAAAACCTTACTCTCGGTAGTTTGTAAGGCTATAGGTAGTTGCGTTGATCAGTTCTGGCTTCCGGCGAGCCAGAAATCTCGTCGCATTGGAGATAATGGAAGCAACTTCCAATGAATCTTGGTCGGACAAGTCGAATTCACGGGTTGCCCAGCTAGGAACAAAGCTGTCAAAATTAGATATCGACCACTTCGTGGCATCGTAGCCATATGTCAAGAAAAATTCGATGGACATTTCGTATGGTTTGAGATCCCCGACGTTCAGGATCCATATTTGTGTTGCTTCTCGATCCACCGCCAATGACATTTGCTCGTATACCTGCGGAGCATGTCATTTAGGGACACCACCTACGTCAATACACGAACCTTCGAAATTTGGGTACTCTTCGTGTCAAAAAATCCTTAGCAGATGGTCCTCGTCCGCATGGCACAAAACTCACAGTGATCCATTTGAAGTTTCGAGGTGATCCAACCTACATTCATTATCATTCATGACGAGAGGCAAAGGGAGGGGACCCAAGCACTCACATAGTCATACTGAAGATTTCGCTTGATCAGCGACATAAAATAAGGGGGAAATAAGGTCGCAGGCTGACATGATAATACACTCCCGCTCCTCCAGTTCGATTGCGCTCGGATAGAATGGGGAATCGCCTGATATTTCCGTAGCTGTGGAAGTTTGATACCTCAACAACTGGGAAGAAGACGAAAAAAAAAGTCTATTCTCACTTATCGTCAGTCCAAAGAAGAGTAACATCATCAGGAACTCGTAGACCCTGATCATAGTAGCCCTCCACTTCCTTATCTTTCCTCTGATTCAGCATGGATGACGAAAGTGATTGGACATGGACTTACAGAGACACCACATTTGAGGGATAGTAGTCACGTTAGTCCCATTGAATACATTTTGAAGAATCTGCCGTTGATCAGAGACGATTTGTTCAAGGGAGGTAAGGGCATCTCCGCCAGACAATGGCACTGAAGATCCACGTGCGGATAATGAGTAGTAGCGCCAGCAGTAGTATGCGAAACTCACAATCGCCATCGCCCCTCATACCCATAGTATACAGGGACTCGTAGGGCTTTGCTCTCTCTGCACCTTCCACCCAGAACTGATAGATCGTCTTGTTATTTGTACTGTAGTCCCACGGCCCAGTTCCGAAGAGGCTCCATTCCACCGGGATGCTCCGCATCATAGGCTCTTCGTGGCTAACTCGCGGTCCATATGAGCGCGTACCATAAGCCAGACCGCAACCCACCTCGTGCCCATCACAATTCCGTAGTAGTCGGCGAGGAATTGATTCTGTGGGTCATCGACATTGAAAGCACTGCGATTAGATGACATTAGTTCCAGGCAGTCCTCTGACGAAGAGAGCGGGCTACCTGCTCCATTGCGCTGTAAAGCAGATTCACTTAAAGATACAGTATATAGGTAATATCTTCTATAGACGTACCGGGCCATAGGTAATTTGCTTTCATCCGCAGCAGGAGCTCAAAGCTATTATAGATAAGTCAGCCATTCGCAATGCACCGCAAGCAGACTTACAGCTTCGTGTAGAACAGGTGGTTAAAAGGGGACCCTGTCAGCGGGGCTCCAGTGCCGTTGGTAAATTTCTCCATCGCCCAATTCTGCAGAGCAGGTTGCTCATCGTTCAGGAATAGACCGCGATACTTAACTGTCGGAGTGCCATGCGAACAACCTGAAGACGATACAAAGACGTCTGCATGCTTGGTCACCGGTACGTCTGCCCACCTGAGCGACAGATGTGGCATCTTGAGCATCAATAATAACCTTATTTCTTGCGGGACTTACCAGTACCACGGAGACACGCCTAATGGTTAACGGGTCATGGGTAAATGCTTTCGTTGGGAAAGAGCGAAACTTATGTGCACTCACCGAATTGCTCTGAATGGTCATAGAGTGCAAATATCGTGCCTCGCTTGTCAGCTCCGACGATAACATATGCCTGGTCAAGCCCCGGAAGGGGGTTCTTGACGACCTTGGTCAGGAAAGCCTCCCATTTGCCTTCAATTGATGTGACATCTAGCTTCGTGTGGTTCACGACCTGGTCGATCAAGGACGACTTTCCGAGGGTCCCGACGAGAATTGGAAGCGTAGAGAAGCGCAACTCCGAAGATGCAGAAGTGACGTTCGCGAGCCGGGGTTTGGCGCCGGTCACTTTCTGGATGTCGGAGGTGAAGTCGGACGCTGCGAGCTGCACACCCGGCCACTCGTCGGAGGAGAGGAAGACGGGTACAGCCCGCCCATTGCTGACGACCGCGAAGGCGGACGAGTTGGCGCGTTGGAAGGAGACGCAGGGCGTCTGCCCGATGGCGTCGGCGGCGGCGCCAAACGAGAGCACAAGGAGGCCGATACTCGGCCACGAGAGACGAGACATTATGTGGTCAGGAATCTCTTTGTCGCGACACTGACCCTATGCGCTACACAGCCGTTTTATATCCGTTGAATCCACAACTACGACGCGTCATTGGACAACTTGCGAGATGACCTTGTGACTGAGAAAGCCAAATTTGCATCATGGCGGAACTTCGGTGCAGGAAATCGAGTGCATAGGATGAGCGAGCTCAGGGCGACTGTGGTCATGGACAGAGTCAGAGGTCACAGAACGGGCCGCTGGTGTTCCAAGACGGCCGGAGGGAGAGTATTTATATCTCTTCCGACAGCAGCCAGCCACATATATTGAAGCATCCGTCACAAGACGATGGGATGCGAGAGCGCGTGATGATGGATTCGGGAGACGTTGAGAAGAGCGCAAGGCCCGATGCAATTCGAAGCTGAAGATGACCACGAAATGACGGAGTGACGGCTACATACACTGCCCGAAAACCTTCTTTCTCGAAACGCCGAGACACGCCAGGACACGCCTTTGACGTGATGCTCTCGCAGGGTTGGCGGACTGGCCTCCACGTCGCGCGCGCTTAAATGCTTCCGCATTGGTGTCGTTTGGTCTTTTCCCAAGATTATATATGCGACCCAGGCGAAATGGACCAGCTATCGAGCGGCTTCGGTGAGCCAGGCCAGATATCGAGCGATTCTGACCATGAATAGGTGCGTGTGGGGGCTGGGGACTAAGTATGTTGAAGGTAAAGCCTTCGATCACTATCTCTAGTTCCAGTCGCTAAGTAATCGACTCGGGCCTCTCGGGCCTCTCCGCACCCCGTTATCTGCTGGCGTCCAACACCATATCTTTTCTGCGATGCTGAACCAGCCCAACAGCCGTGACCAGCGCCAGCGTGGCCCAAGTGAACGGCAAATGTATCAGCCTACGTGCATACATATCATGGGTTATAAGTTCCAATCAAACCAGTACGACATGAATAGATGTACTTATTTCGTAACGCATACACAGGACAACATTCTTTAACGTACATTACCATCGTTTCTCTATCGTCAGCAGCGACTACGACGCTGCCTGTTCAGTCTTCCTCCTGTTCCGCCTGAATCCCATTGTCAGCGAGAAAAATACGGAAGACCGGGAGGTCCGTGATTCTCTTGGGCTGTGACACAACCATGGCTATTGCAGCCCTCTGCTCTTCTTCTCGACTATTCGGAGTTCCCCAGTTCTCCACTGGAGACCAGCCTGGGGCGATGTGACCGTTGAGAACATCTCGGAAAAGGCTGAGATTGTCGAGGTATGTCTTCAATATCGATTCGTAAAGAGTTTCACCCTCAGGTATCCCAATGATATTGAGGTCGTCGGGAGAGTCTGATGCGATAAATGGTCTGCGTAGATCGACCAGTAATCCCACCACAGAATCATCATCCTCAGCGTCCGCGGTCTCCTCTCTTGCGTTTGGTGTATCCGAGTCTGTCGATGGCGAGACATCCGCCCCAGGACCCGGGTCAGGACTGTTACTGGGAGAGTCACTTCCGTCCCTTGCAGCATCGGCAGTCTCCTCTATTGCGTTTGGGGGATCTGAGTCTGTCGACTGCGATCCATCCGCCCCGGGGCCCTGGTCAGGAATGTTACTAGGAGAGTCGCTTCCGTCCCTGAGAATGGCCAAATTAATATCAACATTGGACATTCATCCATTGCAATCAAGCAGACAGTTCTGCGACTTACGATATCCTGGTGCGTTTGGGGATAGGCCGTGCATTATCTCTGTGTAGCATATATAAGTAAGCTGTTTGTTTCATTTCATTCAAGATCCTGCTCTTACGGATGACTGAAATAGACAACTTCGTCAGCACAGCACTTCGACATGCGGGCATACGTCAGGACATAAGGCAGGCGAAATACAAAAGCGACCATCATCACGTGAGCAAAGCGTGAAGCTTTGCAGTAAAGCGTTACTTCGCAGAGTAGCTGGTATTCTGTCATTTGGAGACCTTTTGACGAAAATTCGAAAACATCAATTTACAGGAAATGATTTTAGAGTTTTTTTGATGTTCTTAGAATAGGCGAAAGTGGCCTGCAGCCTGAGGAATAAGAAAATTCATGTTGCCAGGCCTTGAAATCCACGCAGCCCTGTCGCGGCAACGAGAGCGCTGTAGGAGGGGTCACACGGTGTCACAGATCATGTGATGATGGTCGCTTTTGTATTTCGCCTGCCTTACCTAGGCTGAGAGTCGGTTGACACACGTGGGCGTCGCCTACTGCTACATCATGAAGAAAGTTAGACGGCACAGATCATCCTTCAGAGCTGAAACCACTCATACCTCTTCCCTTGACGTTCAGCAGACGCAATCGAAGATCCGTAGCTGGGGGTTCTAGGTGCGAAATTTTCAGGAACGATCCAAGATTTTCCAAGCGGTAAGGCTTGAAACTCACGATAAACTAGCATAGTAATTCTTGTCAACGAACCGTCTTTCTCCTATCTCACTGCGCTCGAACACCCGCCAACACCATTTAAATCCTGCGGTAGCAAAAGTGACGACAGAGTCCGATCTCGATGTTGCCCAAAAAAAGAGTATTGAGCTTGTTCAAGCGCCTCGCGTGCGTCCTGCATATTCTAGAAGACCAAACGACACGCGTCCAGGCATAAGTCCACTTTGGTGTAGCTTTCCCCAGCTGCTTCCATGACACGCGGGCTTGATCTCGATAAAGAGTAGTAGGGAGTCCATTGCAACATTAGCGATCCATCCGTTGGCAAGATCCCACGAGATCAGCGACTTCACTGCATCCATGAAGTCCTTATGTGTGTTGGGATACGTCTGCAAATAACGAGCCTTGTACTGGTCCAGAGTGAGTTTTTCAGCTTTCCGAAAACGAAGTGAAGCATCTGGAACTCGAGAGGATTCTTTTTGTCTTATCCACATCCCGCTGTCGTCGATCAAAGCGACCGTGAAGGTTTGCTGGGGAGTTACGTATAAGTCGTCCTGAATGTCTTGGGGAAAGTACGTCCGCCTGAAGTCGGCCAGATATGCGTCCCATTCCCCGTACGATTCGTACTCTTTGCCTTTAGGGTTGACCGAAAAAGACACGCTATGAGCTGCTGCAGTGCTGTACCTGGACGTGAACATGTCATCTTGAGGCGATGGAGCACGTGTAGCGGAAGGGGTTGTTGACAATAACTTGACATGACGGATCGCGAGTATTGCGCTGTGAGAGGATGCAGAAGTATGTTCGTTGGCTGCACCAAATAATGGCACCCCTTCGCTTTAAATACTCAGCAAGGACCTCGGCGCTTGCTTTGAGCTATGATCAGTCAATCAGAGGGGAGGCTGAAGAAGCGAACTGCTGATACTAGGGAACGATAGTCTCCCGCAGGCGCTGAAGAAGAGAAATGATCTCTCTCTGATCGGGAACAATGCATCTCTTTTGTCATTTGTTTGTCGTCTATACGAGCAATCGTCTAGTCTCCGTTGCGACCTTACACAGAAGATAGTCGTTCTGTGTTTAGCAATCGTCAGACCTTACAGATCGCATCGATCTCTGATCTGTTTCACTGTCCGTGCAGACAGCGACGGTAGCCAGCCATAGCCACGGTTATGTGCTATGTTGTTCTCGAAGATATCTGATCCTGTCCGGATCCATATGCATGTGCGGCTACCGTTTCATTGTTCTCTCTCTGGCTATGTCACTGTGCGGCGCAGTACTGGAACATCGAGCTCGAGCGTGCTCAGGTAGCGGGCTCTGCCGCGAACTTGGCCGCGAAGCCGGCGCCGTTGTTTTTATAAATTGAAAGAAGGAAATTCAAAATAAAATAAAATACCTGTGAGGACGTTCAGGACTGAGGACGTAACTTAGGTTGGACGTAGGAGACCCGGACTGTCCGGGTCCGGGAAAAAAACCGGCCCGGACCTCCATAAGTCGAATAAACTGGGAAAGTATCGATGTGTGACGTAAGCCGGCGCACCTGGCAGCACGCGCCGCGGCGTGGCGATGGTTGAACTTGTTCTCTGTTGTTGTTGTCGCCTTTGCCTTAGGACATCCATATAAAACCCACATCCGATTAAACTACCATCTTCCTCCTGCCAAAGCCTGAGCATCATCAACGTTCGCTCCAGTTACTCTTCCCAGAGCTTTACTACTTTCACATCCTCATTCTCTCCGCAATGCCTTGGGTCCTTGGTCATGACATGACATCTGACTATTTCTCGAAGTTCGCTGTCCACAACAAAAATATGTGTCATAGCACGAATCCTGAAGATCTTAATGTCTCCACGATGCATGGTCAATGGATGATTTTCAGGATGGCCTACGAACACCTACACTTCGGTCGTCCGGGAAAGCAACATGGCGTGAATAGCAGTGGGGAGGGCCCTGTACAGGTGTTCTATGTTCACGAAGTCCGCGACAAAACCCCTCCTGTCCTCCGCTATGGTATAGATGGATGCCCGACGAAGCGACAATTACAAATTCTTCGACACTTTCACGCCGTCACGGCGGGCGACGGGAGATGTGGTTCCCCAAATCTGGCACGTTGCCGGATGATTGTCCCATGCGGGCGCGGGTGCCCCGACCGGTCGTTTATGAGGATGAGGTCCCGCGCTCCGGTGGTGCTCCCCAATCAAACAAGGGGGCTCGAGCGTCGGGGCTTGAGCAACGAATTCAGCTGATGCGTATTGATGAGGATACCGAGCAGCTGACAACTGGTCTCAGCCACAATCAGGTGTGTCGTGTCGATTCTGGTACTGACAAATGTCATGGTAAATAGGTTGTTACTACTGGACGAGCGTAGTCGTCGGGAACCAGACATGAAAAATGACGACGATGTGGATGTACTTTTCGATCAATACTGTACTATGTGCGCGGTGCGTGGAGAGGGCAGAGACGATGCAGAGAGGGCATGCAGTACAATGGGGGACAAATGCATGGAAAGGTTCCTGTCACGTTTGAGCGCTTTGTCTGTTGGCCAAGTACTCAACTGTAATTCTCATTGTAGAGTGACAGAGTGCATATGGAGAAAGCAGAAGCATTTCAGTGTCTATGAGAGCCTATGCCTACGAGAGCTCAGAGCGCCCATAAATTGTGTCAGTTCCCGAGAATTGCCAGTGAAAGTCTCAACTTTGAATCAATTCAACAAGACGTCTATATGTGCAACCTTGCAACAAAGGCTGTATCTTGCCGCAACATCTGACTTGCCCACCATTGTGTTTGAGACGGTTGTATGATCTCCCAGGGACAGAGTAGACACTGGACTCAACATTCGTACCTCAGGATCGTCGAACGGTCATAGGTCTATTCACAATTTTTTCCTACCACTAGTATTTACCTCATCCTGTCAACATCTCAGTCCTCGAAGTACTTGGCCGATGGTGAATGGTTCTGGAATCGACGGAGGACTAACTCGGAACTAACGGTCGGTATTGACCTCGAATCGAGTTACTCGGGAGTTGTACTCAGATCTAAGATTTGAGTTGATATGACCTGTAAACCGATATGTATTTCGATTATCCCCGCTACCCTTTAGGTAGTGGGTCTTATAGGACCCTAAACGTCCTTTCACTTTTGGCGCGAGAATGAAAGTTTCATGGCTGTGCACTTTTTGTGGCTCCGCTTCGGTCAACGCCGCGTCGCTCACTCTTTACGCCAAGACTGTCCAGCCGTTTTCGTTCCTCGTTCCTTCGCTAAAATCTGTTACCCACAGACAGATGGTGCTGAAAAGCCTCAAGGTACTCCAGGAATCCGATGATCCAGAGGACTCCGTCAGAACGACTACCGACCCCAACGAGACACGGCCTCACGAGGTCGGAGACTCCGTCGCAGGTCCCTGTCGACATCGCGAACGACCTCGCGTCCTTCGGCTCCTTCCACATTCCGGCCTCCACTGAAGACGACTCCGCCATGCACGATGCCGCCGAGACCGCTGAGGACGACCATCCTGCGCCGTCTTCCATTGCGAAGGGCAAGAAGAAGCGCAGCTACTAAATGAAGAGCACTTCTCCAAGTTCCATTCGCTACTTTTCTTTTCCTGCTCGTCTTTCCTCCCTGTTATGTAGTGTTTGCTTCCCAGTTTTCTGTACTGCTCTACCTGCCTTGCTTGTATTTACATCTCCCCTCTCTTCAATGGAAAAAGCCAGTAAAAAAAAAAAGGCCTTTGGCCTAACTTCCACGTGTGCGGATAAGCTCGCAAAGGCTGCCATGGCGCCTACATTAACGCGCTCACTGCTCTTCCTTGCTTGGGTAGCGGGCCTTGCCGCGAAGCCGGCGCTATCGTTATAGAAGCAGAAGTACGTATCGTGTTCTGTGAGTCTTCAATGATCCAACAAGACAACAGTGCCACAGAGTAAACATTGAATCCAAGGCAAGCAGCATCGCACTCAGAAAATGGCATGATCCCTTTACCCTATTATTGAAAGGGTCTCGGTAGACGACAGAGGGTGGCCTTCGGATCACAATCCAGTGTGAATGATCCATTCAAAGTAAAGCATAAAGTACAACCCTACATATAGAACGAGCAACTCATCTGATACTATATCGGTCAAAGGTGCTCTCCTTTTTGTCCGACTCCTCTCTCCGGCCCCAGACCTTCCACATCTTCATCGCCTCCTCGCGATAGCAGATCGTGAACACCATCGTGCCGTCGGGGCCGAGACAGCTCTGGCCGACAGTGCCCGTGTGGGCCGTGACACTTACCAGGCGGTTGAGCGACGGATACGAGTGGACGGTGATGGAGTTGGTGAGGGGCGAGGCGATGGGGTCGACTTTGGACGGGAGCCGCTCGCCCCGGGAGCCCTGCCACGACAGGCCGTGCGTGCTGAGGAGCTCTTTGCAGTGCGGCGACCACTGGAGCGAGTAGATGCTGCTGTCAAGCGGGATCGTGTGCAGAGGCGTCGGCGACGGGCTCGACGTCAGCGTTGCGGTACTCCATATCTGTATTGTCCCGTCTGGATAAGTGCCTCCGGTAGCCAGGAGGTCAATTTTCCATGGACACCATGCCACCGCCTAGTAGCGACGAATGAGCCGCAGCGATTGTGAAAGGAGAAGCGCGCTACCTTCACCGAGCCGCCGTGCTTCATCTTGCCCACTTTCTTCGCGGACTCGCCCAAATTGCGATGGTCCCAGATGAAGACGCTGCCCCGCCCGTCCGAACTCACCAGATAGCGGCCGTCGGGGCTCCATTTGAGCCCGTACACGTCTTCGCGGTGCGCCTTGATTTTGAAGACGGCGTCGCGCTGGCGCAGATCGTAGAGCGCGATGCGGCCGTCCATGCGGCCGATGGTGCACTCGCGGTCGCGCCAGTCGAGCGCGGACACGCCCATCCAGTCGTGGTTGGGCCACTTGCGCAGCAGTTTTTCGGACGCGGTGTCCCAGACCTGGAGGTTGCCCGTGGTGGTGCCCATGCAGACGACGTCGGGCATGTCGCCCTGTGCAAAGGCGATGGTGCGTATTCGGCCGTGGCTCGCGGTGGGGAGGTTGCAGAGGTGCGAGATCTGGCGCGTGTCGAGGTTCTGGTAGTAGACGTCGTGCCCGCATGCTACGGCGATGACATTGCGGCGCGACCAGGTGAGGGGATACGCCCACGGGTCTTGTGGGATGCCAGGCCCGTCGAGGGCGAGGATGAACTGCCGACGTTTGGCGAGGTTAGCGGAGGAGGATGTGGGAGGGACGACCGAAGGGGAATAGAAGAGTTGGGAAACGCTCCTGCGCAAAGCGGTAAGCATCTTGCCATCTGGGGATGTGGTTGGCGAATCCGTAAATTTGAGCAGACGGTCGTCCGCCAGGCCAAAGACCTGCGCTATACGCTTGGTTCGCGGAGTAGTGTTTATCGGAAACAAAACATCAGGGCGAGCCGTGATAAAGCGGTCAGCCTAACAAGTGCGGAGGCAAATGAAATGAGAGATCGGACCGGCAAGCTCGCTCATGTTGGCGAGAACAGGACGTACTCTGGGCTCGGTCGTGTGGACCGTAAAGTCAGCTTTCGGCAGAGGTGTGCTCTGCACATCTATGCTCCCTATTGAAACCCTCTGCCGCTTTGAAGAGAACTCATTGGTGATCGAGACCCGCGACCGCTTTCGTGGTGTCTTGCACTCTCTAGAGGTCCAGCGATGGGCCTGTGGGCTCGTCACTCCGTGATACTAAGCTTAGAGATTGAGAACACCTACTCGTCCATTCGTGAAGGCCAGAGAGAAGATGGTGGCCGTGCGGACTGGAGGGAAAGAGGACGAGATGCTGGGTCCTTCGACTCCCGGCGCCTACTCGGCCACTCCTCGCAAGCGGACCATCACGTGTTCTGAAAGGCGCGTTCTGTCTTTTGGCGCTCTGCTTCAGCCTCTTTCCAGCTTCGCGTTCCGGACTTTACGCTCAAAGGTCGTGCTTACAGTCAGCACACAACCCGCACAGGCTCTGAACGGCAGCACCACCAATTTCCATGACTATTCAGCAAGTTGTAGGCGCAACAGTGTAGTATAAGAGACATCGCTGATCCGTGCACACTACACTAGCATCAAACCCGCACAATTGATTAGTTGTCTCCACTGGCTAGAGGAACTTTCCTTGACCTATTGGTAAATACATCTCTAGCTTTCTCGGAAACTCTCTAGTAACGCGCTTTCCAGATACAGTCTCGATCCTCAGTGCGTCGTGCTGAACAGACTCCTCACCCGTCAGCTCATCTCCTTTCCTAGATGTCGTCCACTTCCCTCGGTGAGGAATCTACCCCATTTCCACCGAGTTTCTTGGATGACCTCGAGTCACTTGATTCTGACGAGGGATTGGCCAATTGGGTCAATGGCATACTACGCTCCGAGGACGATACAAGCCTTGATTTGAATGCGTTAGACAAACTCGTATCTAGAGCGATGGCACTCCTCGACATTTCGAGCGAAGATCTATCATCCAGCCTTGAGCGGCTTATCGACGATATCTCCCGTTCCGCCTCCCGACTGTCTTACGACTTGCAATTCATGCGGGACGGCGCTGTGCACCTCCAGACGACTCTGACTGCCCTCAATCTTCTCACGAACAGTTCGCGCTTCACCGACAGCACAGACGCCCTGAAAAGCCTCCATCAACTAGACGTCATCAAGTCTCACATGGAAGCTGCCAGAGATGTTCTCCAGGAGGCGGAGAGCTGGAGCACGCTAGAGTCGGAAGTCACATCGTTGCTGGCGGAGCAGACCTATGAGAAGGCCGCCGAGAGGTTATCCGAGGCAAACAAAAGCCTGACCCTTTTCCAGAAAACTCCTGATTTTGAGCAGCGACGGGCGTTGATCACTAGTCTGCAAAACCAGCTCGAGGCCTCACTCAGCTCTTCACTGGTTGCTGCAATCAACAGCCAGGACATCTCACTCTGCCGGACCCACTACACGATCTTTCACGACATCCAACGCGACGCTGAATTCAGGTCGTATTATTATGGTTCTCGCCGGAGCGCGTTGATCTCAATGTGGCAAGACGCCTCCCTTGTCGAAGACGGCGCAAGTCCTAGCGATATGCAATCATTTTCGACGTTTCTTCCCAAATTCTTTTCGTCATTTCTGTCCACTCTGGCAGCCGAACGTCCGGCCATATCCGCCATTTTCCCGGACCCCCGCGCTACGCTCGCCACCTTCATCACTTCGACTGTCCAGGACTTGCAGCCATCCTTCGCTGATAGGCTCTCTGCCGCATCCCACCACGGCGGCGCTTCGGCACTTCTCGACATCATCGCATCATTTCAGGCCACGGAGGAGTTTGCGCTTGCCGCCAACAAGATCATAGAAAGTATCCAGGATCCAGCAGCCGGGGTGATGGGGCAGCGGTGATCATCTCGCAGCTTCGAAGTCGCATTCCAAGAGACATTCCCGCCGTTTATCTCTGTCACTCTCCAGTAGGCTGTCTGGTCAATCCGCGTCAGCATATGCGTCTTCTGGAGTCAGTTCAGACTGGGACCAACCTTTGTTTGAACCCTTCCTGGAATACCAAATGGACTACGGCACGATGGAGACACGATTGCTCGCAAAAGAGTTTGCGGCGTTGCATCCCGACAGTGAAATTGCATCATGGGATGGAGGCCGAGGGTTGCGGGACGGCTCCGTCGATGCTTTCAGGCTTGCGGAAGAAGCTTTGGGAAGAGTTCAGGTGTTTACGCATGGCTATGGGTTGCCCGGTTTCATCAAAGCGTTGGACCAATTCTTCGAGTCCTTCCTTGAAAAATCAAGAAAGCGGCTGTCCGACACGCCGCTCCCTGGCGGTTCGATCAGCTCGTCGGTCTCGACATCCGATGACCTCGCAGATTTGGATTATACGCTGGAAGACTGGAGAGCTATCCGAATGCGTATCGATCTTCTCGAGGCGGTCCGAGTTGTTCTTAACCGCTTGATCTCATTCGAGACGCGGATCCATCCAGCGGTAGCTCAGGCCAGCAAGAGCTTGCGTTCGGTTCATGGCCTGAGCACGCCGATTATCGCTTCTGGGACGTCGCGTGGCGAGATGCAGCTGCTGGCATCATCGACGCTCAATTCCGTGGAGTTGCAGGATCTACTCAAACGATATGAGACGTCCTCTCCGTATGCAAGTCAAGAAGGAGGGGTTTCGTTGTCCCACCCTGTTCTACACCCGGAGTCTCTGCTGACTCGGTCGCACAATATCATCTCGACTTTCACCGTATCAGTGCAGAAGTCGCTGCAAGACGCTATTTTGTCCCCGCTTCGCAAGCATCTTTCTCACTATTCCTCGTCTCCTTTATGGACTACCTCGAACGAGGCAAGGGAGAAACAAGCGATCTCGGCCACCAGCGACATACACATCCCACTATTTTCCCTGTCACCCAGCGACATCATGCAGCACGTCGCCGAAGGCCTCCTCAACCTCCCCAGACTCTTCGAAGTCTACGCCGTCGATGATGTCTTCTCATTCTCGATGGAGACACTGCCCTTCCTCGACCGCGATCTCTTCGATGCACTCCTCGAGCAGACAAAAGAATCGCAAGCAATGTCCCGCAGACAGTCGTCCATCTCGGTGCGCAGTCCAGCGTCGCTCGCCAGCACAGCGCACACGCCCGAGGCTGTGACGTCCATCTGGCTCTCGTCTCTAGGTCACTCGATACTGAGCTACCTTACGTCTGTCGTGCTCCCCGGCATCTGTTCACTTACTAGCGCGGGATCGGCGCAGTTGGCGGCGGACTTGGATTATCTGTCCAATATCGTGGGTGCGCTGAATGTACACAGCGGGGAGCTCAAGAAGTGGAGGAGATATGTTAGCTTGGATGATAGCCTCTCGTTAAGTGTGCTCAGTCAGGCTGATGTTGATCACAATGATACTGTCTTTAGGCAGGTAGCCAGAGTCAGAGGATGGAGATATGATGGCATCAGATAGATACTGTTGTAGGTGCATAGTCACTACAAAGCACTTGCACTGGATTTTGTTGTGTCCACACAAGGTTTTGGCATTCATGTTATAGTAGTTGGCAGTGATACAACACTGCTGGATTCATTCAAAGACCTTCACAACTACAAAAATAAACAATGCAGATATATCACAGATGAATTCAAAATTCATGTTGCATGCCGATACAGCTGTGTCTGTGCACTGATGCAGCTGCGGATAGATATTCCCGCTACCTATGTAGTATGGTGGATTTTGGGCAACGGTTCAGAATCGAGCAAATGCCGATGATGCCGACAGATGCCGACGATGCCGGGCTGATGTTTGGTCATCGACCAACTTGTGGGCACGTCATGACCCCAGACTCCTCCACAACTGTATCTACTATACTGACTTGGCTAAGGCAGGTAAGTAGGCATCAACACTTCCAAGGCAGATTTTGTATATTTATGTTAAGAACCGTACGTTTCATTTCTTTGTTCTGAACATCACTCCATTCGACATCCCCACCATGGCCCATTCGCCATGGTCCTCGCCATGCTCCCCTTACTTTATTTATCATCATATCTACATGCATACATGGACTCCATCGCGCTGCCCTGATCCCATTTCTGTTTCCATCATGATCGTGGCAGTGTTACACTACCTATCCGTTTTATCTTTGTTTCATCGCTATCGGCGCAGCCTTGCGCAGCCCTGCACGGCTACTACCGTCTCCTTGGATACGACTGCGGCTGCGCACCCCTCATGTATATATACTGTAGAGCTGAGTCCTGGCGACTCAGCTTAACCACTTCGCATACTCTATAGGACTTGTCCTGTCAGTTGCCAGTGCTCCCTTGAGCCCCTCGCTGTGTGCTTCCCCTCTCTCAGTCGCTCTCAACTCTCTTAGTCGTTGTTCGCCTCCTGAGCAGGTCAGCACTCTTGTTAGTGTGTAGCCTGAGCCATTGCCCGGTCACTATAGGACGCCGGTCCTTAGCACTTGGTTAAGCTCTCCTACCGCTCACCCTACACAACCGATCTACAGCCTTGACGACAGGCTGCCACCATCCCATTCATCGTCACAAAGAATCTTCCGTGAAGATCTCCAGGGTCTACTCTGCACACCGGAGTCACCCCCCACCAGTCCTCACCATTACCTCCTTCATTCCCCTGTACATTCCCCTCAGGGCACCAGACAATCATCTCACGGACGAGGAGAGGAGACATCGTGGTTACCTAGAACAAGAGCAGGCAACCCCTTATCGAATCTGCCAAACAAAACCGTGGCCAAGGCTTTACACCTACAGTGAAGCAGCAGATCTCCTTTACTACAACCAGGAGCTAGCACACCACGATGAAGATGGTAAACTCATAAGAATCATCAGGAAAGGAAAGAAGGTTAAATCCAGCGTTAAACACGAGACAGCAGAAACCGCCAGACAAAAATACCTGCAGGAGGGAGAAGAACATAGAGCATTACTCCAGCAGGCTGGACGAACCTTCATCACCGCTCCGCAGTTTTCCCCCAGTGAAACCTCCACCTACCTCTGCGACGATATCGTCAAAATCTACTACCGGTTTGACGGACCAGCAAACAAGGCATACATCCTCTACGGAACAACTAGGGACGGTTCTATCCAAGAAGAAGAAATCACCTTCACCAGACCCGTTACCTACTACATCCCAAATCTCGCCATTCCCCTTACCGATCCTAGGAGCAGTGAAACCCCGGCCGATCAACTTTCGGAAGAAGAGGATACTGGAGAATCTTCCCCCGTCGAACCCACCATCTCCCTACCTCCCCAGCGAGAGTTCGTCTCCCAACCACAGGTACCTGTTCCCCAAGCAATCGATCCTCAAGAGGACTGGTTCCCCTCCGACTCCCACGGAACCGGTAGCATCGGCTTCCAACCAATTTTCAACAAGGAACCAGTCGCAGAATCAATCCAGCCAGAAGGATCAGACGATAAACCCACCCAGCAGGAACCTGTCACCCCAGCCAAAGAACCCACAGCCGAAAACGAGGACAGCGACGAAGACGACGATATGGCTAAGGGTGCTGACATTAATAAACCGACGCCTTTCACGGGTGTTAGAAGCAAACTCAAAGAGTTCATCAACCAGTGTAAACTCCACTTCAGGATCAAGGCCGATCATTTCACCACCGATGAGTCTAAGATCTGGTTCGCCCTCACCTACATCCAAGGTGGAACGGCCGGACCATGGGCGGCACAGTACTATGAAAAGCTCGAAGAATCAGCCAAAGGGACCGAGGGATTCACCCTTACCTGGGCAAAGTTTGAGGAGGACCTTAAGAAGAAATTCGGAGAGCTCCATGCCGCAGAGTCAGCCCTTATGGACATCCAGCGACTTAGACAGGGCAATGGAAGCATCGACGAGTACAACACCGCTTTTAACACGTTGGCCGACCTCTCCGGCCTCAATCCGGTGGGACTCATCAGCGCGTATAGGAAGGGCCTCAACCGAGAGATATCACAGCGACTGAGCATAGCGGAGAACCCCCCCTCGACCTTGGAGGACTGGCAGGACCGTGCCTCCAAGCTCGAGATGAATATACGCGGAACCCAGATTGATCAGGGGCAAAACCGCGGAAGGGAGAAAGCCCTCTATCCTAACCAGTTGTTGGAAACACTTTCCAAAGACCCCCGCCGCCGCACAGACATAGACTCTGCCAAAATCTTGGTCGGCGCCTTCCAGCGCCGCCCCAGATTCCAAGGACCTCGCTTGTCCCCAGAAGAACGCGAACGCCGTCGTGTTAACAATCTCTGTTACAAATGTGGAGGAGCAGGACACATTGCAACGTTCTGCCGTAATCAGAACAAGCAGACACCCTCCACCAACACCACCGCTGGAGGATCCTTCAGAACTAGGAACACAGAGACCCAGCAGCAGAACCCCAGTCCACTCCATACAATGGCCAGGGCCTTACAGACGATGAGCGATGCGGAGAAAGAAGAAGCCCGTAACCTCATACAAGCTGCCCTCAGTATAGAAGAGCCTGAAGAAGAGGAGGGTTTTTAGAGCGTCCTCATGTCGCGACGTCATGGAGGACGAAAGGTTTGCAACTCGTTTCCCCAAACAAGTTTGATGTGCTTTCGATGCCAGATGATATTCCAAAGGACATTTACCTACCAAATTGGCCGGCCAATCTGCATGTCTCTTCTCTGAAATATAATGGTTCACCATCTATTCGCATCGTCATCACAATATTAGGGAAACACCAAAACGTCGCAGTAAAAGGATTGGTGGACAGCGGGGCCACAGGAATCCTTATCAATTGGAGGATCGTTAAACAACATGGAATTCGGACGATCCCACTGGAAAAACCAATACCCGTCAAAAACGTGGATGACTCAGAAAATGCCCTAGGACAGATCACCCATTACTGCGTGTTGCGTATAAGGATCAAAGGGCCCAACGGAGCAGCTCACGAAGAACGATCTCGGTTTTACATTACAGATCTAGGGCAGGACGACATTGTCCTTGGAACGGATTGGCTCAGAGAACACAACCCCAGCATTAACTGGGAACAAGACCAGCTCGTATTGGAACGATGTCAAAACAAATGTAACCTAACCAATGGACCCGTCCAAGTTAGCAACATCGACACACTACCGCTCGCCAACGAAATTTGGAAAATAATTGAAGATGGCCCGCCTGCTCTTCGCCCAACCCACAGACGCAATCCCCAGCGAGCAGGAAACATACACACTCGCGCTCTCCAACATCCGACACTCGTCTTGATCTCTTCTGTGGGAGAACCACTACTTCCTCCTCATCAGAATCCTCCCACACTCATCAATCTCCTCATCATCCTCTAAGTCCTCCAAATCACTCAGTGCCCTAAATCCTCCGAACCCACATTGCCCCACACGAGACTCCGCGACAAGTCAGTGTGGGAGCACCACTGACGCCAGATGGATGTGCCCATATGACCGAAAAGGATAGGGATCGTCCCCATCAGCCACGAGGCGACCAAATCTACACCCCCTGAAAGAAGGAGGCACGCTGGAGCCACACACCGAACCCCTCCCGAACCCAGTCGCCAGCCGTGAATCCATCGCAATAGCGAGCCCAAGGACCTCATCCGTGGCAATCCAATCATCCCTTGTCGCTTCCAAACGAAGGGAGCAGCTAAAAGTCATTAGGCAAGAAGTCGATGAAGACGCAACTCTCACCAATAAAAAGTACGCTCACGGGACCCACAATGTCAGAAAGAGGTAGTTCGGAAGCGTCGACCTGCGGCGAGCATTGTGACTCAAAACAACCGGCGACAC